>OX375884.1:29815852-30331131 GCA_947359465.1 Metellina segmentata
TTTTGCTACAAGAGTGTAAATAGATGACTTGATGCTTAGAAAGGTTTTAGTCTGCTATCAGTAACTGAATGAATAAGCGATTATCGACTTTACCAGTTATCGGGACTTGGATTTTTTAATTTTGTTTATAACCTCTTTAGGCACAAGTACAGCGTTATGTGTTATTTGGTGGTGTTATGGTTGTTTTTGTGCAACAAATGAATTGTTCTCAACCTAGAGTTGTAAAGGGAAAAGTTTGTTTTTATTTGTCGCCCAACTGGCATTTTTTTACCACACGAGTATAAGTAGAATATTTAGATGTTTAGGGGTTTTGTATACAATCAACACAGTAAATGAATGAATCAATGATTCTCAATTTTTCCAATGATCGGGACATTGATTTTTTATACTTTATAACAACTCGAGGCACTTAGTAAAGCGGTACTTGTTATTTGGGGTGTTGTGTTGATTTTGTGCTAAGATGCAGTTCTTTCCTATCTAGTTAAGAAAGTATAGTCTGGTTTTGATTTCGCTCTGTTGTCATTTTCGCTGCACGAGTATAAGTAAATCATTTTGATGGTTAACAGGATTTGGACAATTATTTCTAAGTTCAGTTTGTGATCTTTTGGCATTTAGTAAAGCGCTGCGTTTTATTTGAGGTGTTATGGTTGTTTTGTGCAATGGTGCAATTGTTCCCCACCTATCTCGTGATAAGGAGATAGTGTGTCGCTCTTCAGTCGTTTTTGTACACGGGTGTACTAAGTAGATGAGTTACGATGTTTAGCAGGTTTGGGTGGTGTAATCAGTGGTTCTCGACGTATCCAATGATCGGGACATGGACTTTTGCGTTTTTTCTTTTTGCCTCTTTGGGCACAGTAAAGCGTCACGTGTTACTTTCGGTGTTGCACATGTTTTTGTTGAAATGTGTGCAATTTATCTCAATCCTTTGATGGTTTGTATTTTTGTAGCTTTGCGGTCAATTTTTGCAACACAGAAAGAAAAGGAAAAGCGATATTTGCAGTTTTTTGCTGATAGCGGATCTCACCTTATCCAGCCATTGAGACGGTAGGTGGGTATTTTAATTAACGTCGTACTGAAGCAACACAATGGGCTATTGACGGAAAAGATTCGAGGACAACACCACGTAATTTTGAAACGTAGTCAGATGAAGAGACAACACCTGAGCTGGCATCACACTCTCCAAACTTCCACACCACGCCAACGTGAGGACATTTGAGGCCACGACGGATTTAACGTGCACCAGCCCCCTTCTACACGACAGTCTTTGTTGGATTCGAACTCGTAACCCTCCGGTTGCTAATCCGATGCTCTACCAAACGGGCTACCGCAGCCTCGATTGAGACGGATTTTATTTTTGTTTGTACCTACCAGGCTAGATCGGAAGATTCCTGGTTCGAATCCGGGTCCGGGCATGAATATTTGTAATCGTATGGTGTAGAGGCGGCTGGTGCACCTTAAATCTGTCGTGGCCGAAAGTTCTCACGCTGGGTTGGTGTGGAAGTTTGGAGAGTGGGGTGCCAGCTCAGGTGTTGCTTCGTCATCTGACCGTGGTTCAAAATTACAAGGTGTTGTCCTCGGATCTTTCCCTTAAGGGACTGATCCCGGACCGTCGTCAATAGCCCGTTGTGTTGCTCTAGTACGACGTTAACTGAAAATTACCATTACCATTACCCATGATGAGGTCACACATGAACTTCCAGTTATAAGAAGATATTTTGGTTCGTCACTAGTTCATTTTTTCAACACGAGTGTAACTGGTAATTTTGGCAATGTTAATTTTTTAGTTAACGTCGTACTGAGCAACACAACGGACTATTGACGACGGTCCGGGATCAGTTCCTTAAGTGAAAGATCCGAGGACAACACCTCGTTATTTGGAACCACGGTCAGATGACGAAGCAACACTTGAACTGGCACCCCACTCTCCAAACTTCCTCACCAACCCAACGTAAGGACATTCGTCCACGGCAGATTTAAGGCGCACCAGCCGCCTCTACACCATACGCTTACAAACATCCATGCCCGGACCCGGATTCGAACCAGGAACCTCCCGATCTAGAGGGCTAACACCTTAACCACTATACCGGTTGGTCGGCTCAACACGAGTGTAAGTAGATAATTTATAATGTTAATTAAGGCTTTGTATATTCAGTTAAAGGAATAAAATAGAGTGGTTCTCAACTTCAATTGTTCGGACCATAGATTTTTATACCAATTTGCTTAAAACCTCTTTGAGAACTTAGTAAAGCGTTATATGCTATTTGCAGTTACGTCTGTTGTGCAACGGATACAGTGATTATTAACCTATTCATATGGTTTTATTGTTCTATTGGTCATTTATGTCCCCAGGTGCAGAATTGTATTCAGTGTTCTGCAAGATAACTTCAAGCAATTGCAATTGTTCTGCAGTCATTTTGTCCAAATTTTGAATACTGCAGTTAAATCAAAAACAGACGTAAAACACAGCTATCGGCTAAATATGTATTACCTATTTATAACAAAGCATAAAAACTAATTAACTTACTTTATTTGAAACCAAGGCATACTTTCAGAATTTGCAATTCTGTCGATAACTTTTGAATTTTAATATTTTGTCATTGATATAGAAGATGTGTTATTTATAAAGTGGTTTTGTTTTGGTAATTTGGGAGGTGTGTAGGGAGATTGTTCCGTAGCTGGAAAGGAAAAAAAAAGGCTTGGCAAGGAATGGCTTTGCACTCGTAACTTATCGGAACATCGGAACTTATTATTAAAAAAAAACAATTGACCAAAATTTTGATAGAATTAAGGAAAAATTGTTCTGCAACGTACGTCGCAGTTTTAAGCACTTTCTGCTCCCGGGCTTTTGTCTTCCTAGTATCAGTAGATGATTTACGATATTTAATAGTGCTTTGTGACATTCATTAAAGGAATGAATCAGTGGTTTTTAACTTAGTCAGCAATCGGACGTGAATTTTTTCTGTCGTGGCCTTAAATGTCCTCACATTGCTATGTTATATATAACCTCTCTAGCATTTAATTGAAATTCTACATGTTATTTGCGGTCTTATTCTTGTTTGGGTGCAAATAAATGGATTCAGTGGTTCTCAACTTGTCAAGTGATCGGCACTTGTATGTTATTGTAATTATAATTTTTCAGAACCATTGCAAGGATTTTATTTTGGATAGGACCCAACAACTCCCTATTAGTGGGCTTGCTAAGTGACCTACTAATAGAAAAAGAAAGTGAAATCAGGATAATACGAATTATTCAGATAGTTTCACTCTGCGAAAGGAGTGTTGGTTTGCGAAGCAAACCAAATGGGATTGTTTAGCAATCCCCGGGGGTTGGCGAGCGTAAACGAGCAGGGGGCGGAGTCCCCTAGTGATTTAAATTTAGCTGTTTCGGACTGAACATCACAGTACAAAAAACATTTCGTATTTTCAGGTACCATAGTGCCAGAAATTCCCGATTTGAGGGTCCTTTTAAATGGCCTAACAGTCGGAAAATGCTCGCCAATCTTTTTTCACTTCGGGGCAAATCCATTTGATTTAAATTTGACTTTTGAGATTGCAAATCATAATACAAAAAAATAAGCGTTCCATCAGCTACGGTACCATGGAACCGGTGAACCTCTAATTTTGATCCTCATGTTAAACATTTCGGAAAAGGTTATCAATCCTTACTCCAGTGACTGGTACGAGTGTACCACCAACGGTTTCGTTTCGGTAAATCCGTTTAATTAAAATTTTGCTTTCTGAAACTGCACATCACAATACAAAATAACGTTTGATATTTTCTGAACCACGGTACCATGATACCAGCAACCCCTACTTGGGGGATCTGTTAAGAAATCTACTAGTCTGAAAAGGTTCGCCATCCCTAGTCTAGTGCCTGTCTTCAGGTTACCATCAGACCCGATTCGGGAAATCCATTTAATTCAAATTTATGTTTTTGAGAATGCACATCAAGGGGTCAAAAAAGTTGACGTTTGACATTTCCCGATACAATGATACTGTTAACCACCCTCCCCATTAGCGCTATCCTAGCATACTTTTTGGAAAAGGTTCGTCATCCCTAGTCTAGTGATTGACACTAGGAATTTCGCTTCGGTAAATCCATTCAACTTAAATTTTGCTGTTTGAGACTGCGCACACTTCCAATAAAAACGTTTCACAGTTTGCGGTACCACAGTAGAGATGGCCTAGCATACCTTTCGGAAAAGACTGATCATCCCATGTCTAGTAATTGGCACGAGGGTACCGAGACTTCCGATTTGGCAAATCCGCTTTAGCCTTTTGAGACTGCAGTCACAGTGCATAAAAAAAGTTTCACATTTTGCGATACATTGGTACCGGTGACACCTCCTAAATCAGGAGACCCCTCCTAGACTTTTCAACTAATCCATACTTTTCGGAAAAGGTTCGTCATCCGCTGTCTAGTGACAACCACAAAGGCACCGCCAGAGATTCGCTTCGGCACACCACAGCACGAAAAAACGTCTCGCATTTTTCCTATACCATGGTACCGGTGCCCTCCTAGCATACTTTGGAAAAGATTCGCCATTCCTGGTCTAGTGACTGGCAGGAGGGCACCAGCAGAGACTTTCCTCCGCTGCGGCTAATCCGTTTCATTTAAATTTAGCTCATCCATCGCTTCCCATCCCGGCGCCTACCTTGGGTGATCTATGACCTGTAGTGGGCCTCGAGAGTTTACGATGTTTTTAGTGAACGCATGCGTGCGGTAGGTAGGATTTAAATGCCTCGAGCAGCAGATAATTCCCTTCTTTATAGGGCTTAGCTATGAAATGTGGGGGACAGGGACCATTTTTTTTCCGTGTCTCAAATCGGGTGGCACATGTGATCGTCGAACTGCATGCGCTTTCAAAACAAAGTCCCTTACGGGCAATCTAGAGACTAGGATAATTTTTTGTTGGATTCGGGCTCTTAACCCTCTTGGTGGTTGTCTATTCTTGAGGTATCTAGTCATTAGCAAAACTAACAAGATCTTAATGAACGAGATGTCTCGTCAACCTGAAGAAAACTGATCTGATATTATCATCATAAAAATGTTGGCAGTATCTTAATGGCGAGGTATTTCGCCCTTAACAGAATTGGTCCTTGATCTTTTTTGTTGGTTGTCTCTTCTTGAGGTATCTAGTCATTAGCAAAACTAACCAGATCTTAATGAATGAGATGTCTCGTCAACCTGAAGAAAACTGACCTGATATTGTCATCATAAAAATGTTGGCAGTATCTTAATGGCGAGGTATTTCGCCCTTAACAAAATTGGTCCTTGATCTTTTTTGTTGGTTGTCTCTTCTTGAGGTATCTAGTCATTAGCAAAACTAACCAAATCTTAATGAATGAGATGTCTCGTCAACCTGAAGAAAACTGACCTGATATTGTCATCATAAAAATGTTGGCAGTATCTTAATGGCGAGGTATTTCGCCCTTAACAAAATTGGTCCTTGATCTTTTTTGTTGGTTGTCTCTTCTTGAGGTATCTAGTCATTAGCAAAACTAACCAAATCTTAATGAATGAGATGTCTCGTCAACCTGAAGAAAACTGACCTGATATTGTCATCATAAAAATGTTGGCAGTATCTTAATGGCGAGGTATTTCGCCCTTATTAAAATTGGTCCTTGATCTTTTTTGTTGGTTGTCTCTTCTTGAGGTATCTAGTCATTAGCAAAACCAACAAGATCTTATGAACGAGATGTCTCGTCAACCTGAGGAAAACTGACCTGATCTTGTCATCATAAAAATGTTGGCAGTATCTTGATGGCGAGATATTTCGCCCTTAACAAAATTGGTCCTTGATATTTTTTGTTGGATTTGGAATCTTAACCCTCTTGGTGGTTGTCTCTTCTTGATGTATCTAGTCGTTAGCAAAGTTGACCAGATTTCGGTAGACGAGACATTTCGTCCAACAAGCTCTCGTCATTAGAATAAAAGTAATCCGATCTTGATCATCAAAAGATCGGCAAAATCGTGATGGGGAGATTTTTCACCATCAGCAATATTGGTCAGATCTTGATGCGTTAAATACCTCGTCAAACCTCTTGGAGGGTTAACCCTCCTGGTGGTTGTTTCGACGAGGTATCTCATCATTAGCAAAACTGACCAGATCAGGATGGACAAGACATAGTGGTGAAGACTCTGTGTGGAGTTTCTGTGGTGAAGTCTCTGCGGTGAAGTGATGCTTAAAATGTGAAAACGCAACTGTGGAATGAACTGAAGTGGTGGTTCTGGTAATGAATATAAAACCAACGGAGACAAGAACAGAATATATTCGGACCCGGCATTAAGAAATGTAAGCTGTCAGAACGGAATAGAAATAAACAACTTGAATGTTTTAGTCCTTGTATTTATTCATGTTGTGACTAGGATTGAATATTCTATAACATATCGTCGTTAGAAGAAAATTGACCTCATCTTGATCTCTTCAAAAAATCGGCAATATCTTTATGTCGAGATATCCCGTCAGTTAAAAAATTGGTCAGATCTTGATGGACGAAATATCTCGTCGAATCCACTTGGAGGACTAAGCTCTGGCACAAGCTTAAAATCTGTTTTTAAAATGCCACATTGTACACCTTATAGTCTTCATTCTTTGAGTACTCATTTGGGTACATTAACCATCTGAGCGTCAAGAGATTTCCAAGTGCAGGAGGATTGCTTTTCCCCAACCACATAATGACTAAGATGTAGGCGGTGCAAGATTCAATTCCTCCCTAAGTGTATTACTCTTTTCTGTGTCAGTCATGCTTTCATTGTGTGTATGTCCATTTACTTGACGTTGTTTGCCGCAGCATGACTAAATATTGCTCTTGCACCGTAACTCATAAAAAAACCCGCATAATGACTAAATAACGTGTATTAGGGATGCGACATCGATAGCAAAACATCGATGTTCAAAATTAAAACATAGATGTTCATAATACATCGACCCAAAAACATCGATGTTTTTAAAATCCAGTGTATTTAAACTTTTCCCCCCATTTCTTAAAACTGGTTTAGCAACTTGTGATGCTACATCGACATCAAAACATCGATGTTTTGAAACTTTGATGTTCAAAATTAAAACATCGATATTGATAATACATCGCCCCAAAACAATCGATGTTTTTAAAATTCAGTGTATTTAAACTTTTTTTCCCCATTTCTTAAAACTGGTTTAGTAACTATTGATGCGACATCGACAGCAAAACATCGATGTCAAAAATTAAAACATCGGTGTTGACAATACATCGCCTCCAAATCATCGATGTTTTTAAAGTTCAGTGTTTTTGAACTTGTTTCCCCATTTCTTAAAACTGGTTTAGCAACTAGTGATGCGACATCGGCTCCAATACATCGATGTTTTTTTTTATAGAACATCAATGTTTTGAAAACATCGACCTCGATGTCGCATCCCTACTTTTCAGACCCTTCACCCTTGGCCACTTTGGTCTAAAAGTATGTTCAATTTGCCGATTATAATAATTATGCTACTAGTCGGCTCCAATACATCGATGTTTTTTTCTGAAACATCAATGTTTAGAAAACATCGACATCGATGTCGCATCTCTACTCTTCCGACCCTTCATCCTTGGTCACTTGGTCTAAAAGTATGTTCAATTTGCTGATTATGAAAATTATGCTACTTGGTTATTTAAAAAAAAATTTTAACGGTACTTTTTTCATTTAAAAATAAAACTTTGACAACGTAAAAACATCGACAAGTATAAACATCGATGTTACAAAAACATCGACCCCAATACATCAATGTTAAATACATCAATGTTAAATACATCAATGTTAAATACATCGATGTTTTGAAAATATCAACATCGATGTCGCATCCCTAACGTGTATTAGTTTAAGATATTCGAGGAAGGATTCTATGGATCTCATAAAAGCCCCAGAACTAATTAGAAGTCATGCAGGAATGATTGCAGGTGGCAGAACGGACATGTGCATGTGAACCCTACAGAAGGTTAAAAGAAAAGAATAAAGCCTCTTGTTCTGATCCATGGATGTAATGTCTCCTAATGGATGCATTACTCATTTGTTGACACTACCTCCATAGACAGGAATTTTTTCAACAAAAAAAAAATCTAAATATCAATGTACCTTATAACAGTCGATAAAAAAATCTTTTGAGGAGTGTTTTTCTCGGGTTAGGAAAAGGTTCAGTGTGATTTCATGTGTAAATATACGCAGTTATTCTTTCTATTCGTAACTTTCAGTTAAGAGGACTGAAAAAGTGAGATACATTTTCTGGAGATTGGAAAAACGATCCAGAAAATGATCATTTAGTCCATAGCCTCTCAAACTTTTTAACCGTGGTTCAAAATTACGTATTGTTGTCCTCGCATCTTTCCCTTCGGGTTTGATCCCGAACCGTCGCCAATACCCCCGCTGTGTTGCTCCAGTGCCTACGTTAAGTAAATACCTACCTCAAACTTTTTTGGATTAAACACGACCACTTTTTACCCTCTAAGTGGTTTCGACAAGATATCTTGTCTATCCAGATCTGACCAAACTTTCTAATGACGAGATATATCGTCATAGAGATATTGCCGATTTTGTTGTGACGGTGAGAGATCAAGATTTGATCATTTTTTCTCAATAATGAGATATCTCTTCCACCAAGATCTGGTCAGTTTTCCAATTATGAGATATCTCTTCCATCAAGATCTGGTCAGTTTTCTTCCAATTATGAGATATCTCCTCCATCAAGATCTAGTCAGTTTTCCAAATATGAGATATCTCTTCCATCAAGATCTGGTCAGTTTTCTTCCAATTATGAGATATCTCCTCCATCAAGATCTGGTCAGTTTTCCAATTATGAGATATATCTTCCATTAAGATCTGGTCAGTTTTCTTCCAATTATGAGATATCTCTTCCATCAAGATCTGGTCAGTTTTCTTCCAATTATGAGATATCTCTTCCACCAAGATCTGGTCAGTTTTCCAATTATGAGGTAATGGTAATTGTACTTTTGGTTAACGTCGTACTAGAGCAGCAACACAACGGGCTATTGACGACGGTCCGGGATCAGTCCCTGATGGGAAAGATCCGAGGACAGCACCTCGTAATTTTGAACCACGGTCAGATGACGAAGCAACATCTGAGCTGGCACCCCACTCTCCAAACTTCCACACCAATCCAACGTGATTCCAATTATGAGATATCTCTTCCATCAAGATTTGTTCAGTTTTCTTCCAATTATGAAATATCTCTTCCACCAAGATCTGGTCAGTTTTCCAATTATGAGATATCTCTTCCATTAAGATCTGGTCAGTTTTCTTCCAATTATGAGATATCTCTTCCATCAAGATCTGGTCAGCTTTCTTCCAATTATGAGGTAATGGTAATTGTAATTTTGGTTAACGTCGTACTAGAGCAACACAACGGGCTATTGACGACGGTCCGGGATCAGTCCCTGATGGGAAAGATCCGAGGACAGCACCTCGTAATTTTGAACCACGGTCAGATGACGAAGCAACATCTGAGCTGGCACCCCACTCTCCAAACTTCCACACCAATCCAACGTGTTTCCAATTATGAGATATCTCTTCCATCAAGATCTGGACAGTTTTCTTCCAATTATGAGACATCTTTTCCACCAAGATCTGGTCAGTTTTCTGATTATGAGATATCTCTTCCATCAAGATCTGGTCAGTTTTCTTCCAATTATGAGATATCTCTTCCATCAAGATCTGGTCAGTTTTCCAAATATGAGATATCTCTTCCATCAAGATCTGGTCAGTTTTCTTCCAATTATGAGATATCTCCTCCATCAAGATCTGGTCAGTTTTCTTCTAATCATGAAATATCTCTTCCATCAAGATCTAGTCAGTACCACACACAGGGAATTCCAAGAAAAGGTTGGCCATGGTAGCCCGGTTGGAAGAGTAATGGACTATCAATTGGAGGGTTGCGAGTTCGAATCCAAGCAAAGACCGTCGTGTAAAAAGGGGGTTGGGGCAGGTTAAATCTGTCGTGTCCTCAAATGTCCTCATGTTGGTGTGGTGTGGCAGTTTGGAGAATTGGTAGCCAACTCAGGTGTGACCTCGTAGTAATCAGAATGAACTTGGATGCCTGCTTTTTCGACTGTCTAAATGTTGCTCTGCCTTTCCCAATGGGTTTAATTACACTAATAATTTGAACAATTGGAATGAGCTGCGAAATAATCAGTAACTTTATTGCAATAAACACAGATGCTAGTTGATTCGGATGTCTAAACAATGCACTCCTTAAGTGGAAGCAGCATGCAGCTAAGCAGCGAAATAATATCAGTAATTTAATCGTATCTCATGAACTAATTGATGCCGGTTTGTTCGGATGTCCTAACATTGAACTCCTTAAAGCAGTGGAATATAAGTTGTTTATTAATATCTCAATGAACTAATAGCTGCCGCTTATTCGGATGTCCAAGCACTTATTTCCTCAAGCAGTGGAATAAATAGATCAGTAATTAAATCATGATATCTAAATGAACTATTTGATGCCGCTTATTCGTATGTTCAAACACTGCCCTCATTAAAGTTGTTGAATATCAGTAGTTTGATCACAGGCTCAATGAAATGAAAGATACCGGCTTTTTCGGATGTCAATCTAAGGTTCATTCTAGGGAACCTAGGCCCGTAGGGGCTTTAATACCATATCTGGATATATAAGACATGATAATAAAACGTAAATACAGTATATATGAGTTGGTCAAAATTGGAAAAAGCTCTTATTAAATAGGAATATCAATACATACAGTAAAAAAAATACAAACAAAAATTATTGTCCAAACACTGATCTCCTTAAGTTGTGGAATACCAGTAGTTTAACCATAATATCTCAATGAACTAATAGATTCCAGATCTTTCGGATGTCCAAACATTGATTTCCTTTAGGCAGTGGGAGAGATCAGTAGTTCAATTACAATAAACGCAGATGCCTCCTAATTCGGAGGTTTGAACACCGCCCTCCTCGAAAAGCAGCAGGAAATGAGTTGGTTGAATCCCAACAATATCGCCACGAACGAACAGATGTCTGCATATTCGGATGTCTGCTCACCATGGGCCCTTGCGGAGGTGAGGATTTCCATAAAAACGGAAGTCTGGCAGTCGCAATTACGGAGCGATCGGATGATTAGTGAAGAGGAAGTCGATGAGCATAAACAAATAAGCCCGAAATACATTCTCTGCGAGGAGAGCAGGATGTCGCTTTGAAAAATGTTTTCCGTTCATAGGCACGTGCGCGGGCGAATTCCACGAGATGCGTTTGCTTTGCTAACCTTGCCCCTTCACCTCCGCAATCAGGGCCTCCCCGAATTCTGGGCTTGGGCCAGAAGGGACTCTGAGGGCCCAACCCACTTCCAAAACGTTGGGTTTCGATTTTTGAAATATCTCAACAATTAAAACACAAAATATAACAACAATGACGTGGTTGGATTCTGATCATATCGTCGTTGTCGCCACAGGATTGAAAACTCGCCCCCCCCCCCAATCCAAGCCGATTCATAACTATTTTTTTTACCTATGTATATAAAAGGATGCTTGTATATTCTCTACAAATCTACACCGTTTGACCAATCCACACTAAATTTGGTGCAGATACGTTAGAACACTGCGGAAAAGATATGTTATTTCTTTCCTGTCTTCAGGCCAATCTGTAGCCATGAAAATTGGCACACAGGTAATCCTAAAAGTGCTCTTCTAAGCCCCAATTTTAAAATCTAAAGTTTGTTTTTCTGCAATAAATGGACATGGATAAGGAAACACGTTCTACAGGGTTTGTGTATGAGTTGACACTAGGGATGCGACATCGATGTCGACGTTTTCAAAACATCGATGTTTTTTTTAAAAAAAACATCGATGTATTGGAGTCGATGTTTTTGTAACATCGATGTTTATACTTGTCGATGTTTTTACGTTGTCGATGTTTTATTTTTAAATAAAAAAGTACCGTTATAAAAATTTTAAAAACAACAAAGTAGCATAATTTTCATAATCAGCAAATTGAACATACTTTTAGACCAAAGTGACCAAGGGTGAAGGGTCTGAAAAGTAGGGATACGACATCGATATTTTCAAAACATTGATGTTTTATAAAAAAACATCGATGTATTGGAGCCGATGTCGCATCACTAGTTGCTAAACCAGTTTTTAAGAAATGGGGGGGAAAAGTTTAAATACAATGAATTTTAAAAACATCGATGGTTTGTAGGCGATGCATTATCAACATCGATGTTTTAATTTTGAACATAGATGTTTCAAACATCGATGTTTTGATGTCGATGTAGCATCACAAGTTGCTAAACCAGTTTTAAGAAATGGGGGGAAAAGTTTAAATACACTGAATTTTAAAAACATCGATGTTTTTGGGACAATGTATTATCAACATCGATGTTTTAATTTTGAACATCGATGATTTGCTGTCGATGTTGCATCCCTAGTTGACACAGGGAAATGTCGCGGTCATATTTTAGCTGTCGCGGTAGGAAACACGTTCTGCAGAGTTTGTGTATTTGAGTTAACATAGGGAAATGTCGGGGTCATATTTGAAACCCGAGCAACGACAGGTTATTCAGCTAGTTAGCACACAAATTTTTTGCAGCTATTTGAGAATTACCGCTAGGCTCCGATTCGTTACTTTCTTTATGTTTTTATTCTTCACTAGAATCCTCTAAAAATATCAGGTGTCCGCATTTGTTCTACACGTGATAAGCCGATTCAGAGGGCCTCTATGACCAGCAGGCCGGTTAAACCCAACTGGAGGGGTATTTTACACACACACGAAATGTGTCTATTTCTGAGTCATGTGCATTTTGTACAGCTTTGGCGATGTCGATTGTTTTCTCTCTGTAAAGGTGCATCTTCAAGATTGTAATCGATGGCATGAAGATCATCTGCAATTTCCAGGCAGGTGAATACATGATTAAGTGTAAGTTTAACGGCTAAACAGTTGTTACAATGTCTGTACGTTCTGGTTCCATCACTGTTAATTCTCATGCCTTTAAAATGCCAGGCAGGTGAATACATGATTAAGTGTGAGTTTAACGCCTAAACAGTTGTAACAATGTCTGTACGCTCTGGTTCCATCACTGTTAATTCTCATGCCTTTAAAATGCCAGGCAGGTGAATGCATGATTAAGTGTGAGTTCAACGCCTAAACAGTTGTAACAATGTCTGTATGCCCTGGTTCCATCACTGTCAATTCTCATGCCTTTAAAATGCCAGGCAGGTGAATACATGATGAAGTGTGAGTTTAACGCCTAAACAGTTGTTACAATGTCTGTACGCTCTGGTTCCATCACTGTTAATTATCATGCCTTTAAAATGTCCTGTTCTCAGTTTGGATATTGGTATTTTTCTATCGCTGCTAATTTCACATATTTGTTACTTTATTGAATTTTTTTGTGATGTGCGTTTAAATTTTACCAAAGCATTAGCATCAGTAAGTGATTGGGGTTTATTCGGCGTTTAATTCTCTGGTTTCCTTTGTCAATTGATGAGCAGCTTCATTTCCTTCAATGTCACATGTGCGGGAATCCACTGAACAGTGCACTTTTTCTCCAAGCCCATGTGTTGGTGTAGAAATGAATAGATATCGAGTACATTTAAAGTTGCCCAGTTTCTATTGCTTCTAAGGCAGGTATGGAATCACTAAAGATAACAATTCCATCGGTTCGGTATGTTGGGAGATTTAAATAAGCTCCATACGTGAAGTGCGTACAATATTTGACATAGTAATAAGAAACAGCCATACGAAGTACAGAAAAAGTTTACGGAACTTGTTTCTACTGACTCTACTGAAAGGTTCATAAAGCGAGGAAACTCAGCATCAAATTCGACAGTGGATAACATAGACACTCGGAGCTTGGATGATCAAGGTTCTAATTTACCGTAATACGGGATAACTTTGCTCCACCGGAGGTAACTTTGCTCCAAAAAAGTATAAAAACTTTTTTGATGTCGTCCCAACGATGATGTGGTTCAATTTGGGTGGTTTTGGTTTCTTATGACAGGTTAACTATCTGGGAACGTGGATTATAAATTATAAGGGATAAGGTTATTTCATTGTTATCCAACAATGTGAAATTTGTGTTAAAATAAACCAGTGAAACCAGGAGTTTGTTTGCTTAAAAAATTATGACTTGCACACAAGTAGGAGCAACCAATTGAAGTAAGTGTCATAACGTTGTATTAACAAACTATCTGAAAGTAAAATGCGTGCATCGATTTTGATTTTTCTTTGTTATTGTTGTGTCTATTATAGTTTGTTTACCTTAATGTAACATTCTACCGAAAAATGGTATGTCTTTGCACCACAACAAATGTTGGAGCAAAGCGATACGACGACTAATAAGTCTCAGAAAAGAAGACGGATGAAAATGATGCTGTTTCATAAGATAGTAGAGATGTTGTCAGCAGATGAGTCGGATGATGCTATCGAAACGTATGCTGCACAATTCGCTCACTCCTTTCAACAACGTCATATCTCAAAAAACGTGATTTTCAGGAGAGTGATTTTAAAGTTTAGAAGTAGAATAAAATGTATTAAAAATAAATATTACTTCTGCTTTCTAGTGGCTAAATATTGAGCGGTGGGATATGACGATCTTTCAGGGATATGCTACTCTTTCAGGGCATTCTGAAAACAGGTATAACTAAAAATCGCCGATTTTTGATATATGACGTTGTTGAAAGGAATGAGCGAATTGCAAGAAGATGAAACCTCAGATGCGATAACTGAACAAATTGCAAATGGAAACATGCCATTGAAAGCTGTAAGTGGCCTTTCAAACTAGACGCCGTCTCCAACAGTTGGAACAATGTTCTTGGATCCATCAGTCCTCTGTAGCTCATCTCTAAGAGAGGTTATTTTCTTCCCAGCACTCAATATTATCTTGCACAAATGTATAATTTTGTCTGTTATTTTCCTGTCAACACTTAAAGAACAACTTTAGTATTTTAAATACAATGGAGCTATTTATAGCATAGAAGCTGCACATTACTTATAAGAACTTTTCACAAAAACGGGTGTTCCATATATATTTGTTAACATTTCAATAATTCATGAAAATCGCAAAAACTAGAATATTGATGTGACGTTTCCACAAATAGGTATCTCGAGCGAGGGTGATATTTTTCGAGGGGGTAAAATTTTAGTTCACGTTCTCACTAATAGAAGACACTTAACCATTCTCGTGATTGCCTCAACAAGGTTATCTCAACATTAAAAAAACTGACCAGATCTTGATGAAGAAGAGATACCTCGTCATTGGAAGAAAAGTGATCCTCAAACTCGTCATCATCGAGAACTCAAACGTTCTCGCCATCATCAAAAGCTGAAACATACTTACCATCATCAAAAACTGAAACATTTTTGCCATCATTATGGCAACTTTTTGCAACAAATGCAACTTTTTTTCACACGTTCTACGCTGCATGTTAAGTACTAAAACCAAAGTTTCTCCTACATGGGGTGTATTGCAAGTGAGTTATAACCGCAACATAAATGCAACTTTCTGCATAAATGCAACTTTTTGCATAAATACAACCACTTGCAACTCTTTAAAATTTAGCTTAAAATTAATTCATATGAAATTACTATTTCATTTTTTGCCCTCTGAATCAACCCTTCGATCACGTGTATGATCTTGCGAACGCCGAAGTATTGCGGATCAAATTTGAAATTCATGGAAAGAAGGTGTTTGTCCTAACAGACAAAAGTGAAATTAATGGCAAGAAGTATTTTAACACATTGGTTGGCACTCTTGATAACCCAGAGGAATTTTGCGTAATCGACTGCAGAGTTTGCAAAGTGAGTGTCGATCATCGATATGTTGTTCGCCTTGTAGATGACGTTTTAAAATCTCTGAATGTTGAGCGAAAGGATTTTGCGCTTCTGCTATCCGATACAGCACATTATATGACTGCAGCTGATGCAGTGTTTCAATGTTAAAGAAATTACTAGCCAACGATCGGCCATTCAACTTTCTTCTGTATTTAATGATGCATTGTAATACTGTTGTACATGACTAAAATTGTCAATATATTTTGAACTTTTCCATTTTTTAGGATTAGTTTATTTTAGATTTTAGTGTATCAAAAATAAATGCAACTTTATTTCAATAAATGCAACTTCAGGGAATGATAAATGCAACTTTTCCCATTTTTACTGCAACAAAAAAGTTGCCCTAGCCATCATCAAGAACTGAAACGTGCTCGCCATCATCAAAAATTGAAACATACTTGCCATCATCAAGAACTGAAACGTACTCGCCATCATCAAAAACTGAAACATACTTGCCATTATCAAAAACTGAAACGTATTCGCCATCATAGAGAACTGAAACATACTCGCCATCATAAAAAAAAAACTGAAAGGTACTCGCCATCAAGAAATAAAACACTCTCGCCAACATCAAAAATCGTCATTATCAAAATCTAAAACGCTCTCGCCAACATCAAAAATTGTCATTATCAAACATTGAAACGCTCTCGCCATCATCAAAAACTGAAACGCTCTAATCATCAGCGAAAATCGTCATCATCAAAAGATGAAACATTCTCGCCATCATCAAAAACAGTCATCATCATGATAAGAAAATATTTCGTCATTAGCAAAATTGATCGGATCTCGATGAACCCGATTTCACGTCGAGACCATTTGGAGGATTAATGTGTTAGAGATACGCAAATGAGAACCCTATGGAACGGAAGGTGTCCCTCCGTCAGCTGATAACGAACGAGTGCATTCCCAGTCGTAGGTGCAAAAAGTTGGAAGGTTTGTTAGCTGTCATGCTGACACTGATGGATAAGGCAATATTAGCGAAGTTGTTTTTCACAAGTGGGAATCAGCAACGGAAGGAAAACGGAAACGTCGAAAGCAGAGAAGTATGAAGAAAGGTCGAAATCCTCCAAATCTTAGGTAGGTATTTAATAAACATCGGACACTGGAGCAACACAACTGACTACTGACGACGGTCCGGGATCAAGCCCAAAGGGAAAGATTCAAGGACAACACCGCGTAATTTCGAACCACGGTCAGATGATGATGTCAGACCTAAGCTGACACACCCTCTCCAAACTTGCACTCCACGCCAACGCAAGAACCTTTCATGCCTCGACAGTTTTAACGTTCACCAGCCCCCTTAGATTCGAACTCGCAACCCTCCAGTTGCTACGTTCCTCTTCCGACCGACCTACCGCGGCCCTCCAACTTTGAGGACTAGTCTGTAGTAGGGATGCGACATCGATGTCGATGTTTTCAAAACATCGATGTATTTAACATCGATGTATTGGGGTCGATGTTTTGGTAACATCGATGTTTAAACTTGACGATGTTTATACTTGTCGATGTTTTATTTTTAAATAAAAAAAGTACCGTTATAAAAATTTTAAAAATAACTAAATAGCATAATTTTTATAATCAGCAAATTGAACATACTTTTAGACCAAAGTGGTCAAGGGTGAAGGGTCTGAAAAGTAGGGATGCGACATCGATGTCGATGTTTTCTAAACATTGATGTTTTAGAAAAAAACATCAATGTATTGGAGACGATGTTGCATCACTAGATGCTAAACAAGTTTAAATGCACTGAATTTTAAAAACATCGATGGTTTGGGGGCGATGTATTATCAACATCGATGTTTTAATTTTGAACATCGATGTTTTGCTGTCGAAGTCGCATCACAAGTTGCTAAACCAGTTTTAAGAAATGGAGGAAAAAGTTTAATACACCGAATTTTAAAAACATCGATGTATTATCAACATCGATGTTTTAATTTTGAACATCGATGTTTCAAAACATTCATGTTTTGCTATCGATGTCACATCCCTAGTCTATAGTACGAAATATCGAGGATTCTATCTGCCAGTTCGGAGGTTTCTCGTCATTAGAAGGTAACTGATCCTTGTTCTCGTCATCGTCAAAAATCGTCAACATCTTGATGACGAAATATCTCGTCATTGACAAAATTAGTCAGATTTTCATGGACGAAAAGTTTCGTCGAAATCACTTTGAGGGTCAAGAGTTATTTCTGCATGTGAATAATATCCCGTTTTCAACGTCGATCCAGCCAAAAAAGCCGTCGTGTACACGGGGTTGGTGCATGTTAAATCTGCCGTGCCCTCGAACGTCTTCGCGTTGGCGTTGTGTCAAAATCTAAAAAGTGTGGTGCCAGCTCAAGTGTTGTTCTCGTCATCTGACCAAGGTTCATAATTACGATACGTCATCCTTGGATCTTTCCTTACATGATTGCCGACCAACCGGTATTGTGGTTAAGGTGTTAGCCTCTAAATCGGAAGGTTCCTGGTTCGAATCTGGGCCCGGGCATGGATGTTTGTAAACGTATGGTGTAGAGGCGGCTGGTGCACCTTAAATCTGTCGTGGCCGAAAGTCCTCACGTTGGGTTGGTGTGGATGTTTGGAGAGAGGGGTGCCAGCTCAGGTGTTTCTTTGTCATCTGACCGTGGTTCCAAATAAAGAGGTGTTGTCCTCGGATCTTTCCCTTAAGGGACTGATCCCAGAACGTCGTCATAGCCCGTTGTGTAGCTCTAGTACGACGTTAACTTAAATTACCATTACCTGTTGTGTTGCTCTAATACGACGTTGATTAAAATTTTCAATACCTGAATTTCTCACACGATTGGTTTTTGAGTATTCTAAACAAAAGAACTGCGGTGATCTACGTCAGCCAAAGTGAAGGTAGGTAATTTAATTAACGTCACACTGGAGCAGCACAACGGTCTATTGGTGAAGGTCCTGGATCAATCAAGATC
Source organism: Metellina segmentata (assembly GCA_947359465.1). Classification (NCBI taxonomy): domain Eukaryota; kingdom Metazoa; phylum Arthropoda; class Arachnida; order Araneae; family Tetragnathidae; genus Metellina; species Metellina segmentata. Next base: position 29,834,607 of record OX375884.1, read on the forward strand.
CAAATACGGCGCCTCGTAATTTTGAACCACGATCAGACGGCAAAAACAACACCTTGGCTGGCACTCCACCTGTCCAAACTTCCACACCACGCCAACGTGAAATCATTTCAGGGCACGGCAGATTCAACAGGCACCAGCCCCCGTGTGCACGACGGCCTTTGTTTTAATCCAGATGTGGAAGATTCAAGGACAACACCACGTAATATTGATAACCATGAGGTAATGATAATTTTAGTTAACGTCGTAGAGCAACACAACGGGCTATTGACGATTGTCCGGGATCAGTCCATTAAGTGAAAGATTCGAGGGCAACACCTCGTAATTTGGAACCACGTTCAGATGATGAAGCAACATCTGAGCTGGCACCGCACTCTCCCAACTTCCATACCAACTCAACATGAGGACTTCCGACCACGACAGATTTAAGGTGCAACAGCCGCCTCTACAGCACACGCTTACAAACATCCATGCCCGGACCCAGATTCGAACCAGGAACCTTCCTATCTAGATGCTTACACCTTTACCACTATACCGACTGTTCGGCAATAACCATGAGGTAATTTTTGTTTTTACGTCGTACTAGAGCAACACAACGGGCTATTGACGACGGTCCGGGATCAGTCCCTCAAGGGAAAGAACCGAGGACAACACCTCGTAATTTTGAACCACGGTCAGATGACGAAGCAACACCTGAGCTGGCACCCCACTCTCCAAACTTCCACGCCAACCCAACGTGAGGACTTTCGGCCACGACAGATTTAAGGTGCACCAGCCGCCTCTACACCATACGCTTACAAACATCCATGCCCGGACCCGGATTCGAACCAGGAACCATCCGATCTAGAGGCTAACACCTTAACCACTATACCGGTTGGTCGGACAACACCACGTAATATTAAATAGGGATGATGAAAGAATAGCTGGGATTTTTTTTCTGTGGAGACAACTGTTTATCTAGGTGATATATATATACTTAGAGTCAGCTTAACTTGATTATACGTATGTATACTTAATAGCCCGTTGTGTCGCTCCAGTCCTTCCGTAATTAAAATACCTATTTACGTATGTTTTCTTGATTATACCTATTTTACGCTTAGTGTAGCCTTCCGTCGTAGAAATGTAGTTCTTAAAACACGACTAAATTTTTAAATGAATGGATACTGAATAAACATTTAAATATAATTTAAAAATACGGTATGTTTTATTTGAATTTGAATTTTTTTACTGACATCTACCATCAAACGAAACAAACGGAGTATGTGTCCTCGCAGATTTTCGTATTATTTCTGCTTAGATTCGTGTTCAATTAAAAATAATGTAATTGAAAGATTTTGAAGTATTTATTAAAACACACACACACAAAAATAAGTTAAGGAAATTACTTTTTTATGACAGTAAATTTTGAATTCCAGTCGGCTACTACAGCGATCTTCCCTACGTGGGAGACTTTTTTTGTTGTCAATAGAGGGCGCTCGTATCGTATCGTCCCTCGGAAAAGATAGTGCATCAGAAATGATTACCACTGAGGGAATAACTGGGCTGTGCTGTCTGTTACAAGAACTGATGCAGACACTAAGTGTTTCAAACTTGCATTTTAATCGTAGAGAAAATTTCAAAATTGTTGGCTTGATACAAAAGTCCGTCCCGTTTTTTGGCAAAAATAAGGAAAAATTATTTTATTTACCAAAATTCCATTTTATAAATTTAGTATGTGCCGTTCTCTGCTCGGTAGAATTCTCCATCTCTCCTACAGCTGCAAAAGTGATCTAAAGTGATGCAAATGCAAAAGTAAAATTACCTCACCTTACCTTTCCAAACCTTACGCGTGTGAAGTAGACAACACTTAGATTTTGCGATGCAATTCCTTCAAGCGCCAAAAACGGGACGAATTTTTGCATCAGCCAAAAATATCTGTTTAAGAAACAGCTGTTATTCTGGTTGGGCTTGGGAAAGTCCTGAAAGAACTGTATGCTTACGAAAAAGGTATTTCTTAATTAAAGTTACTCTGGAGCAACACATCAGGCTATTGGTAATGGTAATGGTAATTTTAGTTAACGTCGTACTAGAGCAACACAACGGGCTATTGACGACGGTCCGGAATCAGTCCCTTAAGGGAAAGATTCGAGGACAACACCTCGTAATTTTGAACCACGGTCAGATGACGAAGCAACACCTGAGCTGGCACCCCACTCTCCAAACTTCCACGCCAACCCAACGTGAGGACTTTCGGCCACGACAGATTTAAGGTGCACCAGCCGCCTCTACACCATACGTTTACAAACATCCATGCCCGGACCCGGATTCGAACCAGGAACCTTCCGATCTAGAGGCTAACACCTTAACCACTATACCGGTTGGTCGGCATATCATCAGGCTATTGATGACGCTCCGGGATCAACCTTGAATGAAAGATCCAAGGACAACACAACCTTATTTAGAATCACGGTCGGCTGATGAGGCAACACCTTAGCTGGCACCCCACCTCCCCAAACTTCCACACCACGCCAACGTGAGGGCATTTGAGGCCACGGGCGTTTTAACGTATAACTGCCCCCGTTTGTACACGGCGGTCTTTGGTTGGATTCGAACTCACAACCCTCCGGTCGCTAGTCCGTTGCTCCTCCAACCGGGCTACCGCGACCCACTACGATTAAGGAGTTGCAGCGAATAGGTTCACCGTAGACCAGATGCAGCCCTACGAACGAGTTTATTGCACTTCGGGTGGGTTTACTTGTCTCGCAGGTCGGATATGGCCCTCTGGACAGATTTATCTGATCCGCAGACCATAGATACAACCCTCCAGACAAGTTTAGTCGGCCCGCAGACCAGATGCGGTGGTCCAAATATTTCTATCAGGCCTGCACACTCTTAAACTCTGGATAGGTTGAACAAGCCCGTATAAGACTAGATACGGCCCTCTGGATTGATTTAACAAGCCCGTTTAAGACCAGATACGGCCCTCTGGATAGGTTTAACAAGCCCGTATAAGACCAGATACGGCTCTCTGGATAGGTTTAACAAGCCCGTATAAGACCAGATACGGCCCTCTGGATTGATTTAACCAGCCCGTTTAAGACCAGATACGGCCCTCTGTATAGGTTTAACAAGCCCGTATAAGACCAGATACGGCTCTCTGGATAGGTTTAACAAGCCCGTATAAGACCAGATACGGCCCTCTGGATTGATTTAACCAGCCCGTTTAAGACCAGATACGGCCCTCTGTATAGGTTTAACAAGCCCGTATAAGACCAGATACGGCTCTCTGGATAGGTTTAACAAGCCCGTATAAGACCAGATACGGCTCTCTGGATAGGTCTAACAAGCCCGTATAAGACCAGATACGGCCCTCTGGATAGGTTTAACAAGCCCGTATAAGACCAGATACGGCCCTCTGGATTGATTTAACCAGCCCGTTTAAGACCAGATACGGCCCTCTGGATGGATTTAACAATCCCGCTTAAGACCAGATACAGCCCTCTGGATAAATTTAACAAGCCCGTATAAGACCACATAAGGCCCTCTGGATAGGTTTAACAAGCCCGTACAAGACCAGATACGGCCCTCCGGGGTTCTCCGGACTTTACCCAGCCCACCAACCAGATACGCCCCATGAATGGGTTTAACCGCCCAACAGCTCAAATATGACCTTCTAAATAACTCTGTCAGGCCCGCACACCAGACACGGCGCTATTTCGCAAATCGCAACCTTTAAATTAGCGCGAGCAGATTTTTATATCTTCTTGGTTTTGGTTTGTTGCTCTTCGGTCATTTTTGTCAAAATAAGAGCTTATTGCGCCCCTTTAAAAACCAGTAACAAACCTTTGGCGCGGAGGACCTTTTCCATGCCACGGCACTGTATATGCAACAAACATCCAATCTCAAACAATGCATCAATGATAACATTTCAAAAAAATCAAAAGGCGGAAGAGATAACGTCGCAGTAACAAAACCAAACGCGTAGATACAATTAGATTAACGCAGCCCATGAATAATCTTAAGTCCGAGTAAACGGTCTAATCTGAAAAACGAGGGAATGCGACGAGGTGGCGAAAGAGCTGGACTATTGAAGTAAACCAGAAGCTTGAGTCCCGCTTCCTCAGGATGAGATAAGAGAAATCTTGCGTCCCTGCTCGGAAGAGAAAAATCGACATCCCCGTGAGGAAGTTTAATTACAGTTCATCCCGTCAAAAATGTTTCTATTATTTGTTATTTCTAATGCTCGACCACAAAACCAAACGCGTAAATGTAAAACGTTGCAATAACAAAATCCAAAACGTGTAAATTAAAAGTCTCAATAATAAAACCAAAAAAACAAGCATTAACTGTCCCAAATAAAAACCAACGTAGGGGATTATCAAAACCCTCGCCTAAATATTAAACTTTGAAATAACAAATCAAACGCATAAATTAAACGTCGCTATAAAAAGCCAGCGTGCAAAAATTAAATGAACGTCGCGGTAATAAACTCACGGTGTAAACATTGAACGTCTCAATAATAAAATCAATAAATCAAAAATTAAATGTCCTCAATAAAAATCAATGCTGAAAAATTAAACGAAAAGCGCAATAACGCAATTAAAAAACAAAAATTAAACGTTCCATATAAAAATCAACTCTCAAAAATTAAACGAAAGGAGTAATAACGAAATCAATATTTGATGGTGAAGTAACAAAATCAAACGCATAAATTACCGTCGCAATATGCACATCAACGTGCAAAAATTAAGCGGACGTTTGTGATAACAAAATCACAACGTGAATATTGAACGTCTCAATTGCAAAAACCTACGCGTTTGAATAAAACATCGCAATAATAAAATTCAACACGCAAATGTCAAACGTCACTATTCTCAAATTCAATAGTAAGAAAATCAAATTGTAAAAATTAAACTGACTCCGCAAGAACAAAACCGGCGCAAATTTAACGCCACAAGAAGAAAAATCAACGTGTAAAAATTAAACGGACGTCGCAATAACAAAAAACGCGCAAATTTAACGCCACAAGAATAAATATCAACGTGTAAAAATTAAATGGACGTCGCAATAACAAAAAACGCGCAAATTTAACGCCACAAGAATAAAAATCAACGTGAAAAAATTAAATGGACGTCGCAATAACAAAATGAAAAGCCTAAAATATTAAACGTCGTAACAAAGAAATAAGTGTAAAAAAAATTAAACCAAAGCAACGTCGCAGTAACAGGATCAAAGAATAAATATTGAACGTAGCAATATCAAACGCGTAAATTAAACGTCGCAATAATAAAATCAAAGAGCAAACATTAAACGGAAGTTGCAATTATTAAAATCATTTTTGTTAAATATTAAACATTTTCATAACAAAATCAAACAAGTAAATAGTAAATTCGCAGCAAACAAATCAACGCTCAAAAATTAAACCGACGTCGCATTAACAAAATCAAAGCATCAATATTTAACTTCGCAATAATAAAATCCACATGCAAAAATTAAACCGAAGTCGCATCAACAAAATCACTCGGAAATACCAAGCGTCTCAACAACAAAATCAAAGCCTTAATATCCAAAGTCGGAACAACAACCAAACGCGTAAATTAAACGTCGTAATAACAAAACCAACGTGCAAAAACGACACGGAAGTGGCATGCAAATACTAAACGTCGCAACAAAACAAATCAGCTCGTAAAAACTAAACGCAACTACGAAACCAAAAGCCCGAACATAACCATATCAACGTGACCTACGAATCATCGCAAGGCCGACTGAATTGTCCATCCTGAAAATGCAGGGAACGGGGCAATTGAAGGAAATTGTCGCATTAACAAAATCAAATCATCAATATTTAACGTCGTAATAATAAAATCAACGTGCAAAAATTAAAACGAAGTTGCATCAACAAAATCACTCGGAAATACCAAGCGTCTCAACAACGAAATCAAAGCCTTAATATCCAAAGTCGGAACAACAACCAAACGCGTAAATTAAACGTCGTAATAGCAAAACCAACGTGCAAAAACGACACGGAAGTGGCATGCAAATACTAAACGTCGCAACAAAACAAATCAGCTCGTAAAAACTAAACGCAACTACGAAACCAAAAGCCCGAACATAACCATATCAACGTGACCTACGAATCATCGCAAGGCCGACTGAATTGTCCATCCTGAAAATGCAGGGAACGGGGCAATTGAAGGAAATTGTCGCATTAACAAAATCAAATCATCAATATTTAACGTCGCAATAATAAAATCAACGTGCAAAAATTAAAACGAAGTTGCATCAACAAAATCACTCGGAAATACCAAGCGTCTCAACAACGAAATCAAAGCCTTAATATCCAAAGTCGGAACAACAACCAAACGCGTAAATTAAACGTCGTAATAGCAAAACCAACGTGCAAAAACGACACGGAAGTGGCATGCAAATACTAAACGTCGCAACAAAACAAATCAGCTCGTAAAAACTAAACGCAACTACGAAACCAAAAGCCCGAACATAACCATATCAACGTGACCTACGAATCATCGCAAGGCCGACTGAATTGTCCATCCTGAAAATGCAGGGAACGGGGCAATTGAAGGAAATTGTCGCATTAACAAAATCAAATCATCAATATTTAACGTCGCAATAATAAAATCAACGTGCAAAAATTAAAACGAAGTTGCATCAACAAAATCACTCGGAAATACCAAGCGTCTCAACAACGAAATCAAAGCCTTAATATCCAAAGTCGGAACAACAACCAAACGCGTAAATTAAACGTCGTAATAGCAAAACCAACGTGCAAAAACGACACGGAAGTGGCATGCAAATACTAAACGTCGCAACAAAACAAATCAGCTCGTAAAAACTAAACGCAACTACGAAACCAAAAGCCCGAACATAACCATATCAACGTGACCTACGAATCATCGCAAGGCCGACTGAATTGTCCATCCTGAAAATGCAGGGAACGGGGCAATTGAAGGAAATTGTCGCATTAACAAAATCAAATCATCAATATTTAACGTCGCAATAATAAAATCAACGTGCAAAAATTAAAACGAAGTTGCATCAACAAAATCACTCGGAAATACCAAGCGTCTCAACAACGAAATCAAAGCCTTAATATCCAAAGTCGGAACAACAACCAAACGCGTAAATTAAACGTCGTAATAGCAAAACCAACGTGCAAAAACGACACGGAAGTGGCATGCAAATACTAAACGTCGCAACAAAACAAATCAGCTCGTAAAAACTAAACGCAACAACGAAACCAAAAGCCCGAACATAACCACATCAACGTGACCTACGCATAATCGCAAGGCCGACTGAATTGCCCATCCTGAAAATGCAGGGAACGGGGCAATTGAAGGAAACCCCCAAAGCCCCACTTCCACAGGATGCGACAAAAGAGAACCCTCCATCCCACCTTGAAAGGGAAAATCGACATCTTCTGTAAGGGAAGTTTAATTACAGTTCATCCCGTCAATTAATGGGCGAAGAGTGGGATTATTGCAGGGGAAGATCTTCCCTTTGAGCCTTCACCTCAACAAAGGCGTGATTGCCAACGTGAGCCGAGCAGAAGCAGGAAGCAGCCAAGGGGGGTTACCTGGAAGGAAGTGCATTGTGAAACTAATACAACACGGCCCCCTCCCATGCTAAATACATGTCTCATGATATATCGCTCTTGGGGAAAGGTGTGTCTCCTGCGGGGAAGCGGGGGCCATTATTATTTATTTTATTAAGGGGATATTTTTTATTCAACTTTTTCTATGAGAGGGTTTTGTGTGTCCTCAAATCTTTTAGTCGGCTTTACGGTAAATTTGACTCGCCCAAGTTGTGTGCGCTGGATATGTTTACGGAGAGCGTTTGGGTACTCCCAGGGGGTAATATAACAAAACAATCGAGATTGATTCTCAGGAGTTGAATCTGGAGTTCGGAGACCTTCAATCTGGATGCTGCCAACAAGGCCACGCCGTAGGGAGGACAAGTGGCTGGAGAAGTTTTTTTCATTTTTCCGATCCACTGTTTACTTGAATGTAAATCGCAATAAGTCCTTTGTTCTTTGAAATCCATTTGAATAATCTCGTTGAGTTTTTTCAACTTGACTTGACAAGTTTCACGGGAACATACAGTCCACGTTTCTTATGAAATACAAAAATCGGCAGAGATGCCATTATTTCCTTCATTTTTAAACGTCATTTATAAACCTTCCAAGTAATTTCGCCGAGATATCTTGCCTATCCAGATCTGATCAATTTTGCTGATTGATATTGCCGATGTTTTTTTGATGAGATCAAGATCTGGTCCGTTTTTCGTCTGATAACGAGATATCTCATTCATCAAGATCTGGTCAGTTTTGCCAATGCAGGGATTCCTCGTCATTAGCCTCCAAAGAGACAATCATTATTGATTTTGCATGAGTGGGATGAATTTTGTCATCAAATCGTTTAGTCAGCTTTACTGTAATTTGGCTGGCCAATCCACGAAATTGCCTCAAGTTTTTATGGAAGTTCGTCAGTTGAAGTACTTAAAATATAGCAAAGATATGACACACATGCAAGAACACGATGTTGAGGAATCAACCAATGCCATTAATGTATCCATTGTCAGAACTGTTTTATGCCTATCATTTTCAACAGTCAATAGCTGTCGTCTATCCTCTGGCAAATTAGCATCATGCACCCACCACTGGATTACCCATACAATTGCCTCAAGTTTTTATGGAAGTTCGTCAGTTGAAGTACTTAAAATATAGCAAAGATATGACACACATGCAAGAACACGATGTTGAGGAATCAACCAATGCCATTAATGTATCCATTGTCAGAACTGTTTTATGCCTATCATTTTCAACAGTCAATAGCTGTCGTCTATCCTCTGGCAAATTAGCATCATGCACCCACCACTGGATTACCCATACAATTGCCTCAAGTTTTTATGGAAGTTCGTCAGTTGAAGTACTTAAAATATAGCAAAGATATGACACACATGCAAGAACACGATGTTGAGGAATCAACCAATGCCATTAATGTATCCATTGTCAGAACTGTTTTATGCCTATCATTTTCAACAGTCAATAGCTGTCGTCTATCCTCTGGCAAATTAGCATCATGCACCCACCACTGGATTACCCATACAATTGCCTCACGTTTTTACGGAAGTTCGACAGTCATATTTGCACTTGAAGTGTAGTAAGAAAATGATACATGAGAGTGATCATGGTTTTGCAGAATCGATCAATGCTAATAATGTATCCACTGTCAATACTTTTAAGGTTTATTATTCTCAATGTCCACTAGTTTTTACGTCTCCTTGGGCATATTAGCGTCATGCACCCGCCACTGGACTGCCCATAAAATTGCCCCGTTTTTACGGAAGTTCGTCAATTTTATCAGTATTTGAAGCATAGAGAAGAAAGGATGGACATGCGAGATCACGATATTGAGGAATCAAACAATACCATTAATGTATCCATTGTCAGAACTGTTTCATGACTATTGTTTACAATAGTCAATAGCTGACGTCTCTCCTCTGGCAAATTAGCATCATGCACCCAACCACTGGATTACCAATACAATTGCCCGAAACTTTTACGGAAGTTAGTCCATCATATTTGCACTCAAAGTGTAGTAAAGAAAAAGTCTATGTAAGTAATCACGATGTTGTAGAACCACCTAATGCCATCAATGTCTCCATTGCCAAAACTGTTTAACGCCTATTCTCAATAGTCATTAGTTTTTGTGTCTCCTTGAGCAAATTAGCAACGTGCACCCACCACTGTATTACCCATAAAATTACTCCAGGTTTTTATGGCGGAAGTTCGTCAATCATAACAGTACTTTGAGTGTAGTAACGAAACGATACGTGCAAGTGATCCTAATGTCATTAAAGTCTCCATTGCCAGAACTGATTTACGCAAATTCTCAATGGCCAATAGTTTTTGCGTCTCTTTGGACAAATTAGCGTCATGCACCCACCACTGGATTACCCATAAAACTGCCACAAGTTTTTACGGCGGACATTCGTCAATCATATCAGTATTTGAGGTATAGAAAAGAAACGATAGACACACACATGCGAGATGTTATCGTCCGCATGCGAGAAAAAAAGGGGTTCTGAGCTTGCAAGTGAAACTGAGAAGGAAACTTGGAATGTACCAAACTCCTTTTCTCTGACCTCATTCTACACAATTCACAAATGCGGCCCATATTTGAACCCCACGCGCGCCTGGATACAAAATTCGATAAGGTGTGGCGGTTGGCGCTAAGAAATATTTCATTTTTTTACCTACTTTTACTCGTTTCCTTTAAAGGGTACGAGAAAATCTAAGATCTGGGAAAAAATTGGTGAAAAATTCATCTCTCTCTCAGTCCCCGTCTAAAGATAAAATAATGTATACTTTAACCCTCCAAGTGGTTTCGACGAGATATCTCGTTCATCAAGATCCCACCAATTTTTTTTATAATGACGAGATCAAGATCTAATCAGTTCTTTTAATGACGAGATATCTCGTCCATAAAGATATTGGTAGCTTTGCTATTGACGATAGACCGGGACAAGACAAGGGCCAATAAAAATACTTGATAAATTCTCAATAATTTTGTGCTTGTCAGGTTTAAACCTTTTTTTGACGAAACGTTGTCTTGAGTTAGGCAAAGCTTGCCTCCCCTCAATATGGCCATAAAATCTAAAAATTATCAGCAACTTGAATCCCTTTAGTTCAGTGCCGACCAACCGGTATAGTGGTCAAGGTGTTAGCCTCTAGATCGGAAGGTTCCTGGTTCGAATCCGGGCCGGGCATGGATGTTTGTAAGCGTATGGTGTATAGGTGGCTGGTGCAACTTAAATCTGTAGTGGCCGAAAGTCCTCATGTTGGGTTGATGTGGAAGTTTGGAGAGTGGGGTGCCAGCTCTGGTGTTGCTTCGTCATCTGACCTCGGATCTCTCCCTTAAGGGACTGATCCCGGACCATCGTCAATAGCCCGTTGCTCTAGTACGACGTTAACTAAAATTACCATTACCCGGACCGTCGTCAGTAGCCTGTTGTGTTGCTCTAGTACGACGTTAACTAAAATTACCATTAACATTACCCTTTAGTCCAGAGAAGAATATGCTATTTTCTTCATAGTTATTTATCAGCTTTTTTAGGTACTTTCAAAGAATTAACAAAAAATGGTTAATGGGTTCTCGGAGGATGGGGTTAATGACATTTAACATGTGGGTCAGAACATTAGGATGTGGTTGAAAGGGAACATAATGTTGCGCTTTCGCAACATTATGTTCGAAATCACAGAGCTCTCAATGCAAGATTTTATAAAATAAATTTCGAAAATTGTCATTTTTTTGCGATTTTTTTACTCTAATTTTGAAAAAATCTCACATATGGAAGAACAATTCAAAGGACTTCATGAAGAGACGCTTATGTTTTAGAAACATAGGTCTGCAAAATGGCATAAAAAATAAGGTTACTATTTTGTCTTTGTTTGTATAAATATGCATTTTTTGAAATGTTGCGAAAACGCAACGTCAGTCCAAAGCAGTGTCTTTATGAACATTTGTCCGAAAATAACGGATGTCGAAGAAAACGGTTTTTAACTGTGAATGAAGCTTTAGAATATATGAGAGTTAGATCATAAAGATGTTTCTGAATTTTCATCAATTGAAGACTGTCAAGGTCAAGCAGATATAGTTGTGATTCTCTCTCTCTCTCCCCCCCCCAGACCTCCTGACTTACTGACCGACGAGGAATGCACTGATAACGATATGTTAGGAGATAATTTGCCGTGACCGAAAGACATACCTGGTGATATCGTATTTTTTTTCTTCAAAAAAACTTTAAAATTTATCGAATTCATCACAAAATGATAAACATTTGTCTAAATCAACTAAAAAAAATATTCCTTGGAGAAATTTGCCTCCCGTATACACACTAATGCCTGCTAACAAAGAAACCGTAGAAAAGCAAAATAGGAAGTAATTATACAAAAATTGCATGATCTAGAGGCAGTAGATGTATTTTTACAATTATACAATCAGAATCTTTTGGAGCATATTACTCAAGAAAGTATAAATATATATATATATGCACAACAGAAAATCTTCAAAATTTTTCCTCTTTCTGTTCCTATATTGAAGCGTTTTATAGGATTTCTGCTTTACATTGGCTATGCATTTCTTCCTCATGAGATACTTTACTGTTCAGTTGCAGAATATGTCAGTTGTCCATTAGTACGTACAGCACTAACACGGTCTATGCTTACTGCTATCAAACAGAATTTGCATTTAGCGGATAACAGTGTATTGGATAAAACAGATAAAATGGCTAAAGTTCGTCAGTGTGTAAACATTTTAAATGCCAATTTCATGCAATGACGTGTTTTTTTTTTTCATCAAATCTTTCTATCGATGAAGACATAATACCTTATTTCGGTAGAATTCGTGTAAAATGTTTCTGAAAGTAAAACACGTTCATTTCGGGTATAAAGTTTGGCGTTTGTGTTCTTCTGAAGGTACTTAAATCATTTTGATATATACTCAGGTAAATATGCAGATAAAACGACGGATCTGGGTTAAGTGGAAACGTCATTTAAGTATAGTCGAAGTTTCTTGAAACCACTATGTATACTTTGACAACATCACATATGTTGTTGTCGAAATTGAAAAAGTCACAGTTTCATGCCACTGGAATGATCCATGACAACAGATTAGGAAAATGTCCTACTACACCTGTAATCAAAATGAAAAAAGAACAACGTGGAACACATGACTTCGTCTTTGATAAGGAGCATAGTATCGCAGTAGTTCGTTGGAACGAAAATTCCGTTGTTACTCTATGGCCACCAACTTTGATATAATCAATCCATCTTCAATGGCCTAGAGACACTAATGAAAATAAAGAAATCCGCATCTGTAAAGCAACTTAAACTCATCGGGGATTACAACAAACAAATGGGTGGGGTGGACCTGCTTGATAATTTCGTTGCAATGTATAGAGTGCAAGTAAAGGGAAAGAATTGGTGGTGGCCAAGGATACCAAAAGTCATACTATCGAGAAATATCCAACAAACCAAAGATAAAGATGCAAAAACTGTAGTAGCCAAACAATAACTGTATGTAAAAAATGTAATGTGCCGTTACATAGCAAGTGCTTCAAAGATTTTCATCTTTCCCAAAAGTAGTCGGTTTTGACTGACGTTGCGTTTTCGCAACATTTTGTATCTTTTATACAAATAAATGTTTTTTTCATGTTACTTTTTTGTCTTAATTAGACTCTAATACATCTAAAAAATGATTTTTGTTCATTTCCTTCAAGCGAAAAGTTTTGCGGTCGTTAATGGGTTAAAAAATCGTCGGCTGAAGTCTATGTGATGCTACTTGAAGATTATTTTGAGAGTCATATGTGTTCACCATCCTCCATATAGTCCTGATCCATACGATTTTTTTCTTTGCCCGAATTTGAAGAAACACCTCCGGGAAAAGCGGTATTCATCATCACAGGCAGTGGTAAAAATTGCGTAGGCAACTTTGAAGGATCTGTCAAAAAAAAAAAAAAATGGCTTCCTGCATGTGTTTAGAGGTGGGATAAGTGTATTGCATGTAATGGGGAGTATTTTGAGAAAGGCCATAAAAATTGGGAGGATTAGTACAGAAAATTATTATTTTTTATTTATAATCATTCTTTATTGAACAGCCCTAGTAATATCGCACTAGTAAAATATTTAAAGTTCCTTCAAAGCGAGCTTGAAAATTTAGTATCGAACACCTTTTAAGTATTAAGGTGTGTAAGAAATGCGAATTGAAGAGGTATCCTAGCTTTTCTCGGGGGGGGGGTTGTTTTACAATCATAAATAATTTTAATAATGATATAATAAGATTTAGAGATATCAGAAAAGTTCGAGAGAAAAAAATTTCAATAGTTCCTTGAAACCGAATTTTGTGAACTGTCGAAGATATGGAAAAATGCGAATTCAAGAGGTATCCTAGTATTTCGATTAAACATATAACTTATTAAGTGAGATTTTTAGAAAACAGAAAACTTGGTATCAAACACCATTTAAGTATCTATTTCGACACAATTTTTTTTAAACTTGTTCATGAAATTGAGTTTTTAGAAATTTGAGGTATGTAAACAATCAAGATGAGTTTAATTTCTTCGATTCGTTTTACAATCTTAAATAATATTAATAATCGTATAACGTATAAAGTGAGATCTAGAAATCAGAAAACTTACTATCGAACAAAAGCCATTAAAGTATCGATTTCGAGAAAAATCTTTTAAAAATTGTTCATTGAAAGAGAGTTTTGAGAAGTGCGGAATATATGCAAACCATACTAATAGAAGTGCTATTAAATCCGTGCCTTTTTAGGTCACGGTCATTACTGTCAGTTAAAAAATTATTTGACTATCGGAACCATTATTAAGGAGGAAAAAATATTTTAAAATGTTCCGAAAATCGAATTTCGAGGCACGAAAATGGTGGAGATTTGTAAACAAAGAGGATCAAATTAAATTCGGGATAAAAGTAAAAAAAATATATCATAGTCATTCACAAAAAGTAATTTCACGGTCACGCAGACGATTAAACGAACAGCAAAATTCCAGAATAGGATCCGATTAAAATATCAAGCAGATAAATATGTTCCAAAAACGTTCTTCCGAAGCGAATTCCGAGGCCCAAGAAATGTTGGAGGTAAGTAAACAAGAGATCGCAGAGCGCTATTGAATCCGGGGCTATTAAGTAATTTGCAAGAGAAGCGAAAGAGTTCTGCGAGCAAAAAATCCAGATGACGGATGCGAGCAGCAGCTGCTTCCGCTGTCCGAAAGCACTTCCGCTGGGACGGTGGCGCCGCGTTTCCGCCGCACCACCTGCGCCTTCCCGGATGCCTGCTCCCCGGAAACTATACCTCGCGTTCATTAGGAACCTCCCGAACACAGCGTCAATGTTTATTCTGCACAAGCCTCCACCCCAACACTCGATAGGTTTCGCTAGTCTTCTCTTTGCGCTGATTTGGAGATGAGCTTGATAGTTTGGATCGTCGAGTAAAATAGCTTGACCGAACACAGTGTCAATGTTTCTTCTGAACGGGATAGGTTTCACTCTTCACTGCTCTGATTTGGAGATCGGTTTGAGAGTTTAGGTCGTGCAGTGAAATAGCTTGACCGAACAAAGTCAATGTTTCGGTTAGATTGGTTTCGCTCTTTATGATTTAGAGATGAGTTGCAAAGTTGGATCGTGGAGTTAAATTGTATGACCGAACACAGCATCAATGTTTATAGTACTCAACACACGATTAGTTTCACTCTTCACTTCGCCCAAACACTCCTAGATATGGATATGAGTTTGGAAGTTTGGATCGTGGTAATATGTTGGTAATTTTTAGTTAACGTCGTACTAGAGCAACACAACGGGCTATTGACGACGGTCCGGGATCAGTCCCTTAAGGGAAAGAACCGAGAACAACACCTCGTAATTTTGAACCACGGTCAGATGACGAAGCAACACCTGAGCTGGCACCCCACTCTCCAAACTTCCACGCCAACCCAACGTGAGGACTTTGGATCGTGGAGTAAAATAGCTTTACCTTTGTCAAATTGGTTTCGCTGATAATTTTCCGTTGATTTGGAGACGAGTTTGAAAGATCGGTTGGTTGTTTGGGCTGCTGATCTTGAAAGTTTGGATTGTGGAGTAAAATTAGGTTGACCCGACAGCAGCTTCAATGTTTATTCTACGCAGGCCACCGCAGCAACATTCGATAGGGTTCGATCTTCACTTTGAGCTGACTTGGAGATGAGTTTGGATCGTGGAGTTAAAAATTGTTTGATCAATGTTTCTTCTCCACCCAAATGCTCGATAGATTTCTTTATTTACTTTTCACTGATTTGGAGAGGACTTTAAAAGTTTGTATCATGAAAATTCTTTCCACGTGGAACACAGATAACACGTCATCGTTGCTGATGCGCTAAGAAATAAATGAGCCACTTTTGTTAATGGAGAAGCCGGGACAAACTCCCTAAAATATTTTTACACGGGATGTTTAAACAGTTCGATTAATTAAATAAGGATCATGTCGCTTTTATATACCTTAGACGGGCTTAAGCACCCTTCTGACCACCCTACTGCAGTGCACTCGTACTGCTTCTGAGCGCATAACAAAACGCGGTCTTTGAACGTGCGGATGACAGATGATACACGATCGTTGCTGATACGCCTTTAAATAAATGAATTGTTAATGGGATTAAAAATAAATAAATATTCCTTGTCTAAAGCCGGTACAAACTGTCTAAAACATCTTTACACGGGATTTTAAACAGTTCGATTAATTACGAAAGGATCATGTCACCTTTTTATTCCTTGAAGCACACCTGAGCGCAAAGCAAACAGCGGTCTCAGCACGTGGGGATGACAGATAATACATGATCGTTGCTGTAAATAAATAAAAAGCCACTTTAGTTAATGGGGTTAAAATGAACAAATATTTCTTGCCTGAAGCCGGGACAAACTGTCTAAAACATCTTTACACGAGATTTTTTAAACAGGTCGATTAGTTACATAAGGATCATGTCACCTTTTTATCCATTGGAGGGGCCTAAACCCTCAAAGCACCCCTTCTGACCACCCCACTGTACGCCGTACTGCTTCTGAGCGCAAAGCAAAAAGCAGTCTCTGCACGTGGGGATGACAGATAATACATGATCGTTGCTGATACGCCTGTAAATAAATAAAGAGCCACTTTTGTTAGTGGGGTTAAAATGAATTAATATTTCTTGCCTGAAGCCGGGACAAACTGTCTAAAACATCTTTACACGGGATTTTTAAACAGGTCGATTAATTAAACAAGGATTATGTCACAATTCTATCCCTTGGAGGGGCTTAAGCCCTCAAAGCACCCCTTCTGACAACCCTACTGCTTCTGAGCGCAAAGCAAAAAGCAGTCTCTGCACGTGGGGATGACAGATAATACATGATCGTTGCTGATACGCCTGTAAATAAATAAAGAGCCACTTTTGTTAATGGGGTTAAATGAATAAATATTTTTTCCTGAAGCCGGGACACACTGTCTAAAACATCTTTACACGGGATTTTTAAACAGGTAGATTAATTATATAAGGATCATGTCACCTTTTTATCCCTTGAAGAAGCTTAAACCCCTCAAAGCACACCTTCTGAGCGCAAAACAAAAAGCGGTCACTGCACGTGGAGATGACAGATAATACATGATCGTTGCTGATACGCCTGTAAATAAATAAAGAGCCACTTTTGTTAGTGGGGTTAAAATGAATTAATATTTCTTGCCTGAAGCCGGGACAAACTGTCTAAAACATCTTTACACGGGATTTTTAAACAGGTCGATTAATTAAACAAGGATTATGTCACAATTCTATCCCTTGGAGGGGCTTAAGCCCTCAAAGCACCCCTTCTGACAACCCTACTGCTTCTGAGCGCAAAGCAAAAAGCAGTCTCTGTTCATGGGGCTGACAGATAAAACATGATCGTTGCTGATACGCCTGTAAATAAATAATAAAGAGCCACTTTTGTTAATGGGGTTAAATGAATAAATATTTCTAGCCTTTAGCCGGGACAAACTGTCTAAAACATCTTTACACGGGATTTTTTTTAAACAGGTAGATTAATTATATAAATATCATGTCACCTTTTTATCCCTTGAAGAAGCTTAAACCCCTCAAAGCACACCTTCTGAGCGCAAAACAAAAAGCGGTCTCTGCACGTGGAGATGACAGATAATACATGATCGTTGCTGATACGCCTGTAAATAAATAATAAAGATCCACTTTTGTTAATGGGGTTAAAATGAATAAATATTTCTTGCCTGAAGCCGGGACAAACTGTCTAAAACATCTTTACACGGGATTTTTAAACAGGTCGATTAATTAAACAAGGATTATGTCACAATTCTATCCCTTGGAGGGGCTTAAGCCCTCAAAGCACCCCTTCTGACAACCCTACTGCTTCTGAGCGCAAAGCAAAAAGCAGTCTCTGTTCATGGGGTTGACAGATAAAACATGATCGTTGCTGATACGCCTGTAAATAAATAATAAAGAGCCACTTTTGTTAATGGGGTTAAATGAATAAATATTTCTAGCCTGAAGCCGGGACAAACTGTCTAAAACATCTTTACACGGGATTTTTAAACAGGTATATTAATTATATAAGGATCATGTCACCTTTTTATCCCTTGAAGAAGCTTAAGCACTCAAAGCACACCTTCTGAGCGCAAAACAAAAAGCGGTCACTGCACGTGGAGATGACAGATAATACATGATCGTTGCTGATACGCCTGTAAATAAATAAAGAGCCACTTTTGTTAGTGGGGTTAAAATGAATTAATATTTCTTGCCTGAAGCCGGGACAAACTGTCTAAAACATCTTTACACGGGATTTTTAAACAGGTCGATTAATTAAACAAGGATTATGTCACAATTCTATCCCTTGGAGGGGCTTAAGCCCTCAAAGCACCCCTTCTGACAACCCTACTGCTTCTGAGCGCAAAGCAAAAAGCAGTCTCTGTACTTGGAGATGACAGATAATACATGATCGTTGCTGATACGCCTGTAAATAAATAATAAAGATCCACTTTTGTTAATGGGGTTAAAATGAATAAATATTTCTTGCCTGAAGCCGGGACAAACTGTCTAAAACATCTTTACACGGGATTTTTAAACAGGTCGATTATTTAAACAAGGATTATGTCACAATTCTATCCCTTGGAGGGGCTTAAGCCCTCAAAGCACCCCTTCTGACAACCCTACTGCTTCTGAGCGCAAAGCAAAAAGCAGTCTCTGTACTTGGGGATGACAGATAAAACATGATCGTTGCTGATACGCCTGTAAATAAATAATAAAGATCCACTTTTGTTAATGGGGTTAAAATGAATAAATATTTCTTGCCTGAAGCCGGGACAAACTGTCTAAAACATCTTTACACGGGATTTTTAAACAGGTCGATTAATTAAACAAGGATTATGTCACAATTCTATCCCTTGGAGGGGCTTAAGCCCTCAAAGCACCCCTTCTGACAACCCTACTGCTTCTGAGCGCAAAGCAAAAAGCAGTCTCTGTTCATGGGGCTGACAGATAAAACATGATCGTTGCTGATACGCCTGTAAATAAATAATAAAGAGCCACTTTTGTTAGTGGGGTTAAATGAATAAATATTTCTAGCCTGAAGCCGGGACAAACTGTCTAAAACATCTTTACACGGGATTTTTAAACAGGTAGATTAATTATATAAGGATCATGTCACCTTTTTATCCCTTGAAGAAGCTTAAGCACTCAAAGCACACCTTCTGAGCGCAAAACAAAAAGCGGTCACTGCACGTGGAGATGACAGATAATACATGATCGTTGCTGATACGCCTGTAAATAAATAAAGAGCCACTTTTGTTAGTGGGGTTAAAATGAATTAATATTTCTTGCCTGAAGCCGGGACAAACTGTCTAAAACATCTTTACACGGGATTTTTAAACAGGTCGATTAATTAAACAAGGATTATGTCACAATTCTATCCCTTGGAGGGGCTTAAGCCCTCAAAGCACCCCTTCTGACAACCCTACTGCTTCTGAGCGCAAAGCAAAAAGCAGTCTCTGTACTTGGGGATGACAGATAATACATGATCGTTGCTGATACGCCTGTAAATAAATAAAGAGCCACTTTTGTTAATGGGGTTAAATGAATAAATATTTTTTCCTGAAGCCGGGACACACTGTCTAAAACATCTTTACACGGGATTTTTAAACAGGTAGATTAATTATATAAGGATCATGTCACCTTTTTATCCCTTGAAGAAGCTTAAACCCCTCAAAGCACACCTTCTGAGCGCAAAACAAAAAGCGGTCTCTGCACGTGGAGATGACAGATAATACATGATCGTTGCTGATACGCCTGTAAATAAATAACAAAGAGCCACTTTTGTTAATGGGGTTAAAATGAATAAATATTTCTTGCCTAAAGCCGGGACAAACCGTCTAAAACATCTGCGCATTTTAAACAGGTCTATTAATTAAATACGGATCATGTTGTCTTTTATCCCTTGGAGGGGCTTAACCACCTTTTGGCCACCCCACTGCACGTCGTGCTGCTTCTGAGCGCTAAGCAAAACGTAGCTCCTCTCCACGTGGAGAGGATGACAGTTAATGCATAGATCGTCGCCGAAGAAGACAAGAAAACGGGATCCAATCAAGAGGTGATCTCTGATTGGCCTAAGCGCAGCAAGTGTCATGAATGGAATCAGGATTGATAGAGGATTCTCGCGAAGGTCGCCCAGCCAGGAAACGCATCCGCTCAACCGATTGCGCGGCACAAATCATGCTCTTAGAGATTCTCGGAATTAACAATGAGCAGTTGGCAACCGGTCAGAATCGCTCGAAAAGTGAAAATTCGCAGATAGCGAAGATCGGGAAAGCTGTTATGTTGAGAAAAGTATCAAGAGTGGGTAATTAAAGACAAGTTATTGTCATTTTTCAACAGCTAAATTAATCGTATACGAGGGATCTGTTATCAACTGTTTAGATGAAGTATGTTTCTACACAACATCTAACTGTTGCTTTTTTCCGATAACAGATTAGCTGATTTTCAAAACAGCTGTTATTTAAACTGCTGTCGTAATAGCAGTTCGAGTCTAATCTCTGGGGGAATCGGCCTTTGACGTTAAATGGTTTCGAGATCAGGAAAATTTCTATTTTAAGTAACTGTTGTGGGCAGTGGATATTTGATAGTTTTATTGTGGATTTGGGTCTCAATCTTGCCTAACCTTGGCGCTTGAGGTAGAGTGGTGACGTCATCGCTGCGTCATAGAAGGAGTTGGAACGAATTCGCTTGAAATGTGGGCGATGTCCGTTTTCCATTTCGATCAATTTCGGAGATCAATTTTGATTTTCCGAACAGTCTCCACTCTTATTTTTTTACTCCACTGTGCAAATTGCTACTGCGCGGCTTTTGATAATATCAGGAGAAACATGGGGCCGCTGTCGCCTGGTTGGAAGAAAAAAGGATTAGCGATTAGCAACCGGAGAGCTGCGAATTCGTTTAACAACCAAAGACCGTCGTGTACAAAGGGACCTGGTGCACGTTAAATCTAAGGTGGCCATAAAGGCCGAGGATAATACTTAATTTTGAACCACAGTCAGATGACGAGACAACAAATGAGCTGGCACCCCAATCTCCAAACTTCCACACCACGCCAACGTTAGTTCATGTGAGGCCTCGACAGACATTTCGAGTACCAACCTCCTTTGTACACGACGGTCTCTGACTGGATTCGAACTCGCAAACCTCCGGTTGCTAATCCGATGTTCTTTCAACCGGTTTATCACGGCCCTCTATCAATATTTCGGAACCTTAATAATTCTTACACTTCAGCATTTATTTTTGAGCATTAATCTTTCAGAAACCCTAAGAATTCTTTTCACTTCAGCATTAAAATTTCGGTTATTGGTAATTATTAGTTAACGTCGTACTAGAGCAACTCAATGGGCTATTGACGACGGTCAGGGATCAATCCCTTAAGGGAAAGATCAGAGGACAACACCTCGTAATTTTGAACCCCATTAAAATTTCGGAAAACTTAAGAATTCTTATACTTGAGCATTAATATTTCGAAACCCTTAGAATACTTAAACTTGAGCATTTATTTTTGTAACATCAATATTTCGGAACCCTAAGATGTTACAAAAATAAATGCTCAAGTTTAAGTATTCTTAGGGTTCCGAAGTATTAATGCTCAAGTATAAGAATTCTCTTAAGGTTTCCGAAATTTTAATGTGGTTCAAAATTACGAGGTGTTGTCCTCTGATCTTTCCCTTAAGGGATTGATCCCGGACCGTCGTCAATAGCCCATTGTGTTGCTCTAGTACGACGTTAATTAAAATTACCCTTACCCTTAACCCTAAGAATACTAAAACTTGAGCATTTATTTTTGTAGCATCAATATTTCGGAACGGTAGCAATTCTTATACTTGAGCATTAATATTTCGGAAATCCTAAGAATTCTTATACTTGAACATTTATTTTTGTAGCATCAATATTACGGAACCCTAATAATACTTATACTTGAGCATTTATTTTTGCAGTATCAATATTTCGGAACCCTAATAATATTTATACTTGAGCATTTATTTTTGCAGCATCAATATTTCGGAACGCTAGCAATTCTTATACATTAGCATTTATTTTTGAGCATTAATATTTCGGAAACCCTAAGAATTCTTGTACTTGAGCATTTAATTTTGTAGCCCCAATATTTCGGAACCCTAAGAATTCGTATACTTGAGCATTTATTTTTGAGCATAATTTTTCGGAACCCTCAGAAGTCTTATACTGAGCATTTATTTTTGCAGCATCAAAATTTCGTGGATTACTCTGGAACACGTCCCCTAGCGCACATTAAGACGGCATTGCCGCTCATGACTTCTCCGAAGTCGAATAAGGGGAGGAGTGGTCACTTTTTCGGCCATTAAACCCTAAGAATTCCTGCGCCAGAGATTTCGGTGACTTTTGCCCTAGCGTGGAGGAGGACGACGATCTCTGACAAGTAATAAATAGGGAAACTGACCCTAGGTTCACCAATAAGCGTCTCAATTTGAAAAAAAGGATACATCCCATGTAAATAAGAATAAGGAAGACAAATATGGGAGGGGGGAGCTGCGAAATAGATGATGAAAGTTGTTTTCTTCCACGGTGCCCAAAAGGTGAAATGTTTCTTTTAATGTTCGCTAATCGTTTCAAACACCTCCTGACCTTCTTCACTTCTTGACAGTTCTTCTCCATTAATATTCAGAGGAATTTTTAATTAAGCCAGAACCTTTTCCCAAATGAAAGATATTCGTGGCCAATTTGTAGACAATTGGCCACTTTTGAAAGTTGCCATTTGTAATTGTCGATTCCCAAAGATTGCTCTTCGGGCTTGATCCCGGACGGCCGTCCAATGGGGCTGGTGCATGTTGAATATGTCGTGGCCTCAAATGTCCTCGCATTGGTGTGGTGTGGAAGTTTGGAGAGGCGGGTTGCCATCTTAGGTGTGGCCTCGTCACCTGACCGTGGTTCAAAATTACGTGGTGCTGTCCTCGGGTCACACATTTCGGGTTTGATCCGTACCGTCACCAATAGCCCGTTGTGTTGCTCCTATGCGACGTTAATTAAAATATCTATCTCCCTACCAAGAATTCTGGTTTTAAAATTAACTCTGTGTGCGTGCGCAAGGGACTGACTAATCAATCATGTGGGCACGTAAAATTGTTGGTTAAAGACGCATGGGCCCCGGAAGATTCAGAAACCTTCCTAGGATGATCCTATCCTACGCCACTGCCACATTAAATCCCTTCCAGCACAGACTTTCCATATTGAGTCGTAACTTAATAAGTCCTTATTTGTTTTTTGTTGCAATAATGAGCAATAAAATGTCTTGTAAACATGAGCAATAAAATGTCTTGTAAACATGAGCAATAAAATGTCTTGTAAACATGAGCAATAAAATGTCTTGTAAACATGAGCAATAAAATGTCTTGTAAACATGAGCTATAAAATGTCTTGTAAACATGAGCAATAAAATGTCTTGTAAACATGAGCAATAAAATGTCTTGTAAACATGAGCAATAAAATGTCTTGTAAACATGAGCAATAAAATGTCTTGTAAACATGAGCAATAAAATGTCTTGTAAACATGAGCTATAAAATGTCTTGTAAACATGAGCAATAAAATGTCTTGTAAACATGAGCAATAAAATGTCGTGTAAACATGAGCAATAAAATGTCTCAACGTGTTTCGGTCGACAATTCAAAGGATTCATGCCCTCAAAATTAACTGCGTAGAGGATTTCAAAGAAACCACTGGCTAGCCACGTATGGGTTGGTGCAGATTGTATGGTGTCCAGGAGTTTAACACCACTTGTTGGCATGTCCCTCTCATACGCCAATGCCACATTTCTTTTCAGCACGTGCTTTCAATCTGATATCGAGGCTATTCCCGAGTGCTTATTTGTTATTTTTATGATTAAATCTTTGCCGCCCAGCCAGTATGGTGGTTATGATCCTCGGTTGTCACCGAGTGGGCCCGGGTTCGAATCCCGAATAAGGCATGGATGTAAAATTGGGAAAAGAAGTCGGACTTTCGCCTGGAATGGATTCCCGTCTTGAAAGGAAAGCAGCGCACCCCTTCTGTTCTTTGCTGGGATCATCGTTTGTAGTAATAAAATTCTTCTTCTTCTGTACTTGTCTTGAATGTTTCTGTTCATCCCTTGCTTTCATATGTATCCCAGAAGAACATACGACGACAACAACATGATTAAATCATTAAAAAAATTAATTAATATATTTGTAATAAAAGGTCTTATAGTATCTTGGTCCCTAATCCCGGAATTATGGCCTCAAAAATGGTGGAAATACTTCAGAGGCCAGCCACTGATTAATCACGATGGGTACAAATCTTATGGGGCCCTAGAGTTTGAGATCAATTCCTGGGTGGGTACGTAGGTAATTAACGCCGCGCTGGAGCAACACATGGGCTATTGGCGACGATCCGGGATCAATCCCAAAGAGCCAACCGGGTTTCCGAGGACAGCACCACGTAGTTTTGAACCACGGACTGATGACGAGTTGACCACTTCCTGGGAAGACCCTCTTCTACCTAGTGACGACGTTAGTATATACAAGGCGCAAGCGAGTAATAAAGCGAGGCCGCTGCTCTTTAAAAAAAATTATGACCTGTTATTGCATTCGATTACTATAAGGTTACGAATAATTTACATTTTCGTTAAGTGGTTAAAGTTAATCGTAGTTTAATTTAATCATTTCAGTCTTATGAATATGAACACAGCCATTAAAGAGCAACTACGGTCTACAGAATGAAAAATGAGTATAGGACAGTGTCAACAGTAATCAATATGAAACTAGAATAAACAGCACTAATGTAAAGTATATACTAATAAACTATACAGTACAAATATTCCTAAAATAGTATTTTTCTGCTTTTTCTTTCGCTAAAATCTTCAATGAGCTTCTTATAATCTAATCTGGGATTAATATGTCTGCTTCAATTGATAAAACAGCAAGTGAAGAAAGCCTTTCTGGAGTAATTGTTGTGCGCAAGAAATTTTTCATACGTTTCAACTTGGAGCAACTACGCTCTGCTACGGTCGTGCTTGCAGGAATTGTCAAAATTATTCTCATAGTTATGAGTGTTCGGATACAGGTTTAGGAGCTGATTTTCCACAAGATACTTCAAAAATCCCGGACATTATCAACTACTGTTGGAATATTGTTTTTACTGACAGTTGGAAGATTGTCTTTCCAAACTGTTAATTCCTCAACAAATATTACAGCATCAATATTGCAATATCCATCAACACTAAGAATTGGAGTTAAGTCACTGCAACACTATTCGAGTCCTCCTTTGTCCATTTTTTCAGAGCAATCAAATTTCCTAAGAATCCCAAACGAATTTCGTGTTTCTTTAGTGCTTCAAATCTATCTTCAATGCCAACTATTGTTTTATCGATAAGAGTTGTAAAAAAGTTCACTCTAAAATGGTTTTGTGTATTAAGTGGCTCATCTCGAGCTTCATTGTCAAAATGTTTTTTCTTAAGTGAAACAAGTTTATCTTTAAAATGAGAGGGAATATTGTATTGACTTTTCTTAATAAACTTGAATGAAGTTTTGATCGTTACATCAAATCCTTTTTTTTATACTACGCCCAGCTCAAGGCCTTTCAGCCATACGTTGTCTCGCCGCCCAATATAGCGAAGAATGTCCTTGGGGAGAAGTATCCCTGAGTCAATATCCTGTAAATTAGAGCACTCCGCAAGGTGTTGTCTGTTCATAAGACCATCGCAACAAAGTGGACAGATCGGGGAGGTAGCCACACCAATCCTATGTAGGTGCTGTTGGAGGTAGTCGTGTCCGGTTAACAAGCGGAAACAGTCCACTCCATCCCTCTTGGTACATCAAATCCCGTTCCACTGTATTCTTTAATCCATTTGCTGAAGTTATTCAAGTAATCAACAGAAACAGTCATGTGATTTGGTGAAGATTGCCAAACTTTACTAATTTTGATAATCCGAAGAAGTAGTTCATACCATACCTGCAAAGAAACAATGAATTCGTGAGATAACATTTCATTCAAGACAGATTTACATTCGCTGAAGCCACATTTACACCGGAGTGGTAAATATTTTTCTCCCCCTTTTGGTGTCAAGGACGTTTTACGTTCCCCTAAGCTGACCCTCTTTTTGACCCACTCCGGTGTAAACGCTTTGTCGACTTTATCGGCAACACCAAGGGGTGAGCACTTTTCTCACCCCCTTTGTAGAGAAGAGTGATCCCCATTCATCACCCGCGCAATTTTAATCGAATAGGTCACTCACTGACAGTTTGGGAGAGATGTGGTCAAGGCAAGCGATGAGGGCAAAATGTCGCAATGACCGAGCAAAAGACTGCGACGGGGTACCGAAGGGCAGAGGAGAGCAGTGATTGTCCAGCAATACCGAAAGGGGACGAAATAAGGGAGCATTTTCATCCCAAATTTCGTCTCGGAGAAACATACCCTAAAAGTTGCTATCCTTTGATCTTTACAGACTCCTGGTGGAAAACAAAATTGGAGTTGCAAACTCGCCAAATCGCCACCCGGACACGAAATCTGGACGATAAAATTAGTGCCGTTTCTGATTAGCTTCGATGCTTGGAGGGGGAGAAGTTTGCAACTCCGCTGTGAACGCGGCTTTGGAGCATCTGAATCCGTCGAAGCAGCTTGTAAATTCTCGATGCAATCAATTAATTCATTAAATTGAAATAATATTGCTTTTACAGCTTCAATTCGGCTTGCCCATCTAGTGTCGGATAAAGTCATTAATTACATTAATTTGCCTGTGATGATATCCCATCGTTTTGATGATGCAGAAAATAGTGTATAATTTTTGAATGAATCCAAAAAAGGATTTCGGTATTGTTAATGAACTAGCAGCATCCACAAGTAGTAAATTCCAGCTGTGATAGTCACAAGGTGTGAAAAAAACTCTTGGATTAATAGTAATAATTTGAGTTTTTGCACCTTAGTAGCAACATAGCAATTCCTATCATGTTCGCCCCATTGTTGTAAACCTGACCCCCTACAATTCTAAATGTCTAGTCCAAGCTCATTCAATGCTTCTTCTATAGTTTCAGCTAAATGCTGTCCTATACTCTGACCTGAGCCGCGGTAGCTCAGTCAGAAGAGCGTCGGGCTCGCATCAGAAGGGTTGTGGGTTCTGTCCTCAGCGGAGCCTGCAATTATGATGGTTGCGAGATCTGCGCTTGGACCTGGCTAAAGACCGTCGTGTTCGCTAATGGTGGCTGGGGCACTTTAAATAGGTCGTGGTCACAAAGTCCCTTATGTTCCCATACCAAATCAATACCTCTTGGGGTACCTGATCAGGGGGTTATCGGCCTCTGATTGGGATCTAAATTACGATATGTGTGAGTGAATGGATGTGTGAAAGGGACCTTCCTGTAAAACGGATGTGTCATGTATAAAGAAGTCCAACCCTCCGGGGCAATGGCACCCCCAATTGGGCCATATATGGCTCGCACGACAACAACAACATACTCTGACCTACTGGAATGAAAGCAACACATTTTCTTGTATAATTCCTGAAATGTCACACTATCGTAAAACCACTGTCATTTGCTTAATTCAACCAGCATCACGGGTAGTCAGTCCACCATGATAGCATATTATTTTTCTATCTTAATTTTTTCCACGACTTGCTCTACTAAGCTTTTTCCCATTAATGTGATCAGTTCGATTTTAATTTCGTGTCTCAACTAGTGGCTTTTCATTTCCTTTTTCATTGATGCGACGCAAATCTTCATGCAATGTTGGGCCATATACTTTGATATTAACTTAATTATATCAATGAAGTTACCTGAATTTTATTAAACTCACTATCCAAAGATTCTCTGTGACCTCTAAATGACAAGTTATGGCTGGCTAAAAGAAATTGCAAATATGCTGACCTCTGCAAGGCAGTTAACGCAGACCGCCTGGGGTCAAGAAGTTTCAGACCACTTGCAGAGATGGATCTCCGTGTACGCCACTACCACAATGAATCCCTTACAGCGCAGAGCTTTCCTTCCCGAATCGAGAATCTTTCTCAGTGTTTATTTGTCAAGTTTATGGGAAAATAATCTTAAACTTAAATTGACACAATAAAATAGCACAACGTATTTCGGTTAAAAACCAAAATTAGCTGCACAGAGGACTTTAAAATAATTCACTAACTAACATTACTGTGGACTCGCAAAACGGATAAAACGTTGTCTGTTATTCCTTAGCGTTGACAGTAATAAATTTTGGTTATGTTATGTAAAATAGTGCCTTTGGAGGGTCTCAACAACTCCACTAGCCAACAAGTACAAACCTCATGGGGTGCGGGAGTTTCACACCACTTCCCGGGATGGCCCTCTCATGCGCCACTGCCACATTGAATCCCTTCCAGCTGAGGGGTTTCCATCCTGAATCGAGGCTTTTCCCAAGCGGACCGATTCCATCTGCGGTTCACTCGTGTGAATCCTTCCTTGCAAGGCTGGCGGATAATGGAGAAACGCATTTCGCAGCAAGGGCTGCTAGGAAAAAC
The DNA here is from genome assembly GCA_947359465.1 of Metellina segmentata. Lineage (NCBI taxonomy): Eukaryota > Metazoa > Arthropoda > Arachnida > Araneae > Tetragnathidae > Metellina > Metellina segmentata. The sequence goes on from OX375884.1 coordinate 29,863,190, forward strand.
AAAAGTTCGGTGATGGTACATTTGTTTGTGTGAGAAAAAAGCGCTCTTCTGTAAGGCTCTGTTTTGCGGAAAGCGGAAATTCCGCTTCACAGCTCCTTAGCTAAAATACATTTCCTTTCGCCAAGGACACGCGCTCAGACGTCTGAACTCGGTCTCAGAATTTTGTTTTTCGCTTCCCCTTTTCCCTTTCCTGTGTCGCATTCTGGGAATTCAGTTGAACGGTGATTTTTCGAAACATTTGAAAAGTGCCCGCCACTAATCCTTGTTAACTTGTTGCAGCTCTTCCGCATTATCCTTTGATGGGCACTTTGCTAAACAGGCCGTGCGGAGGGGAAGGATAGGGGGCCTGGGAAGTGCAGAAATCGGTAAAATAGTGTTGCTGATGTTACAAACATGAGTGTTGAAGTTTGTTTTGTCGATGTATGACTGGTGCTACGTTTGTGTCTTGCTGTTTTGTATACCAGGGGCGGTTTTATGTACTGGTATTTGGCGGAACCGCATGCGAACTGGTTTCTGACCGAGTACTGGAGTCCGTCATCCACACTAGTACTGGGCCCTCTTAGAACTGGCAATGCGGGCCCCTCATGTAAACTGGTCGTCGGGTCCGTCATCGGACTTAGTACTGGAGTCGGTCGTTGAACCTGGTACTGGGATTCGTCATCCAAACTGGTTCTGGCGACCGTCTTAGAAACTGATAATGGGCTCCCTCATGCAAACTGGTTCTGGGGTCCGTCATCTGACATAGTATTGGAGTCCGTCATTGAACTGGGTACTGGGATTCGTCATCTAAACTAGCACACGGCCGTCTTGGAACTGGCAATGCGGCCCCCTCATGTAAACTGGTTCTGGGGTCTGTCATCTGACATAGTATTGGAGTCCGTCATTGAACTGGGTACTGGGATCCGTCATCTAAACTAGCACAGGGCCGTCTTGAAACTGGCAATGCGGCCCCCTCATGTAAACTGGTTCTGGGGTCCGTCATCTGACATAGTATTGGAGTCCGTCATTGAACTGGGTACTGGGATCCGTCATCTAAACTAGCACACGGCCGTCTTGGAACTGGCAATGCGGTCCCCTCATGTAAACTGGTTCTGGGGTCCGTCATCTGACATAGTATTGGAGTCCGTCATTGAACTGGGTACTGGGATCCGTCATCTAAACTAGCACAGGGCCGTCTTGGAACTGGCAATGCGGCCCCCTCATGTAAACTGGTTCTGGGGTCCGTCATCTGACATAGTATTGGAGTCCGTCATTGAACTGGGAACTGGGATCCGTTATCTAAACTAGCACACGGCCGTCTTGGAACTGGCAATGCGGTCCCCTCATGTAAACTGGTTCTGGGGTCCGTCATCTGACATAGTATTGGAGTCCGTCATTGAACTGGGTACTGGGATCCGTCATCTAAACTAGCACAGGGCCGTCTTGAAACTGGCAATGCGGCCCCCTCATGTAAACTGGTTCTGGGGTCCGTCATCTGACATAGTATTGGAGTCCGTCATTGAACTGGGTACTGGGATTCGTCATCTAAACTAGCACACGGCCGTCTTGGAACTGGCAATGCGGTCCCCTCATGTAAACTGGTTCTGGGGTCCGTCATCTGACATAGTATTGGAGTCCGTCATTGAACTGGGTACTGGGATCCGTCATCTAAACTAGCACAGGGCCGTCTTGAAACTGGCAATGCGGCCCCCTCATGCAAACTGGTTCTGGGGTCCGTCATCTGACATAGTATTGGAGTCCGTCATTGAACTGGGTACTGGGATCCGTCATCTAAACTAGCACAGGGCCGTCTTGGAACTGGCAATGCGGCCCCCTCATGTAAACTGGTTATGGGGCCGGCATCTGACCTAGTACTGGAGTCTTTCATTGAACCTGATACTAGAGCCTGTCTTAGAAACTAGTACTGGGGCCTGTTTTAGAAACTGGTTATGGACCACAGAACATTTCGAGAACTGGAGTCCGGGATCAAAATTAAGTCAGTGCGGAAACGATAAAGCTTCTGTGGTGAGAAAGCACATGATCTTGTGGTGTACATATCTGAAAGGTAGTGAGTTCACCGGAGAAAAGGCTGCCATACGCAAAATCATATAGGACAATTGCCCATAGGGTGATTACTTAAGTCACCAACTGTAACTAGATCTTCCGGCACCAAAATACCAACTTCAATCCAGAATACGCGCTACTAACACTAACTGTGGAAACATATTGGTCACGTTCAATCTGCCCCCTAATTGAACAGACTTGCTCAAAATCACATGCCTCAAATTACAACTCGTCAGATCCAGACATTAACAGCGATTACGAATTGATGAAAGAAATCATCACTTTTTGAGATCGCTATAAAGGATTTTGCACTTGACAGTCCTTTTCCGCACCTTTGTGGGAATGGAACTCGCCAATGGACTCGAAAGCTGCACTATAACCCACAATCCCAAACACTAGTCCCATAGAAAAATTATGGGTGCGCAGCTGACACTAACCACTATGCCACTAGGGCGGTGTGTATAACACATGTAGGAAAAATGTGTGACGAACCAAGTCGCACATCGCTCCAACATTAGTCTGCGACACTAAAATGGCTGAAATACGTATGCATAATGACATGTTTTCTGTACTGAAACGGAGTACGCATGCGTATGTCATATATTTTGTGGCATGCTGCCCGCTTGTGTGGCCGGGCGTAAGGTTAAATAGGAAGCGCAAAGTAACACTAGCTGACCAATCAAAGGTGCCGGCTCGAGCGGTGAAAATATTATGATTGGTCTGTTTGATTGGCTTTGTACCTTGCTTTTCCTATCTGACAACGGCTTTAGGAAAATACTGCGGGGGAAAAAACCACACCTCTTTTTCGTGCATCTCTCGTTCATAGAAGATTAAATTGAATGGTTCTATTCAACAAAGAATTACGTATTCTCTAAATTCATATGCATGAAAATTTCTAAAGGGGTCTTCTTTGTACTAAATTGCTTACGATCTTCATAATTTCCATTGACGACACCCAATTTAGACGCTAAATTTGGAAACTATATCAATATTTAATCTCTATGGCCAAATAACATTTAAAATCCCCCATTTGGTCCAGTTATTTTTAAAATACGCCTCAGATATCTAGAGACAAATTTAAATTTTCCGATGCTAGTTGACGTAAGCAAATGTTACTCAATCATATAACTCTGTCGACCATTCAGGGAGAGATTATGGAACTGGAAATGTTTATTTTTATGTACCAATACCATATTCTTAATCGGAATGATCAAACACAAGAATTTACTATCTTGTTAAAATTTAAATACCGATTAAGGTAAGCTGTTGAAGCAGTAATGAAGTTACACTGAATGAAAAACTTTTGGCCTGATTTTAACGAGATATCTCGTCATCAAGATATGGCTGATTTTTTTATGACGAAATCAAGATGTGTTCAGTTTTCCTCCAGTGAAGGGATATCTAGTCCATCAAAACCTGGTCAATTTTGCTTCTGGCGAGACACATCATCGAGACAACCACCAGGATGATCAACCTTTCGCCATAAAACCCAAAGATCCAATCTAGGATGGTCAAATCATTGAAGAATCGTTTTGGATAATATTTCTTCAGTAAGCAATTTTAAGAATTGGTGTTTGAGAAATTATGTAACAAATTCTAAATAAAAATGCGGCGTTAAAAGAATGAAACAGTAGAAACTTTAAAGTGAGGTTTCAAAAATAGATGGCTGTGGATATCCGTTACAAATAATGCTACTACTTAATTGTAAACTCTTATCGTAATAAATATCGATAATAATATTTAATTAGGAGTCCCTTATCATGTTAAACAGAGATAATTTGAGCAAATGTTTGCATAACTTCCTCTTACAGTTGTCAATCGTTTTGAGATAAGTTCTATCGCAGAACTAACTGGATATGAGTGTGGCGATATTCTGTTAAACGCTTCCTTTCACGCGGAATGTTTGAAAAGGAGGCTTTTATATTCGATGCTGTTATACTTATATCAATCTTTATTCGTTTTTTCAATAGTATTTTATTCGAAGCCGTTATACGTTTTCCCATCTTTATTCGTATTTTGAATAGAACTTTATCCAAGCGAAATCTATTCAAAGGAAAGTAGCACAAGTTTCTGGTGAGAAAAATATAATACATTTGTGAGTGTCTCTATCTAAATATAGGTGGCAGCAGGGCTGTAGTGAAGGGTATACGGAGGTATACGCCGTATACCCTCTGGTTTTTCCAACAAATTCCGTATCCCCTCTGCTTTTTATTAAAAACTACGAACACCGCTTTGTTTTTCCTAAAAAACATCACGTGAAACGCAGATAGCTGTAGAAGCAAAAGAAAAATTTCTATTTCAAGATATCACATTGGTACATAATTCCAAAATCGTACCTATTAATCATAAGCAATTCATTCAAAGTAGTGTCGATAGAATGAAATTCAGACTTTGTTCTGATGTTAATAAAGGACATTGTCAACTTTTGAAGGATATATCCATACTTGATCCAGAAAATATAAATACAGGGGATATTCGCCGAGTAGAAAAGGAGGTAAAAAAGATCTATTGACGTTTTGGTATAGATGAAATGTGCACTATTCTGGGTTTGAGGACCCATGAAAACGCCCAAGTTATTCCAGAAAAATTAAAGCCTCTTTTAAGAACAATTGAAATATTACCATGTTTCACAGCCGTTTGCGATATATATATATATATACATGTGTGTGCGTGTGTACATGATTTTTGCCCCTCCTCCCGTGGAAAGTGTCAGTAGTAAGTACATGTTTCTCCTCCCCATGGAAAAAATTCTGCGGGTATCAGAGAGTACCATTCAAAGAGTGTACCATACAAAGAGTGTACCATCAGAGAGTATACCATGGGGCCCCGCCTATACTAGTGCAGGGGCCCCCATAGTATACCTGATTTATTTACGACTACAGCACTGGGTGGCAGTAGTGTTTCTGTGGTGATACGTGTTTCCTGTATGCATTCTGAACGTGACGTCACGTGTCTTGTGTTTCGCTTACGATTTCAGCACTTCGCCAACAAAAATTCCAAAGAATGTATTCCAAATTGATAAATGGTAGTTCAAAATATGAATGTGTTGCCCCTGTATCTTTCCCTTCGGGATTGATCTCAGACCGTTGCCAATAGCCCGGTGTGTCGCCCAGGTGCAATATAAATTCAATTACTTACCTATATACCTTCCGAATTGATATATGAAAGTTGATTGGCCAATTATCTTAAATGCCATACGTTGCCAAAACCGCGATAAGCAACAGGTTGAGGTAACCCTGATGTATATCATGCAAGAGCATTTGGGCAGAAGTTAAATCTTCGTAGACTGTCTGGTTTGTCACTGAAGATAACTTTCATTTTTTAAATTATTCGTAAAATGTTATTATTTTCAGAGATGAAAATTGAAGAACTGAGCAAATTAATTTTGACGTGATGGAAGATAAAAAAGAGAAGTTATAAAACCATGGTAAGGCAAACGTTTATTCATAGCGTACATTTCTGCACTATGCATTGAAATAACACTGAAAATGAATGACACGCCATTATTTAATCATACTAATAACTCTATGCATAGAAGCGATGGATCTTTCGTAGACGCTTTCGCCTCGAAGACATAACACCACCTGCCTCCATCAGCTAATTGCATTCCATGAAGGAATCCGACGATATGTCTCATCCTTTGCTTTTATTTCTGAAAACATCGACCCGAGTTGGAAGCATAGGATCCGTCTGAGATACTGACATAATTGACTAAACATTTATTTGCACCATTTACCGACAGTAAGTATCAAGCCATAGCTGGGGTGTTTTGTCCGTAGCGAAGCGCAACATTGCTCACTGATAAGACGAGATGGGATCGAAAGCCAAAAAAAATCTAATGCTCGGTTTCAGACGTTGTTTCTTTCCCTGAAAGACGATGAAACACAAATAATTTTTAGCCCTAAGTTAAGAGCCGCAGTAGCAGTAACGGCGTAAGACAGCCGTAAGCGACCGCTGACGGTCTCGTGCTTTGAGTTGGAAAAAGGGCCTCGAAGAAAATCAGACAATAATAATTTGCGAGGCCCGTTCTATATTATGAAAAATATTAAACGTTCCTGATTTTCTGCGAGGCCTACTCTTAACGACTTTACTTAGAAATATATGTACAGAATATTGATTAAAAGACTAAAAATGCGACATGAAACTTGCGACATTTTTAGAAAGATTAGTAGACAATAGCAATTTCTTAACCATCCATAACTTGGCATTTAGAGGTCACAAAGAATCTTTGGATATTGAGTTTAACACATATTCAGGTAACGTCATTGAAGTTACCTGAAGTGAATTAACCCGAAGTTACCTTCAAGGTAATATCAAAGTATGACCCAACATTGCGTAAATATTTGCGACGCCATCAATGAAAAGGAAATTAAAATCCACTACTTGAGCCTCGAAATTACAATCGAACTGATCACATTAATGGGAAAAGGCGCAATTGAACAACTCGTGGAAAAAATTAAGGTAGCCAAATATTGTGCTATCATGGTGATGCTGATCGAATTGAGCAAATGACAATGATTTTACGATAGTGTGACACTTCTTCAGGAATTATACAAAAAAAATTATGTTGTTTTTATCCCAGTAGGTCTGAGTGTAGGACAGCATTTAGCTGAAACTATAGTAGAAACATTGAAGGAGCTTGGACCCCCTCTCCCCTAGACATTCAGAATTGTAGGGGTCAGGTTTCCACAATGTGGGGAACATGATAGGAATTACTACGTCGCTACTATTTATAAGGTGTAAAAACTCGAATTCTTACTATAAATTCAAGAGCTTTTTTCACACCTTGTGGTTATCACTACTGGAATTTATTACTTGTGGATGCTACTAGTTCCTCAACAATACCGACAACCTTTCTTTGGATTCATTCAAAAATTATACACTCTATTTTCTGCGTCATCAAAACGATGGGATATCATCACAGGCAAATTAATGTAATTAATGACTTTATCCGACACTAGATGGGCAAGCCAAATTCAAGCTGTAAAAGCGATATTATTTCAATTTGATGAATTAATTGATTGTATTGAGAGTTTACAAGCTGCTTCGACGGATTTATATACTCTCAGCGAATGTAAGTCTGTCTTGAATGAAATGTTAACTCACGAATTCACTGTTTCTTCGCATTTATGGTGTGAACTACTACTTTGAATTATCAAAATTAGTAAAGTTTGGCAGTCTCTACAAAATCACATGACTGTTTCTGTGGATTACTTGAATAACTTCTGCAAATGGATTGAAGAATAACGTGAAACGGGATTTGATGTAACGATCGAAGTTCCATTCAAGTTTACTAAGAAAAGTCAATACGTGATATTCTCTTTCATTTTAAAAGAGAAACATATTTCATTTATGAAAAAGCATTTTGACTATGAAGCTTGAGATGAGCCACTTGCAACACAGGACCATTTTAGAATGAACTTTTTGACAACTCTTACCGATGAAATAACAGTTGGCATTGGACATAGATTTGAAGCACTATAGAAATTTGATTGCTCTAAAAAATATGGACAAAAAAAACCTCGAAATGTTTTGCAGCGACCTAACTTCAAATCTTAGTGTTGATGAAACTTGCGATATTGTGATGCTGTAACACATTGGTTGAGGAATTAACAATTTTGAAATACAACCTTCCAACTGTCACCAAAAGCAATATTCCATCAGTACTTGATGATGTCCGTGATTTTAACGCGGTGTGGCAGTTTGGAGGGTGCGGTGCCAGCTCAGGTGTGACCTCGTCGTCTGGCCGACCAACCGGTCTGGTGGTTAAGGTGTTAGCCTCTAGATCTTAAGGTTCCTGGTCTGAATCCGGGTCAGTGCATGGATGTTTGTAAGCGTATGGTGTAGAGGCGGCTGGTGCACCTTAAATCTATCGTGGCCGAAAGTCCACATGTTGGGTTGGTGTGGAAGGTTGGAGAGTGGAGTGCCAGCTCAGGTGTTGTATCGTCTTCTGACCGTGGTTCAAAATTACGTGGTGTTGTCCTAGGATTTTTCTCTTAGGGGATTGATCCCGGACCGTCGTCAATAGCCCGTTGTGTTGCTCTAGTATGACGTTGGTTAAAAATTACCAAAAATCACCAAGTGTGACCTTGTTATTTGACCGTGGTTCAAAATTACGTGGTGTTGTCCTAGTATCTTTCCCCTCGGGGTTGATCACGGACCATCAAAAATACCTTGTTGTGTTGTTCCAGCACGACGTGTATTAAAATACTTACTTACCAAGGTTGAAAAGAAGTCCTCGTATCTTTCCCCTCGGGGTTGATCACGGACCATCAAAAATGCCTTGTGTTGTTCCAGTACGACGTGTATTAAAATACCTACTTACCAAGGTTAAAAAGAAGCCCAAAGAGCAATTGCTCCCAATCTTCGATATTGCAGAAGAAATAGTGGACTTTGATGAGCAAGAGTAGAAAACAAGAAGATGCCAACATTTCGTAATTTTGAACCACAGTTAGTGGACGAAGTCAACATTTGGCAAAACATTGCAGCCATACCACTCGATTTTTTTTAAATATTAAAGCGGGAAAATGAGAGGACAGGTAGACAGACCATGCGCAAAGATCCACTGCGCATTTTATCTGGACTCGAGATTGGTCTCAGTAAGAAAGCATGGGGGTCATTGTAGAAGAGTAGGTACTGAAGGTACTAATTGCGCATGACAAACGCCCTTTACTAAACATACTAATAAACCATTTGCGGCTGAAAGGATTTGACATCAGCTGTCCCTAGTAGAATTTTAGCTGTGAAAATTCAAATCGTTTTATAGAATATGTGACGTGTAAGTTACATAAATGTTTACCAAATAAAGTGATACGTCATTGGGCCCACAAATCAATGTATCTGGTAAGGAGAGGTGGAGGCAGGAACTTGCTCTACAAGTGGTGACTTTTCAAAATCTTCTCATTACGCCGTTTCGGACGGTTTGGTGTCCTCCGACATGAATCGTTTCGGATAGTTCTTAGTATTTTGGTGTCCTCCGACATGAATCGTTTCGGATAGTTCTTAGTATTTTGGTGTCCTCCGACATGAATCGTTTCGGACAGTTTGGGAATTAAAAAGAGTAAGACGTATTTTTTTCAATCTGCGACTTCATAAGCGCGCTTGTGATATTTTTTGTTCGATAGGTTTAGTTTCGAAAAGTTTGGGTGCCTAAAACTAATGGATGACACGAGCAGGGGCAGTTTCGGAAACTGAAAGAGACAACCATATTATTTTTCGTTTAAACTGGGCCTTTTTAAATGCTTTATCATATTTTTCTGTACCAAAGAAACCAAAGAGGTTACCTTATTACTTTTCCTACACACCAGAGCTTTTTAAATGGTTTATCATATTTTTCTGTTCCAAAAGTTAAATGTATATCAACATGAATAAATGATGCGGACAAGGTCAGTTTGGGAAACCGAAAGAGACAACCATATTACTTTTCCTACAAACCGGGGCTTTTTAAATGGCGTATCATTTTTTTTGTGCCAAAAGTTAAGTGTCCACCGACATGAATAGATAGCATGCTCAAGGGCAGTTTGGGAAACCGAAAGAGACAAACATTACTTTTTCCTCAAACCAGGGCTTTTTAAATTTGTTCGAACAGATAAATGCCTTGTCATATTTTTCTGTTCCAAAGGTTAAGTGTCCACCGACATGAATAGATGGTATGCATAAGGTCAATTTTGGAAACCGAAAGAGACTACCATATTACTTTTCCTACATACCGGGGCTTTTTAAATGGCGTATAATTTTTTTCTGTGCCAAAAATTAAGCGTCTACCTACATGAATAGATGGCATGCTCAAGGGCAGTTTGGGAAACCGAAAGAGACAAACATTACTTTTTCCTCAAACCAAGGCTTTTTAAATTTGTTCGAACAGATAAATGGCTTGTCATATTTTTCTGTTCCAAAGGTTAAGTGTCCACCGACATGAATAGATGGTATGTATAAGGTCAATTTGGGAAATCGAAGAAAGAGACAACCATATTACTTTTCCTACAAACCGGGGCTTTTTAAATGGCGTATCATTTTTTTTGTGCCAAAAGTTAAGTGTCCACCGACATGAATAGATAGCATGCTCAAGGGCAGTTTGGGAAACCAAAAGAGACAAACATTACTTTTTCCTCAAACCAGGGCTTTTTAAATTTGTTCGAACAGATAAATGGCTTGCCATATTTTTCTGTTCCAAAGGGTTGAATGTACATCGACATGAATAGATGGTATGCATAAGGTCAATTTTGGAAACCGAAAGAGACTACCATATTACTTTTCCTACATACCGGGACTTTTTAAATGGCGTATAATTTTTTTCTGTGCCAAAAATTAAGCGTCTACCTACATGAATAGATGGCATGCTCAAGGGCAGTTTGGGAAACCGAAAGAGACAAACATTACTTTTTCCTCAAACCAAGGCTTTTTAAATTTGTTCGAACAGATAAATGGCTTGTCATATTTTATTGTTCCAAAGGTTAAGTGTCCACCGACATGAATAGATGGTATGTATAAGGTCAATTTGGGAAATCGAAGAAAGAGACAACCATATTACTTTTCCTACAAACCGGGGCTTTTTAAATGGCGTATCATTTTTTTTGTGCCAAAAGTTAAGTGTCCACCGACATGAATAGATAGCATGCTCAAGGGCAGTTTGGGAAACCGAAAGAGACAAACATTACTTTTTCCTCAAACCAAGGCTTTTTAAATTTGTTCGAACAGATAAATGGCTTGCCATATTTTTCTGTTCCAAAGGGTTGAATGTACATCGACATGAATAGATGGTATGCATAAGGTCAATTTTGGAAACCGAAAGAGACTACCATATTACTTTTCCTACATACCGGGACTTTTTAAATGGCGTATAATTTTTTCTGTGCCAAAAATTAAGCGTCTACCTACATGAATAGATGGCATGCTCAAGGGCAGTTTGGGAAACCGAAAGAGACAAACATTACTTTTTCCTCAAACCAAGGCTTTTTAAATTTGTTCGAACAGATAAATGGCTTGTCATATTTTTCTGTTCCAAAGGTTAAGTGTCCACCGACATGAATAGATGGTATGTATAAGGTCAATTTGGGAAATCGAAGAAAGAGACAACCATATTACTTTTCCTACAAACCGGGGCTTTTTAAATGGCGTATCATTTTTTTTGTGCCAAAAGTTAAGTGTCCACCGACATGAATAGATAGCATGCTCAAGGGCAGTTTGGGAAACCAAAAGAGACAAACATTACTTTTTCCTCAAACCAGGGCTTTTTAAATTTGTTCGAACAGATAAATGGCTTGCCATATTTTTCTGTTCCAAAGGGTTGAATGTACATCGACATGAATAGATGGTATGCATAAGGTCAATTTTGGAAACCGAAAGAGACTACCATATTACTTTTCCTACATACCGGGACTTTTTAAATGGCGTATAATTTTTTTCTGTGCCAAAAATTAAGCGTCTACCTACATGAATAGATGGCATGCTCAAGGGCAGTTTGGGAAACCGAAAGAGACAAACATTACTTTTTCCTCAAACCAAGGCTTTTTAAATTTGTTCGAACAGATAAATGGCTTGTCATATTTTTCTGTTCCAAAGGTTAAGTGTCCACCGACATGAATAGATGGTATGTATAAGGTCAATTTGGGAAATCGAAGAAAGAGACAACCATATTACTTTTCCTACAAACCGGGGCTTTTTAAATGGCGTATCATTTTTTTTGTGCCAAAAGTTAAGTGTCCACCGACATGAATAGATAGCATGCTCAAGGGCAGTTTGGGAAACCGAAAGAGACAAACATTACTTTTTCCTCAAACCAGGGCTTTTTAAATTTGTTCGAACAGATAAATGGCTTGCCATATTTTTCTGTTCCAAAGGGTTGAATGTACATCGACATGAATAGATGGTATGCATAAGGTCAATTTTGGAAACCGAAAGAGACTACCATATTACTTTTCCTACATACCGGGACTTTTTAAATGGCGTATAATTTTTTCTGTGCCAAAAATTAAGCGTCTACCTACATGAATAGATGGCATGCTCAAGGGCAGTTTGGGAAACCGAAAGAGACAAACATTACTTTTTCCTCAAACCAAGGCTTTTTAAATTTGTTCGAACAGATAAATGGCTTGTCATATTTTTCTGTTCCAAAGGTTAAGTGTCCACCGACATGAATAGATGGTATGTATAAGGTCAATTTGGGAAATCGTAGAAAGAGACAACCATATTACTTTTCCTACAAACCGGGGCTTTTTAAATCTCGTATAATTTTTTTCTGTGCCAAAAATTAAGCGTCTACCTACATGAATAGATGGCATGCTCAAGGGCAGTTTGGGAAACCGAAAGAGACAAACATTACTTTTTCCTCAAACCAAGGCTTTTTAAATTTGTTCGAACAGATAAATGGCTTGTCATATTTTTCTGTTCCAAAGGTTAAGTGTCCACCGACATGAATAGATGGTATGTATAAGGTCAATTTGGGAAATCGAAGAAAGAGACAACCATATTACTTTTCCTACAAACCGGGGCTTTTTAAATGGCGTATCATTTTTTTTGTGCCAAAAGTTAAGTGTCCACCGACATGAATAGATAGCATGCTCAAGGGCAGTTTGGGAAACCAAAAGTGACAAACATTACTTTTTCCTCAAACCAGGGCTTTTTAAATTTGTTCGAACAGATAAATGGCTTGCCATATTTTTCTGTTCCAAAGGGTTGAATGTACATCGACATGAATAGATGGTATGCATAAGGTCAATTTTGGAAACCGAAAGAGACTACCATATTACTTTTCCTACATACCGGGACTTTTTAAATGGCGTATAATTTTTTTCTGTGCCAAAAATTAAGCGTCTACCTACATGAATAGATGGCATGCTCAAGGGCAGTTTGGGAAACCGAAAGAGACAAACATTACTTTTTCCTCAAACCAAGGCTTTTTAAATTTGTTCGAACAGATAAATGGCTTGTCATATTTTTCTGTTCCAAAGGTTAAGTGTCCACCGACATGAATAGATGGTATGTATAAGGTCAATTTGGGAAATCGAAGAAAGAGACAACCATATTACTTTTCCTACAAACCGGGGCTTTTTAAATGGCGTATCATTTTTTTTGTGCCAAAAGTTAAGTGTCCACCGACATGAATAGATAGCATGCTCAAGGGCAGTTTGGGAAACCGAAAGAGACAAACATTACTTTTTCCTCAAACCAAGGCTTTTTAAATTTGTTCGAACAGATAAATGGCTTGCCATATTTTTCTGTTCCAAAGGGTTGAATGTACATCGACATGAATAGATGGTATGCATAAGGTCAATTTTGGAAACCGAAAGAGACTACCATATTACTTTTCCTACATACCGGGACTTTTTAAATGGCGTATAATTTTTTCTGTGCCAAAAATTAAGCGTCTACCTACATGAATAGATGGCATGCTCAAGGGCAGTTTGGGAAACCGAAAGAGACAAACATTACTTTTTCCTCAAACCAAGGCTTTTTAAATTTGTTCGAACAGATAAATGGCTTGTCATATTTTTCTGTTCCAAAGGTTAAGTGTCCACCGACATGAATAGATGGTATGTATAAGGTCAATTTGGGAAATCGAAGAAAGAGACAACCATATTACTTTTCCTACAAACCGGGGCTTTTTAAATGGCGTATCATTTTTTTTGTGCCAAAAGTTAAGTGTCCACCGACATGAATAGATAGCATGCTCAAGGGCAGTTTGGGAAACCAAAAGAGACAAACATTACTTTTTCCTCAAACCAGGGCTTTTTAAATTTGTTCGAACAGATAAATGGCTTGCCATATTTTTCTGTTCCAAAGGGTTGAATGTACATCGACATGAATAGATGGTATGCATAAGGTCAATTTTGGAAACCGAAAGAGACTACCATATTACTTTTCCTACATACCGGGACTTTTTAAATGGCGTATAATTTTTTTCTGTGCCAAAAATTAAGCGTCTACCTACATGAATAGATGGCATGCTCAAGGGCAGTTTGGGAAACCGAAAGAGACAAACATTACTTTTTCCTCAAACCAAGGCTTTTTAAATTTGTTCGAACAGATAAATGGCTTGTCATATTTTTCTGTTCCAAAGGTTAAGTGTCCACCGACATGAATAGATGGTATGTATAAGGTCAATTTGGGAAATCGAAGAAAGAGACAACCATATTACTTTTCCTACAAACCGGGGCTTTTTAAATGGCGTATCATTTTTTTTGTGCCAAAAGTTAAGTGTCCACCGACATGAATAGATAGCATGCTCAAGGGCAGTTTGGGAAACCGAAAGAGACAAACATTACTTTTTCCTCAAACCAGGGCTTTTTAAATTTGTTCGAACAGATAAATGGCTTGCCATATTTTTCTGTTCCAAAGGGTTGAATGTACATCGACATGAATAGATGGTATGCATAAGGTCAATTTTGGAAACCGAAAGAGACTACCATATTACTTTTCCTACATACCGGGACTTTTTAAATGGCGTATAATTTTTTCTGTGCCAAAAATTAAGCGTCTACCTACATGAATAGATGGCATGCTCAAGGGCAGTTTGGGAAACCGAAAGAGACAAACATTACTTTTTCCTCAAACCAAGGCTTTTTAAATTTGTTCGAACAGATAAATGGCTTGTCATATTTTTCTGTTCCAAAGGTTAAGTGTCCACCGACATGAATAGATGGTATGTATAAGGTCAATTTGGGAAATCGTAGAAAGAGACAACCATATTACTTTTCCTACAAACCGGGGCTTTTTAAATCTCGTATAATTTTTTTCTGTGCCAAAAATTAAGCGTCTACCTACATGAATAGATGGCATGCTCAAGGGCAGTTTGGGAAACCGAAAGAGACAAACATTACTTTTTCCTCAAACCAGGGCTTTTTAAATTTGTTCGAACAGATAAATGGCTTGCCATATTTTTCTGTTCCAAAGGGTTGAATGTACATCGACATGAATAGATGATATGCATAAGGTCAATTTGGGAAACCGAAAGAGACAACCATATTACTTTTCCTACAAACCGGGGCTTTTTAAATCGCGTATAATTTTTTTCTGTGCCAAATATTAAGCGTCCACCTCCATAAATAGATGGCACTGACAAGGGCAGTTTGTGAAACCAAAGAGGTTACCTTATTACTCTTTCTAGAAACCAGAGCTTTTTAAATGGCTTATCATTTTTTTTTTCTGTTCCAAAGGTTAAATGTATATCAACATGAATAAATGATGCGTACAAGGTCAGTTTGGGAAACCGAAAGAGACAACCATATTATTTTTCCTACTATCCGGGGCTTTTTAAATGGCGTATCATTTTTTTCTGTGCCAAAAGTTAAGTGTCCACCGACATGAATAGATAGCATGCACAAGGGCAGTTTGGGAAACCGAAAGAGACAAACATTACTTTTCTTCAAACCAGGGCTTTTTAAATTTGTTCGAACAGATAAATGGCTTGTCATATTTTTCTGTTCCAAAGATTAAGTGTCCACCAACATGAATAGATGGTATGCATAAGGTCAATTTGGGAATCGGAAAGAGACAATCGTATTACTTTTCCTACAAACCGGGGCTTTTTAAATGGCGTATCATTTTTTTCTGTGCCAAAAGTTAAGTGTCCACCGACATGAATAAATAGCATGCATAAGGACAGTTTGGGAAACTGAAAGAGACAAACATTACTTTTTCTTCAAACCAGGGCTTTTTAAATTTGTTCGAACAGATAAATGGCTTGTCATATTTTTCTGTTTCAAAGGTTAAGTGTCCACCGACATGAATAGATGGTATGTATAAGGTCAATTTGGGAAATCGAAGAAAGAGACAACCATATTACTTTTCCTGCAAACCGGGGCTTTTTAAATGGCGTATCATTTTTTTTGTGCCAAAAGTTAAGTGTCCACCGACATGAATAAATAGCATGCATAAGGACAGTTTGGGAAACTGAAAGAGACAAATATTACTTTTTCTTCAAAGCAGGGCTTTTTAAATTTGTTCGAACAGATAAATGGCTTGTCATATTTTTCTGTTTCAAAGGTTAAGTGTCCACCGACATGAATAGATGGTATGCATAAGGTCAATTTTGGAAACCGAAAGAGACAACCATATTACTTTTCCTACATACCGGGGCTTTTTAAATGGCGTATAATTTTTTTCTGTGC
The DNA here is from genome assembly GCA_947359465.1 of Metellina segmentata. NCBI lineage: Eukaryota > Metazoa > Arthropoda > Arachnida > Araneae > Tetragnathidae > Metellina > Metellina segmentata. Next base: position 29,879,341 of record OX375884.1, read on the forward strand.
CAAAAATTAAGCGTCTACCTACATGAATAGATGGCATGCTCAAGGGCAGTTTGGGAAACCGAAAGAGACAAACATTACTTTTTCCTCAAACCAAGGCTTTTTAAATTTGTTCGAACAGATAAATGGCTTGTCATATTTTTCTGTTCCAAAGGTTAAGTGTCCACCGACATGAATAGATGGTATGTATAACGTCAATTTGGGAAATCGAAGAAAGAGACAACCATATTACTTTTCCTACAAACCGGGGCTTTTTAAATGGCGTAGCATTTTTTTTGTGCCAAAAGTTAAGTGTCCACCGACATGAATAGATAGCATGCTCAAGGGCAGTTTGGGAAACCGAAAGAGACAAACATTACTTTTTCCTCAAACCAAGGCTTTTTAAATTTGTTCGAACAGATAAATGGCTTGTCATATTTTTCTGTTCCAAAGGTTAAGTGTCCACCGACATGAATAGATGGTATGTATAACGTCAATTTGGGAAATCGAAGAAAGAGACAACCATATTACTTTTCCTACAAACCGGGGCTTTTTAAATGGCGTAGCATTTTTTTTGTGCCAAAAGTTAAGTGTCCACCGACATGAATAGATAGCATGCTCAAGGGCAGTTTGGGAAACCGAAAGAGACAAACATTACTTTTTCCTCAAACCAGGGCTTTTTAAATTTGTTCGAACAGATAAATGGCTTGCCATATTTTTCTGTGCCAAAGGGTTGAATGTACATCGACATGAATAGATGGTATGCATAAGGTCAATTTTGGAAACCGAAAGAGACAACCATATTACTTTTCCTACAAACCGGGGCTTTTTAAATGGCGTATCATTTTTTTTGTGCCAAAAGTTAAGTGTCCACCGACATGAATAGATAGCATGCTCAAGGGCAGTTTGGGAAACCGAAAGAGACAAACATTACTTTTTCCTCAAACCAGGGCTTTTTAAATTTGTTCGAACAGATAAATGGCTTGCCATATTTTTCTGTTCCAAAGGGTTGAATGTACATCGACATGAATAGATGGTATGCATAAGGTCAATTTTGGAAACCGAAAGAGACTACCATATTACTTTTCCTACATACCGGGACTTTTTAAATAGCGTATAATTTTTTTCTGTGCCAAAAATTAAGCGTCTACCTATATGAATAGATGGCATGCTCAAGGGCAGTTTGGGAAACCGAAAGAGACAAACATTACTTTTTCCTCAAACCAAGGCTTTTTAAATTTGTTCGAACAGATAAATGGCTTGTCATATTTTTCTGTTCCAAAGGTTAAGTGTCCACCGACATGAATAGATGGTATGTATAAGGTCAATTTGGGAAATCGTAGAAAGAGACAACCATATTACTTTTCCTACATACCGGGACTTTTTAAATGGCGTATAATTTTTTTCTGTGCCAAAAATTAAGCGTCTACCTACATGAATAGATGGCATGCTCAAGGGCAGTTTGGGAAACCGAAAGAGACAAACATTACTTTTTCCTCAAACCAAGGCTTTTTAAATTTGTTCGAACAGATAAATGGCTTGTCATATTTTTCTGTTTCAAAGGTTAAGTGTCCACCGACATGAATAGATGGTATGCATAAGGTCAATTTTGGAAACCGAAAGAGACAACCATATTACTTTTCCTACATACCGGGGCTTTTTAAATGGCGTATAATTTTTTTCTGTGCCAAAAATTAAGCGTCTACCTACATGAATAGATGGCATGCTCAAGGGCAGTTTGGGAAACCGAAAGAGACAAACATTACTTTTTCCTCAAACCAAGGCTTTTTAAATTTGTTCGAACAGATAAATGGCTTGTCATATTTTTCTGTTCCAAAGGTTAAGTGTCCACCGACATGAATAGATGGTATGTATAACGTCAATTTGGGAAATCGAAGAAAGAGACAACCATATTACTTTTCCTACAAACCGGGGCTTTTTAAATGGCGTAGCATTTTTTTTGTGCCAAAAGTTAAGTGTCCACCGACATGAATAGATAGCATGCTCAAGGGCAGTTTGGGAAACCGAAAGAGACAAACATTACTTTTTCCTCAAACCAGGGCTTTTTAAATTTGTTCGAACAGATAAATGGCTTGCCATATTTTTCTGTGCCAAAGGGTTGAATGTACATCGACATGAATAGATGGTATGCATAAGGTCAATTTTGGAAACCGAAAGAGACAACCATATTACTTTTCCTACAAACCGGGGCTTTTTAAATGGCGTATCATTTTTTTTGTGCCAAAAGTTAAGTGTCCACCGACATGAATAGATAGCATGCTCAAGGGCAGTTTGGGAAACCGAAAGAGACAAACATTACTTTTTCCTCAAACCAGGGCTTTTTAAATTTGTTCGAACAGATAAATGGCTTGCCATATTTTTCTGTTCCAAAGGGTTGAATGTACATCGACATGAATAGATGGTATGCATAAGGTCAATTTTGGAAACCGAAAGAGACTACCATATTACTTTTCCTACATACCGGGACTTTTTAAATAGCGTATAATTTTTTTCTGTGCCAAAAATTAAGCGTCTACCTATATGAATAGATGGCATGCTCAAGGGCAGTTTGGGAAACCGAAAGAGACAAACATTACTTTTTCCTCAAACCAAGGCTTTTTAAATTTGTTCGAACAGATAAATGGCTTGTCATATTTTTCTGTTCCAAAGGTTAAGTGTCCACCGACATGAATAGATGGTATGTATAAGGTCAATTTGGGAAATCGTAGAAAGAGACAACCATATTACTTTTCCTACATACCGGGACTTTTTAAATGGCGTATAATTTTTTTCTGTGCCAAAAATTAAGCGTCTACCTACATGAATAGATGGCATGCTCAAGGGCAGTTTGGGAAACCGAAAGAGACAAACATTACTTTTTCCTCAAACCAAGGCTTTTTAAATTTGTTCGAACAGATAAATGGCTTGTCATATTTTTCTGTTCCAAAGGTTAAGTGTCCACCGACATGAATAGATGGTATGTATAACGTCAATTTGGGAAATCGAAGAAAGAGACAACCATATTACTTTTCCTACAAACCGGGGCTTTTTAAATGGCGTAGCATTTTTTTTGTGCCAAAAGTTAAGTGTCCACCGACATGAATAGATAGCATGCTCAAGGGCAGTTTGGGAAACCGAAAGAGACAAACATTACTTTTTCCTCAAACCAGGGCTTTTTAAATTTGTTCGAACAGATAAATGGCTTGCCATATTTTTCTGTGCCAAAGGGTTGAATGTACATCGACATGAATAGATGGTATGCATAAGGTCAATTTTGGAAACCGAAAGAGACAACCATATTACTTTTCCTACAAACCGGGGCTTTTTAAATGGCGTATCATTTTTTTTGTGCCAAAAGTTAAGTGTCCACCGACATGAATAGATAGCATGCTCAAGGGCAGTTTGGGAAACCGAAAGAGACAAACATTACTTTTTCCTCAAACCAGGGCTTTTTAAATTTGTTCGAACAGATAAATGGCTTGCCATATTTTTCTGTTCCAAAGGGTTGAATGTACATCGACATGAATAGATGGTATGCATAAGGTCAATTTTGGAAACCGAAAGAGACTACCATATTACTTTTCCTACATACCGGGACTTTTTAAATAGCGTATAATTTTTTTCTGTGCCAAAAATTAAGCGTCTACCTATATGAATAGATGGCATGCTCAAGGGCAGTTTGGGAAACCGAAAGAGACAAACATTACTTTTTCCTCAAACCAAGGCTTTTTAAATTTGTTCGAACAGATAAATGGCTTGTCATATTTTTCTGTTCCAAAGGTTAAGTGTCCACCGACATGAATAGATGGTATGTATAAGGTCAATTTGGGAAATCGTAGAAAGAGACAACCATATTACTTTTCCTACATACCGGGACTTTTTAAATGGCGTATAATTTTTTTCTGTGCCAAAAATTAAGCGTCTACCTACATGAATAGATGGCATGCTCAAGGGCAGTTTGGGAAACCGAAAGAGACAAACATTACTTTTTCCTCAAACCAAGGCTTTTTAAATTTGTTCGAACAGATAAATGGCTTGTCATATTTTTCTGTTTCAAAGGTTAAGTGTCCACCGACATGAATAGATGGTATGCATAAGGTCAATTTTGGAAACCGAAAGAGACAACCATATTACTTTTCCTACATACCGGGGCTTTTTAAATGGCGTATAATTTTTTTTGTGCCAAAAGTTAAGTGTCCACCGGCATGAATAGATAGCATGCTCAAGGGCAGTTTGGGAAACCGAAAGAGACAAACATTACTTTTTCCTCAAACCAGGGCTTTTTAAATTTGTTCGAACAGATAAATGGCTTGCCATATTTTTCTGTGCCAAAGGGTTGAATGTACATCGACATGAATAGATGGTATGCATAAGGTCAATTTTGGAAACCGAAAGAGACAACCATATTACTTTTCCTACAAACCGGGGCTTTTTAAATGGCGTATCATTTTTTTTGTGCCAAAAGTTAAGTGTCCACCGACATGAATAGATAGCATGCTCAAGGGCAGTTTGGGAAACCGAAAGAGACAAACATTACTTTTTCCTCAAACCAGGGCTTTTTAAATTTGTTCGAACAGATAAATGGCTTGCCATATTTTTCTGTTCCAAAGGGTTGAATGTACATCGACATGAATAGATGGTATGCATAAGGTCAATTTTGGAAACCGAAAGAGACTACCATATTACTTTTCCTACATACCGGGACTTTTTAAATAGCGTATAATTTTTTTCTGTGCCAAAAATTAAGCGTCTACCTATATGAATAGATGGCATGCTCAAGGGCAGTTTGGGAAACCGAAAGAGACAAACATTACTTTTTCCTCAAACCAAGGCTTTTTAAATTTGTTCGAACAGATAAATGGCTTGTCATATTTTTCTGTTCCAAAGGTTAAGTGTCCACCGACATGAATAGATGGTATGTATAAGGTCAATTTGGGAAATCGTAGAAAGAGACAACCATATTACTTTTCCTACATACCGGGACTTTTTAAATGGCGTATAATTTTTTTCTGTGCCAAAAATTAAGCGTCTACCTACATGAATAGATGGCATGCTCAAGGGCAGTTTGGGAAACCGAAAGAGACAAACATTACTTTTTCCTCAAACCAAGGCTTTTTAAATTTGTTCGAACAGATAAATGGCTTGTCATATTTTTCTGTTCCAAAGGTTAAGTGTCCACCGACATGAATAGATGGTATGTATAACGTCAATTTGGGAAATCGATGAAAGAGACAACCATATTACTTTTCCTACAAACCGGGGCTTTTTAAATGGCGTAGCATTTTTTTTGTGCCAAAAGTTAAGTGTCCACCGACATGAATAGATAGCATGCTCAAGGGCAGTTTGGGAAACCGAAAGAGACAAACATTACTTTTTCCTCAATCCAGGGCTTTTTAAATTTGTTCGAACAGATAAATGGCTTGCCATATTTTTCTGTTCCAAAGGGTTGAATGTACATCGACATGAATAGATGGTATGCATAAGGTCAATTTTGGAAACCGAAAGAGACTACCATATTACTTTTCCTACATACCGGGGCTTTTTAAATGGCGTATAATTTTTTTCTGTGCCAAAAATTATGCGTCTACCTACATGAATAGATGGCATGCTCAAGGGCAGTTTGGGAAACCGAAAGAGACAAACATTACTTTTTCCTCAAACCAAGGCTTTTTAAATTTGTTCGAACAGATAAATGGCTTGTCATATTTTTCTGTTCCAAAGGTTAAGTGTCCACCGACATGAATAGATGGTATGTATAAGGTCAATTTGGGAAATCGTAGAAAGAGACAACCATATTACTTTTCCTACAAACCGGGGCTTTTTAAATCTCGTATAATTTTTTTCTGTGCCAAAAATTAAGCGTCTACCTACATGAATAGATGGCATGCTCAAGGGCAGTTTGGGAAACCGAAAGAGACAAACATTACTTTTTCCTCAAACCAGGGCTTTTTAAATTTGTTCGAACAGATAAATGGCTTGCCATATTTTTCTGTTCCAAAGGGTTGAATGTACATCGACATGAATAGATGGTATGCATAAGGTCAATTTGGGAAACCGAAAGAGACAACCATATTACTTTTCCTACAAACCGGGGCTTTTTAAATCGCGTATAATTTTTTTCTGTGACAAAAATTAAGCGTCCACCTCCATAAATAGATGGCACTGACAAGGGCAGTTTGTGAAACCAAAGAGGTTACCTTATTACTTTTTCTAGAAACCAGAGCTTTTTAAATGGCTTATCATTTTTTTTTTCTGTTCCTAAGGTTAAATGTATATCAACATGAATAAATGATGCGTACAAGGTCAGTTTGGGAAACCGAAAGAGACAACCATATTACTTTTCCTACTATCCGGGGCTTTTTAAATGGCGTATAATTTTTTTCTGTGCCAAAAGTTAAGTGTCCACCGACATGAATAGATAGCATGCACAAGGGCAGTTTGGGAAACCGAAAGAGACAAACATTACTTTTCTTCAAACCAGGGCTTTTTAAATTTGTTCGAACAGATAAATGGCTTGTCATATTTTTCTGTTCCAAAGATTAAGTGTCCACCAACATGAATAGATGGTATGCATAAGGTCAATTTGGGAATCGGAAAGAGACAATCGTATTACTTTTCCTACAAACCGGGGCTTTTTAAATGGCGTATCATTTTTTTCTGTGCCAAAAGTTAAGTGTCCACCGACATGAATAAATAGCATGCATAAGGACAGTTTGGGAAACTGAAAGAGACAAACATTACTTTTTCTTCAAACCAGGGCTTTTTAAATTTGTTCGAACAGATAAATGGCTTGTCATATTTTTCTGTTCCAAAGGTTAAGTGTCCACCGACATGAATAGATGGTATGTATAAGGTCAATTTGGGAAATCGTAGAAAGAGACAACCATATTACTTTTCCTACATACCGGGACTTTTTAAATGGCGTATAATTTTTTTCTGTGCCAAAAATTAAGCGTCTACCTACATGAATAGATGGCATGCTCAAGGGCAGTTTGGGAAACCGAAAGAGACAAACATTACTTTTTCCTCAAACCAAGGCTTTTTAAATTTGTTCGAACAGATAAATGGCTTGTCATATTTTTCTGTTCCAAAGGTTAAGTGTCCACCGACATGAATAGATGGTATGTATAACGTCAATTTGGGAAATCGAAGAAAGAGACAACCATATTACTTTTCCTACAAACCGGGGCTTTTTAAATGGCGTAGCATTTTTTTTGTGCCAAAAGTTAAGTGTCCACCGACATGAATAGATAGCATGCTCAAGGGCAGTTTGGGAAACCGAAAGAGACAAACATTACTTTTTCCTCAAACCAGGGCTTTTTAAATTTGTTCGAACAGATAAATGGCTTGCCATATTTTTCTGTGCCAAAGGGTTGAATGTACATCGACATGAATAGATGGTATGCATAAGGTCAATTTTGGAAACCGAAAGAGACAACCATATTACTTTTCCTACAAACCGGGGCTTTTTAAATGGCGTATCATTTTTTTTGTGCCAAAAGTTAAGTGTCCACCGACATGAATAGATAGCATGCTCAAGGGCAGTTTGGGAAACCGAAAGAGACAAACATTACTTTTTCCTCAAACCAGGGCTTTTTAAATTTGTTCGAACAGATAAATGGCTTGCCATATTTTTCTGTTCCAAAGGGTTGAATGTACATCGACATGAATAGATGGTATGCATAAGGTCAATTTTGGAAACCGAAAGAGACTACCATATTACTTTTCCTACATACCGGGACTTTTTAAATAGCGTATAATTTTTTTCTGTGCCAAAAATTAAGCGTCTACCTATATGAATAGATGGCATGCTCAAGGGCAGTTTGGGAAACCGAAAGAGACAAACATTACTTTTTCCTCAAACCAAGGCTTTTTAAATTTGTTCGAACAGATAAATGGCTTGTCATATTTTTCTGTTCCAAAGGTTAAGTGTCCACCGACATGAATAGATGGTATGTATAAGGTCAATTTGGGAAATCGTAGAAAGAGACAACCATATTACTTTTCCTACATACCGGGACTTTTTAAATGGCGTATAATTTTTTTCTGTGCCAAAAATTAAGCGTCTACCTACATGAATAGATGGCATGCTCAAGGGCAGTTTGGGAAACCGAAAGAGACAAACATTACTTTTTCCTCAAACCAAGGCTTTTTAAATTTGTTCGAACAGATAAATGGCTTGTCATATTTTTCTGTTTCAAAGGTTAAGTGTCCACCGACATGAATAGATGGTATGCATAAGGTCAATTTTGGAAACCGAAAGAGACAACCATATTACTTTTCCTACATACCGGGGCTTTTTAAATGGCGTATAATTTTTTTTGTGCCAAAAGTTAAGTGTCCACCGACATGAATAGATAGCATGCTCAAGGGCAGTTTGGGAAACCGAAAGAGACAAACATTACTTTTTCCTCAAACCAGGGCTTTTTAAATTTGTTCGAACAGATAAATGGCTTGCCATATTTTTCTGTGCCAAAGGGTTGAATGTACATCGACATGAATAGATGGTATGCATAAGGTCAATTTTGGAAACCGAAAGAGACAACCATATTACTTTTCCTACAAACCGGGGCTTTTTAAATGGCGTATCATTTTTTTTTGTGCCAAAAGTTAAGTGTCCACCGACATGAATAGATAGCATGCTCAAGGGCAGTTTGGGAAACCGAAAGAGACAAACATTACTTTTTCCTCAAACCAGGGCTTTTTAAATTTGTTCGAACAGATAAATGGCTTGCCATATTTTTCTGTTCCAAAGGGTTGAATGTACATCGACATGAATAGATGGTATGCATAAGGTCAATTTTGGAAACCGAAAGAGACTACCATATTACTTTTCCTACATACCGGGACTTTTTAAATAGCGTATAATTTTTTTCTGTGCCAAAAATTAAGCGTCTACCTATATGAATAGATGGCATGCTCAAGGGCAGTTTGGGAAACCGAAAGAGACAAACATTACTTTTTCCTCAAACCAAGGCTTTTTAAATTTGTTCGAACAGATAAATGGCTTGTCATATTTTTCTGTTCCAAAGGTTAAGTGTCCACCGACATGAATAGATGGTATGTATAAGGTCAATTTGGGAAATCGTAGAAAGAGACAACCATATTACTTTTCCTACATACCGGGACTTTTTAAATGGCGTATAATTTTTTTCTGTGCCAAAAATTAAGCGTCTACCTACATGAATAGATGGCATGCTCAAGGGCAGTTTGGGAAACCGAAAGAGACAAACATTACTTTTTCCTCAAACCAAGGCTTTTTAAATTTGTTCGAACAGATAAATGGCTTGTCATATTTTTCTGTTCCAAAGGTTAAGTGTCCACCGACATGAATAGATGGTATGTATAACGTCAATTTGGGAAATCGATGAAAGAGACAACCATATTACTTTTCCTACAAACCGGGGCTTTTTAAATGGCGTAGCATTTTTTTTGTGCCAAAAGTTAAGTGTCCACCGACATGAATAGATAGCATGCTCAAGGGCAGTTTGGGAAACCGAAAGAGACAAACATTACTTTTTCCTCAATCCAGGGCTTTTTAAATTTGTTCGAACAGATAAATGGCTTGCCATATTTTTCTGTTCCAAAGGGTTGAATGTACATCGACATGAATAGATGGTATGCATAAGGTCAATTTTGGAAACCGAAAGAGACTACCATATTACTTTTCCTACATACCGGGGCTTTTTAAATGGCGTATAATTTTTTTCTGTGCCAAAAATTATGCGTCTACCTACATGAATAGATGGCATGCTCAAGGGCAGTTTGGGAAACCGAAAGAGACAAACATTACTTTTTCCTCAAACCAAGGCTTTTTAAATTTGTTCGAACAGATAAATGGCTTGTCATATTTTTCTGTTCCAAAGGTTAAGTGTCCACCGACATGAATAGATGGTATGTATAAGGTCAATTTGGGAAATCGTAGAAAGAGACAACCATATTACTTTTCCTACAAACCGGGGCTTTTTAAATCTCGTATAATTTTTTTCTGTGCCAAAAATTAAGCGTCTACCTACATGAATAGATGGCATGCTCAAGGGCAGTTTGGGAAACCGAAAGAGACAAACATTACTTTTTCCTCAAACCAGGGCTTTTTAAATTTGTTCGAACAGATAAATGGCTTGCCATATTTTTCTGTTCCAAAGGGTTGAATGTACATCGACATGAATAGATGGTATGCATAAGGTCAATTTGGGAAACCGAAAGAGACAACCATATTACTTTTCCTACAAACCGGGGCTTTTTAAATCGCGTATAATTTTTTTCTGTGACAAAAATTAAGCGTCCACCTCCATAAATAGATGGCACTGACAAGGGCAGTTTGTGAAACCAAAGAGGTTACCTTATTACTTTTTCTAGAAACCAGAGCTTTTTAAATGGCTTATCATTTTTTTTTTCTGTTCCTAAGGTTAAATGTATATCAACATGAATAAATGATGCGTACAAGGTCAGTTTGGGAAACCGAAAGAGACAACCATATTACTTTTCCTACTATCCGGGGCTTTTTAAATGGCGTATAATTTTTTTCTGTGCCAAAAGTTAAGTGTCCACCGACATGAATAGATAGCATGCACAAGGGCAGTTTGGGAAACCGAAAGAGACAAACATTACTTTTCTTCAAACCAGGGCTTTTTAAATTTGTTCGAACAGATAAATGGCTTGTCATATTTTTCTGTTCCAAAGATTAAGTGTCCACCAACATGAATAGATGGTATGCATAAGGTCAATTTGGGAATCGGAAAGAGACAATCGTATTACTTTTCCTACAAACCGGGGCTTTTTAAATGGCGTATCATTTTTTTCTGTGCCAAAAGTTAAGTGTCCACCGACATGAATAAATAGCATGCATAAGGACAGTTTGGGAAACTGAAAGAGACAAACATTACTTTTTCTTCAAACCAGGGCTTTTTAAATTTGTTCGAACAGATAAATGGCTTGTCATATTTTTCTGTTCCAAAGGTTAAGTGTCCACCGACATGAATAGATGGTATGTATAACGTCAATTTGGGAAATCGAAGAAAGAGACAACCATATTACTTTTCCTACAAACCGGGGCTTTTTAAATGGCGTATCATTTTTTTTGTGCCAAAAGTTAAGTGTCCACCGACATGAATAGATAGCATGCTCAAGGGCAGTTTGGGAAACCGAAAGAGACAAACATTACTTTTTCCTCAAACCAGGGCTTTTTAAATTTGTTCGAACAGATAAATGGCTTGCCATATTTTTCTGTTCCAAAGGGTTGAATGTACATCGACATGAATAGATGGTATGCATAAGGTCAATTTTGGAAACCGAAAGAGACTACCATATTACTTTTCCTACATACCGGGACTTTTTAAATGGCGTATAATTTTTTTCTGTGCCAAAAATTAAGCGTCTACCTACATGAATAGATGGCATGCTCAAGGGCAGTTTGGGAAACCGAAAGAGACAAACATTACTTTTTCCTCAAACCAAGGCTTTTTAAATTTGTTCGAACAGATAAATGGCTTGTCATATTTTTCTGTTCCAAAGGTTAAGTGTCCACCGACATGAATAGATGGTATGTATAAGGTCAATTTGGGAAATCGTAGAAAGAGACAACCATATTACTTTTCCTACAAACCGGGGCTTTTTAAATCTCGTATAATTTTTTTCTGTGCCAAAAATTAAGCGTCTACCTACATGAATAGATGGCATGCTCAAGGGCAGTTTGGGAAACCGAAAGAGACAAACATTACTTTTTCCTCAAACCAGGGCTTTTTAAATTTGTTCGAACAGATAAATGGCTTGCCATATTTTTCTGTTCCAAAGGGTTGAATGTACATCGACATGAATAGATGGTATGCATAAGGTCAATTTGGGAAACCGAAAGAGACAACCATATTACTTTTCCTACAAACCGGGGCTTTTTAAATCGCGTATAATTTTTTTCTGTGCCAAAAATTAAGCGTCCACCTCCATAAATAGATGGCACTGACAAGGGCAGTTTGTGAAACCAAAGAGGTTACCTTATTACTTTTTCTAGAAACCAGAGCTTTTTAAATGGCTTATCATTTTTTTTTTCTGTTCCTAAGGTTAAATGTATATCAACATGAATAAATGATGCGTACAAGGTCAGTTTGGGAAACCGAAAGAGACAACCATATTACTTTTCCTACTATCCGGGGCTTTTTAAATGGCGTATAATTTTTTTCTGTGCCAAAAGTTAAGTGTCCACCGACATGAATAGATAGCATGCACAAGGGCAGTTTGGGAAACCGAAAGAGACAAACATTACTTTTCTTCAAACCAGGGCTTTTTAAATTTGTTCGAACAGATAAATGGCTTGTCATATTTTTCTGTTCCAAAGATTAAGTGTCCACCAACATGAATAGATGGTATGCATAAGGTCAATTTGGGAATCGGAAAGAGACAATCGTATTACTTTTCCTACAAACCGGGGCTTTTTAAATGGCGTATCATTTTTTTCTGTGCCAAAAGTTAAGTGTCCACCGACATAAATAAATAGCATGCATAAGGACAGTTTGGGAAACTGAAAGAGACAAACATTACTTTTTCTTCAAACCAGGGCTTTTTAAATTTGTTCGAACAGATAAATGGCTTGTCATATTTTTCTGTTCCAAAGGTTAAGTGTCCACCGACATGAATAGATGGTATGTATAACGTCAATTTGGGAAATCGAAGAAAGAGACAACCATATTACTTTTCCTACAAACCGGGGCTTTTTAAATGGCGTATCATTTTTTTTGTGCCAAAAGTTAAGTGTCCACCGACATGAATAGATAGCATGCTCAAGGGCAGTTTGGGAAACCGAAAGAGACAAACATTACTTTTTCCTCAAACCAGGGCTTTTTAAATTTGTTCGAACAGATAAATGGCTTGCCATATTTTTCTGTTCCAAAGGGTTGAATGTACATCGACATGAATAGATGGGTATGCATAAGGTCAATTTTGGAAACCGAAAGAGACTACCATATTACTTTTCCTACATACCGGGACTTTTTAAATGGCGTATAATTTTTTTCTGTGCCAAAAATTAAGCGTCTACCTACATGAATAGATGGCATGCTCAAGGGCAGTTTGGGAAACCGAAAGAGACAAACATTACTTTTTCCTCAAACCAAGGCTTTTTAAATTTGTTCGAACAGATAAATGGCTTGTCATATTTTTCTGTTCCAAAGGTTAAGTGTCCACCGACATGAATAGATGGTATGTATAAGGTCAATTTGGGAAATCGTAGAAAGAGACAACCATATTACTTTTCCTACAAACCGGGGCTTTTTAAATGGCGTATAATTTTTTTCTGTGCCAAAAATTAAGCGTCTACATACATGAATAGATAGCATGCTCAAGGGCAGTTTGGGAAACCGAAAGAGACAAACATTACTTTTTCCTCAAACCAGGGCTTTTTAAATTTGTTCGAACAGATAAATGGCTTGCCATATTTTTCTGTTCCAAAGGGTTGAATGTACATCGACATGAATAGATGGTATGCATAAGGTCAATTTGGGAAACCGAAAGAGACAACCATATTACTTTTCCTACAAACCGGGGCTTTTTAAATCGCGTATAATTTTTTTCTGTGCCAAAAATTAAGCGTCCACCTCTATAAATAGATGGCACTGACAAGGGCAGTTTGTGAAACCAAAGAGGTTACCTTATTACTTTTTCTAGAAACCAGAGCTTTTTAAATGGCTTATCATTTTTTTTTCTGTTCCAAAGGTTAAATGTATATCAACATGAATAAATGATGCGTACAAGGTCAGTTTGGGAAACCGAAAGAGACAACCATATTACTTTTCCTACTATCCGGGGCTTTTTAAATGGCGTATCATTTTTTTCTGTGCCAAAAGTTAAGTGTCCACCGACATGAATAGATAGCATGCACAAGGGCAGTTTGGGAAACCGAAAGAGACAAACATTACTTTTCTTCAAACCAGGGCTTTTTCAATTTGTTCGAACAGATAAATGGCTTGTCATATTTTTCTGTTCCAAAGGTTAAGTGTCCACCAACATGAATAGATGGTATGCATAAGGTCAATTTGGGAATCGGAAAGAGACAATCGTATTACTTTTCCTACAAACCGGGGCTTTTTAAATGGCGTATCATTTTTTTCTGTGCCAAAAGTTAAGTGTCCACCGACATGAATAAATAGCATGCATAAGGACAGTTTGGGAAACTGAAAGAGACAAACATTACTTTTTCTTCAAACCAGGGCTTTTTAAATTTGTTCGAACAGATAAATGGCTTGTCATATTTTTCTGTTTCAAAGGTTAAGTGTCCACCGACATGAATAGATGGTATGTATAAAGTCAATTTGGGAAACCGAAAGAGACAACCATATTACTTTACCTTCAAAACGGGGCTTTTTATGTGGTTCATATTTTTTGTTCAAAGGGTTTGATGTCCTACATGAATTGATGCACACGTGGAGTTGGTTGTTCAGTTTACGTTGCACGGAAGCAACATACTAGAGGGCATCTTGGAGAACTGAAAAGAGATTACCATATTATTTTTCTCTTAAACCGGGAATCTTTTTTAGTGGCTTATCATATTTTTTTCTCCAAAAGGTTTGTTGCTTGAACCGAATTAATGACACACGCAAGGGCTGTTTTGGAAACTAAAAAGAGGTTAACGTATTTTTCTTTCAAACAGGGGCAAAAATTAAAATTACACTCTTAGACCAAAAAAAAGTTTCACCTAGAAGGAATTGTCAGAATTCAATGAAATTTACAAGGTTGGTAAAGTGTGCTTTTATGAATGAGTAAAATTAAAATTTGAGACTGAAATATGCAAATTTTTTAAGATAAATTTAAAAAAGTGGTATAATTTTGTATGCCGTATGACCGCCATTATTCCTAATACAGCATGCCAAGCGCCTTGGTAATGAGTCATACTGGCTCTTTATGAAGTCCTCCGACAGGCCATCTCATGCTGCTTGAACCCTGTCACTTAGTTCCAGCATATTACCGCGGTGCGGGTGAAGTGGTGACATCTAGTCCAATGGCATCCCTTACATTCTCGATCGTAGACAGATCCGGTGATTATGCTGGCCATGATAAGATATCGGTGTGCCGTAGACAAGCTCAATAGACTGCATCAATGTGGGGTAGAGTATTGTCTTGTTGAAAAAGCGGGTGAACCGGGGAGTTTTGTAATGGGAGCGTAAGATGACTGTAAAATGTCATATACGTAGCGCTGGCCTGTCAAAGAGCCCGTAACAAATACCAAAGGTGATTTGGCATCATACGCAATTTCACCCCACACAATGGCACCAGGTCTTCTGGAAATGTGACGTTGCACAACCAACCGTGAATCTTGGCGATGACCACGTTGCCTCCACATACGGATTCGATTGTCGTGTCCACCCAACCAGAAGCGGTATTCGTCAGTTTAGACCACTCGATGCCATTTATCGCCCCATGTCCGTCTAGCACGATAGTCTTTGATGGCGATGCAAAGCTGTTAAAGCCAGTCGTCGTAACGGTCTACGTGAGTTTAGACCCACGTCGTGAAACCGTCGACAAATGATACGATCACTAATTGGATGATGGAGAGAGGTTCCCTCTGCCCGTTGTATGTCTGCAACAGTGGCTGTGGGGATCAATACGCTCAATGTCTTACAACACTTCGATTTTCTCTCGGTCCGTTTTCTCTAGGCCTTCCTGAGCCTGATAGACGCTGGCATGTGCCTTGTTGTATCCACCGCTGCCAACACCATGCAACAGTAACATCACTGCAACTATATGTTGAGCAATCCGTCGATTAGACCATCCACCTTCTCGGAGGCCAATTACTTGGCCTCTGTCAAACTCTCCCAGTTGCTTAAATTGCTTGCGAACTTTTTTCCGAGGCATAACTCAATGAGAAACGATGTAACTAACCAGGGCCGGTCAGAGGCCCATGCGACAGATGCGGCCGCATCAGGCATTAAGATGAGAGGGGTGCCGGCCAGTTCCGTGGGCGCCCGTAATAAAGTGGCGCCTATTGGCGCCAGTAAAACCTCATTAAAAAATGCCGTCCACAGAGGCGGCAGAATTTCTGCTTTTATTTAAAGAAAGATGTAATACTGACTATTAAAAGAGAATTAACTACTCTAGTCGCAAGGGAAGAGGGATTTGGGCTTTAGTATTCGAAAGATATTAATGTTGAAAATTTAGTTAGTAAAATTCAATGTTTCAAAACTCAAGCGGTGGAACTCAGTGAGGATACAGAGTCAGCTATCTAACTTGACTTGTTAAAGTGTATATGCAAATATTGTCTTAAAAAACCATATCCGAATATAGAAATTGCCTTCATGATTTCTTTTACCTTACCGGTTACAGTGGCGTTCTGCGTGCAAAGTATCAGTAAGTTGAAATATTAAAAACTACCACCAGTCTAGCATGGGGCAAGAACCGTTTGACAAGCCTTGCTATTTCATCCATTTTACAAAAGGTGGTAGAAAGTATGTTTTTACGACATAATCACAGAATCTGCCTTGCAAAAGCAAGAAAAATTAAGTCGTTGGTTTTACAATTTTCCATGTAGTTTATTTTATGAATTCTTTTTATTATAAATGAAATAGTATATCCAGTTACGCTTTTTTATGTTTAGTCCTAGTTCTGCCTGTATACATTTTGACTGGGGGGGGGGAGGCAAGTGCCCTTTGCCAAGGGCACTGGCACCCGCCACACACATAAAAAGTTGATTGTCTTTAGGGAGCCATTCATAAATATCGCTATCAATTTTTCGTGATTTTAAGACTTCTCTCCCCCGCTGTGAAATATCAAATGATATCAAGGATCAAATTCCCTTCCCTCTCTTATTTGATATCGATATCACACATCCCCAACGAAATTTCACACTAAAAATAATCAAAAATCAATTTCTATTTTCTTTTAAATATAAATTTAAAGAGTGATATCGAGATCAATTGCCATCCCCGAGTCCCCTCCTCCTCTATACAAACAATACGGCGAATCTCTGAAACGGGGGTGGGCACCAAATTATCATCTTGCATCTGCTATAGATTTTTCTCGGACCGAACCTGTAACTAACACAACAGCAGGAGTCGGAATGACTTTGCTGAGCCCTGCGCGTGGCGCATGCTCAAACGATTCTGAAAATTTGATCATTTGCATCTTCAACACAGATGTACCACTCCTTCAAATTTCATTTGAAGGAGTGGTATACCGATCTACCAATCATTATACCTATGGTATACCGATAATTATACCAATCTTTTCCTTTCAGGCGCAACTTTTTTTTTTGTCTTGGAGTGTAATAAGAATGTTAGATAAAAAAGAAAATGTGAAATCACTCAATATATTAAATCCTTTAATGGTTAATCAAAGTACTTAAAACTTTCAAATTTTACTTTAAATCGAAGTACTTAAAAATTTAACGTTCATTTTATTTCTAGCAGGAATTTTAGAAAAGTTAAATTCAAATACTTACAGATAGCAAAAACTGTAAATATTAAACATTGATAATAACAGTTATCAAATTTACAATAAGTTATCAAATTTACAATAACAGTTATCAAATTTACAATAACAGTTATCAAATTTACAATAACAGTTATCAAATTTACAATAACAGTTATCAAATTTACAATAACAGTTATTACCGTTATCATGAAATAACAGTTTCGCATGACGATGACATTGCTACTCAACCAGACGCTAGACCATCAGCTGGTAAGGCGTTTGAGTGCCTTGAAAGAGCGCTAAAATAAATGGATCGGCAGCCTGAGTGTGACCATCTATAGCTACTCGGCCCAAGCGCATGTGAGACTTGGCTGCACGAAAACAAGTGAGGACAGCGAAACAATTGGAGTTCTACTGTATCAGAAAATGTCTGTGACTCTGAAAACGCATTCATAAAGCAACTTGGGATGTATACCCGTCAAAAAAAAACGACTCACCCAATCGCAATTGCACAATTTACATCGCAGAGCAAAACGGAAGGTAGCAATCGATGGGGATGAATGTTTTCTACAAATATCAATGGTTAAAATTTGTCTGAGGGGCCGTCTTCATATTAAATTGGATGCTTTCTCCGATAATTTCAATACGAACCCCTATCTTTTATCACAAATTTGGATTCTACACACAATTTCAGTTGGAAATAAAAAAAAAGTTCATGAATTTTATTGGATTTTTCACCGATTTGTAAATGTTTGAAAATTAGATCTTCTAACGTTACATTGGTGTTTCACGTTTTTTGTGATATTTTCTACAAACATTAATTTTTCATGGAAATTGTTTTTTCATCCTTTGCTACCCAAAAACCCAAACATAATCTATAAACATTTAATTATCAAACTAAATTTACTATTTTTTATTATTTATAATGAAATTAATATTCATAAAAATTATGAATAGAAACACGGACAAATTTTGACACCTGGTGATTCAACTGTTACTGAAACATCGGAATTCCAAATTCCAGCTCATTACGTGCGTAATTAGTAGCGCAGTGAGACTATTTGCAAAAATCGATTATTATTATCGTTATTGGGGTTTGTTCACAAAGTGAAAACAGAAATTTCTGCCAACAGATCCTGGGATTCAATCAGAATGGATTCTGACTTAGTCACCATCTTAATGGATTTCATACAGAGGCTCCTGCAACAGCTCATTGACTGTGACGGCCACTACACGTATTTATTAATATTTATAAAGTGATTAAACTCCGAACATTTACATGCTCCCTCAATGGTTTTTATGAATTTTCTCGGTCAATTTTACGCCGTTTTACATAATTTTTTCATCAAATCAGCCTGAAATTGTGTGTAGAATCTAAATTTGTGATAAAAGATGGGGGTTCGTATTGAAATTATCGGAGCAAGCACCCAATTTAATATAAAGACGGCCTCTTAGACAAATTTTAAGTATTGATATTTGGAGAAAACATTGACCCCTATCGATTGCTACCTTTCGTTTTGTTCTGTGATGTAAATTATGCAATTGCGATCGGGTGAGTCGTTTTTTTTCGACGGGTGTACATGCATCCTCCCAAAAAAATATTAATTTCTTTCAAATAGTCGACTGAAACTGACAAACTCAAATAGTTATAGCCCGCTCGAATATAAAATAGTGTTTCGAAAAACACAAATTTAAGAGAAATTTGGTTTACTTACTCTTATATTAATGTCGTCTGTGGTATTTATTGCTTACTTATCTGGTGTTACAAACTCCATTTCAGACTGCTCATTGGCTTTGTTTTGAAACTTTTCTTTCCACTTCATTTAGAAAGGTAAAACAATGAAAGCGCAAAAATCGTAGCAAATTTATAACAATCGAGCAAAATCGCCTCCTATTGAGAGCTCTCATGGTTCTGGGGGTAACGCGATGTTATAGTGTTCTATATAGAATACAAGAACATTTCACAAACGAGAATACAATGTATGTTTGAGATTAACCAATTTATTACGGTTACGGAGTCTTCGGAGATCAACAAAAACTCTTCTTCGAAGAGGAAGATAGATGTGAATGAGGCAAGGACAAGAGTGTTGATAATTATTAAATCAAGCATATTTAATATAAATATAATAAGCAGTCGTGGCCGAGTGGTTAAGGCGATGGACTCGACCATTGGGATATTCCTCTTAGGTTCGAAACCTACCGGCTGCGTAATGTATTTTCTTTTTAGTGGTGCATATTATTGCAATTACTAAATCAAACAAATTTAACACAAATTTAACAAACAGTCGTGGATGAATGGTTAAGGCGATGAAAAAAAAATTCAAAATCCAATTCATACTATCCTCACGTAGGTTAGAATCGTACTCGCTGCGTAATATATTTTCTTTTTAGTGCATATTATTTCAAATAATAAATCAAGCAAATTTAATACAAATTTGTCAAGCAGTCATGACCGAGAGGTTAAGGCTATGGACACGAAATTCATTGTGATATTCCCTCGTAGATCCGAATCCTACCGGCAATAAATTATTTTTTATAATAATTATTTTATACCGGCAATTTAATATATTACCGTCGTAATATATTTTCTTTTTAGTACATATCATTGCAAATACTAAATAAATTAAATTAATATAAATTTGGCCAGCAGTCGTTGCCAAGTGGTTAAGGCGATGGATCCAAAATTCATTTGAGTATTCTCTTAACGGTTCGAATCGTACTGGCTGTGTAATGTATTTTCTTTTTGGTGCTTATCATCGCAAATACTAAATCAAGCAAATTAATTCAACTTTGGCAAGCCGTCGTCGCCGAGTTGTTAAGGCGATTTACTTGAAGTCCACAGGGATATTCTCTCGGAGGTTCGAATCCTACCGGCTGTGTAATATATTTTCTTTTTTAGTGCATATTATAACAAATACTAAATCAAGCATATTTAACCTCTGTCCACATACGTGGACCTGGATTCTTTCTCCTTAAAAATAATTTTTCTTATAAAATTGACTGTTAAGAAGTCGGGTACACGTGCGTGGACACCTAGGCTTAGGATTGACACCAATGGACGGAAGTAAAAATCAGTTGTTCCTGTGGAATGTTTATTATTCAAAAGCGATTTGGAAGAAATGGCTTTGACGTGCACGTAAAAGTAAGTAAATTTCATTTGTTTTTAATGATTTTTAAAACCTTTAGTTAATGTATTTCAGTTGATAATTTATTTAAACATGTGATGAAATAGTTTTGCTGATTTAAATCTACATGAGAGCGATACTTATAAAGGTCTACGTCTATGGACGTGAGTACTTCGCGATTAAAATCGGAGTTGTTATCTAGTACCACCTATAGTCCTTTCACAAATTTAACAAACATTCTGTTTTGAACCGTTTATGGTATTTCATGAGATTTTTTATGAGTTTTAAATTAAAAGATATAACATTATTCTGTTATTTATAAATTTTATTTTGATAAAATTGATTCGATTTTTAGGCGAAAGTATTTGAAAAGTCATGTTAATATGTCTTAGCAATACTAAGTGTAGCTTTTCAATAGACATTTTGACTGAAGAAGAAATTCAAGCTCTCTTGCTAGAAAGTGATATGTCCCATGGACTAGATGAAAGTGATGATGGTTGACCGGAACTCTTGCTATATTCTGGTTCTGATTAGGAAGGTGTACATTGTGAGGTATACTACGATATTTTCAAAATTAAAAACTAATAGTAATACGATATAGATATGACAGTTTTAGTTTTGTATCGGAAATTACGATCTGAAAGTTCCGAAAATAGTATGACCAACTTTTAATTGCATCGATTTTATTTATTAACCAATTTGAAAAATAATTGTACCATAAGAAAGAGTGTAATGTAATGTATTCAGTAATGTTCTCAAATTTAAAAAATAATGTTTTTTTTCTGTAAATATATCGGTTGTAACAAAAAGTAGCGAAAATATCCAAAGATTCCGAATTTTGTATGACCAACTTTTGATCGCATCCAATTAAATTATTAACCGATTTCAAAAATAATAGCACCGTAAGAAAGAGTACATTCTGAGGTATGCTGCGATATTTTTAAAATTATAAACTAATAGTAATAAGATATAGATACGGCAGTTTTAAAAAAAGTAACAAAAATGTCCCGATTTTTCCCGAATTTCAAAAAAATATTATCAAGAACCAAATTGAAATTTAAAAAAAACTCGACGAGCTGCAAAAATTTACGTTCAGAGGTACTCTTAAAAAAAAACTCACGACTCAAAACTGAAAATTTGTATGTGTTTTGCTCACTCGCGGAAGAAATTTCGCTTCTTCAATTTTGACACTTAATAAACCCTAAAAACTAATAGCCGCATCGGAAAAAAATCTTAATAATTGTCCAGGGAATACGATGAAAAACAAACCATGTTAATTTTGTTTTTTTCCGATCAGTACTTTCTCGGGAAACCGTCTAAGAATCGAGCTAAACAACACAGTTTTCAATTCTGCGGCGGCGTCGTCGGCGGCGGCGGGGGTAACATTTTTTTAATATAGAGAGATTACGTTGAGGAATGGATCGTACTTACCATGTCCCTTCGTGCAGCCCAATATAAACTAGCCTTTGAAATATAGTTGTCAAGAGGTAGAACATTAAAATTTGAGTTGGACATAGTAGCACAAACTGTCAAGTGGCTAAAATTCATAGTCTCTCCAGTGGAACACAGAGGGCAGTCAGGAATGTCTTTCACACCAATCCGGTGAAGATGTCCTTGGAGATAGTCATGTCCTTTTAAAATTCTGAAGTTGGCCGTAAAGATTCGCCTGGGGAGATCCATTGGGACCGGATTACATAATAGGCTTTCCCAGATTTAAACCTTAGCATCAGTCTCTTGAGTTTTGCGTATGTATCTCCTCACTGATCTTACAATGGTGCCTTCTAATATTGTTATTGTACTTAAAAAGTGATAATACAGCACCGTACAAAATATGAGTTCTTAAACTCAATATCTTATAATTTGAAAAATATCACACTTTCATCACAATTAGGACCCGAAGTACACATATGTGAATCTAAATTGTTTAACCCCTTTGACGCCTCCGTCTAAAACCGAAATTTACTTGAGAACATTAAATATTTCATGATTTTTATCACAAAAAATACTCATTTTTAAACAATTTTTAAATGTTTGTTGAAGAAGAGGTTAATAAGAATTTGAAAAGCAGTCGTGGCCGAGTAGTTAAGGCGATGTACTCAATATCCTTTGGGATATTCATTTGTACGTTCAATTCCTACCGGCAGCGTAATAACTTTTATTTTTAGTATATATTATTGCAAATACTAAATCAAGCAAATTTAATACAACTTTGGCAAGTTGTATTGGTAGAGTGGTTAAAGCGATAGACTCGATATCCATTGCGATAATCTCTCCTAAGATCGAATCCTTACGCCTGTGTAATATGTTTTCTTTTAATTGCATATTATGGCAAATACGAAATGAAGCACGTTTAGTACAAATTTGGCAAGGAGTCGTTGGCGGGTTGTTAAGGCGATATACTTGAAATGCATTGGGGATATTCCTCGTAGTTTTGAATCCTAACTGCTGGGTAATATATTTTATTTTTATTGCATATCATTGCAAATACTAAAACAATGAAATTGAATAGACAATTTGCAAGCTCTTTCATACGAGTGGTTTAGGCAATGGACACGAAATCCATTGGGACATTCTCTCATAGGTTCGAATCCGAACGTCTGTGTAATATGTTTTCTTTTAATTGCATATTATGGCAAATACGAAATGAAGCACGTTTAGTACAAATTTGGCAAGCAGACGTGGGCGAGTTGTCAAGGCGATGTACTTGAAATGCATTGGGGATATTCCCTCGTAGTTTCGAATCCTAACTGTTGTTGCGTAATATATTATATTTTTATTGCATATCATTGCAAATACTAAAACAATGAAATTTAATAGGAAATTTGCAAGCTTTTTCATCCGAGTAGTTAAGGCGATGTACACGAAATCCATTGGGATATTTTCTCATAGGTTCGAATCCGAACACGTCTATGTAATTTTTTTTTTTTTTTTTGCGAATACTAAATGAAGCAAATTTATTATAAATTTGGCAAGCAGTTGTGGCCGAGTGTTTAAAGCGATGGACTTGAAATCCATAGGGATAGTCATTCGTAGGTTCGAAATACACGGACTGCGTAAAATATTTTTTTTAATTGCATGTCATTGCAATTACTAAAACAAGCAAATTAAATAGAATTTTTGCAAGTTGTTTTGTACGAGTTGTTGAGGCGATGAACTCGAATTCCATTGGAGATATTCTCTCCTAGGTTCGAAACCTAACGTCTCTGTGTACATAAAATATTTTCATTTCATTGCATATTATTGCAAATACTAAATGAAGCAAATTCAATGCAATTTTGGCAACGAGTCTTGGCCAAGTGGTTAAGGCGGTTGATTTGAATTCAATTGTGTCATTCCCTCGTAGGTTCGAATCCTACTGGCTGCGTAATATATTTTCATTTTATTGCAAATTCTAAAACAATGAAATTGAATAGAAATTTTGCAAGCTCTTTCATCCGAGTGGTTAAAGCGATAGACTCGAAATCCATTGAGATATTCTCTCCTAAGTTCCAATCCTAACGTCGATGTAATTTTTTTTTTAATTGCATATTATTGCAAATACTAATACTACATTTAGTACAAATTTGGCAAGCCGTCGTGGCCGAGTGCTGAATGCGAGGAACCAAAAATCATTGAGATCTATTGTAATATTCGATTGAAGGTTTGAAACCTACCGGCCTCGTAATATATTTTCTGTTAATTGCATGTTATTGCAAATACTAAATAAAGATAATATAATAGAATTTCGGCTACAAGTCGCGGCCTAATGGTTTAGGCGATGGACTCCAAATCCAAAGGGATATTCATTCGTAGGTTCAAATACATAGGACATCGTAATATATTTTCTTTTATTTGCACGTTATTGCATATGCAAACGGAAGTAAATTTAATACATTTATGGCAAGCAGTCGTGGCTGAGTTGTTAAGGCGATGGAATAGGAATATATCGGGATACTCACTCGTAGGTTAGAACACTATAGTCTGTATAATATATTTTCTTTGAATCGCATATTATTGCAAACTAAATAAAACTAATTTCATAAAAAATTCAAACAATCGTGGCCGTGCTGTTAAGGCGATTGACTCGAAATCCACTGAGTCTTACCGGCTGCGTAATAAGTTTTCTTGAACTTGCATTTATTGTAAATACTGAATGAAGGAATTTTAATACAAATTTAGCTAGCAGTCATGGCCGAGTCGTTAAGGCGATGGACTAGAAAACCTCTTGGATATTGCAGAATAGGTTCGAGTCCTACCGGCTGCGCTATAAAATTTCTTTTACTTGCAAATACTAAATGAAGTAAATTTAAGAGAGATTTGGCAAGCAGTCGTTTCCGATTGGTTAAGGCGATGGACTTGAAATACAAAGGGATATTCTCTCGTAGATTCGAATGCAAAGGACTTCATCATACATTTTCTTTTATTATCACGTTATTGCAAATTCAAAAGGAAGTAAATTTAATACAATTTTTCCAAGCAGTCGTGGATTGGTTATGGCGATGGACTCGAAATCCAAAGGGATATTTACTTGTAGGTTAGAATATACAAAGGACTGCGTTGTGTATATATACAGGGTGGTCATAAAAAACTTGGCCGACATATGGACCTCTAGCGGCCGTTCCGTTCAACCGATCGAGATGAGATTTCAGATATAGTTATTCAGAGGTATGAGCTCGGGATTCTGCGAACGACAATAAAGTGGCACTCACAGTTACGGTTATAGGTAGAGAAACTCGAAATTTTCGAATGGCAACACCCCCTTTTTTCTGTCTCAAAATGCTCAGCGCATGCGAAAACCCTAAATAGCGTTGGAACGGTACGTGTATCACAAAAAATGGAAGCGTTATGCACTCACAAAAAACAGCTCTGCGAACGTGCAACAAAACCACGATCGGGGCACACGAAAGAAATTTGCATATGTTGGAGGCAAGACACCAACCACAGAACGCCTTTCGCCAAATATTCAGCCAGGTCTTCAGTCGGGAGCTCGTACATGCCAACGAAATGACTCTGTCAGCGAAAGTTAATGGAAAATTGGTAAAATTCTATTATTAAAATGGGATGAATGCCGTGGAAGGGACCTTGCGCGTTTACCGTCGAAACCATCGCCACATACGAGGCCCATGTATCTGGCGAAAAGCGTTCTGTGGTTGGTGTCTTGCCTCTGTTATATGCAAATTTTCTCCGTGCGCCCAGAACGTGGTTTTGTTGGCCGTTCGCAGAACTGTTTTTTGTGCGTGCATAACACGTCCGTGTTTTGTGATACACGTACCGTTTCAACGCTCTTTAGGGTTTTCGCATGCGCTGAGCATTTTGAGACTGGAAAAAGTGGGCGTTGCCATTCGAAAATTTCGAGTTTCCCTACCTATAACTGTAGCTGTGAGTGCCACTTTGTTGTCGTTCACATAATCCCGAGCTCATACCTCTGAATAACTATATCTGAAATCTCATCTCAATCGGTTGAACGGAACGGCCGCTAGAGGTCCATATATCGGCCAAGTTTTTTTATGACCACCCTGTATATATATCGTACGTTATTGCAAATGCAAAAGGAATCAATTTTCATACAAATTTGGAAAGCACTAGTGGCCGAGACGTTAAGGCGATGCACTCGAAATCCATTGGGATAATACCTCGTTAGTTCGAGTACTACCGGTTGCGTAATACATTTTCTTTTAATTGCACATTATTACAAATACTCAATGAAGCAAATTTAGTACAAATTTGGCAAGCAGTCGGCGATGGACTCGAAATTCATTGGGATGTTGCCTCGTAGGTTCGAGTTCTACCGAAAGCGAAGTAAATTTTCTTTTGATTGCATATTATTGCAAATACTAAATAAAGCAAATTTATTACATATTTGGCAAGGATTCGTGGCCGAGTGGTTAAGGCGGTGGACTCGATAACCATAAGTGTTTTATCACGTAGCTTTCATTCCCAACGTCTGCATAATATTTTTTCTTAAAATTGGATATTATTGCAATTACTAAATGAAGCAAATTTTATACAAATTTGTTAAGCAGTCGTCACCGAGTTGTTGAGGCGATGGACTCGAAATCCTATGAGATATTTCACTCGTTGGTTCAAATGTAAAGGACTCGTTAATATATTTTCGTTTATTTGCACGTTATTGCAAATGCAAACGGAAATTTAATACAAATATGGCAAACAGATGCGGCTGAGTGGTCAAAACGATGGATTCGAAAAACTTTGGAATATTCCCTCGTAGGTTCCTCTTCGTCATCTGACCGTGGTTCAAAATTACGAAGTGTTGTCCTCGAATCTTTCCCTTAAGGGACTGATTCCGGACCGTCGTCAATAGCCCGTTGTGTTGCTCTAGTACGACGTTAACTAAAATTACCAATTACCCTCGTAGGTTCCATTCCTACCGACTGAGTAATGTATTTTCTTTTAATTGCATATTATTGAAAATACTAAATCAAGCAAATTTAAGACAAACTTGGCAAGCAGTTGTGGTCGAGTATTTAAGGCGATGTAGACACGATATCTATAAGGAATTCTCTTGTAGGTTCGAGTGCTAACGGCAGCGTAATATAATTTCTTTTAAAAGCGTATAATTGCAAATTCTAAACGAAACTTATTTAATACAAATTTGCCAAGCTGTCATGGCCGAGAGGTTTAGGAGACGGACTGAAATACATTGGGATATCCTCTTGTAGGTTCGAGTGCTAACGGCAGCGTAATATAATTTCTTTTAATAGCGTATAGTTGCAAATTCTAAACGAAACGTATTTAATAAAAATTTGCCAAGCTGTCATGGCCGAGAGGTTTAGGAGACGGACTGACATACATTGGGATATCCTCTTGTAGGTTCGAGTGCTAACGGCAGCGTAATATAATTTCTTTTAATAGCGTATAGTTGCAAATTCTAAACGAAACTTATTTAATACAAATTTGCCAAGCTGTCATGGCCGAGAGGTTTAGGAGACAGACTGAAATACATTGGGATATCCTCTTGTAGGTTCGAGTGCTAACGGCAGCGTAATATAATTTCTTTTGATAGCGTATTATTTCAAATACTAAATGAATCTTTTTTAATACAATTTTACAAAGCAGTCGTGGAAGAGTGGTTAATGCGATGGACTCGATATCGATAAGTATATTCTCTCGATGCTTTGAATCCTAACGTCTGCGTAATTTATTTTCTTTTAATTGTATTTTATTGCAAATACAAAGTGAAGCATATTTTAAACAAGTTTGGTAAGCTGTCGTGGCAGAGTGGTAAAAAGCAATGGACTCGAAATCGATTGGTATATTCTCCCTTAGGTTCGAATCCTAATGGCTGGGTACTACATTTTCATTAACTTTCTTATTATTGCAAATAATAAATGAAACAAATTTTATAAAAATTTGATAAGCACTCGTCCCCGTGTTGTTAAGGCGATGGACATGAAAACTCTTGGATATTCCCTTGTAGGTTGGAATCCTACCGTCAGCGTCGTATTTTTTCTATTAATAACATGTTATTTCAAATACAACAGTAAGCAAATTTGATACAAATTTGGCAAGCAATCATGGCCGAGTGGTTAAGGCGATGGACTCGATATACAAAAGTTTTTTTCCTAAATTTGGATCCCAACGTCTGCGTGATATATTTTCTTTTAATTGCGTATTATGGCAAAAACTAAATGAAGCACATTTAAACCAAATTTGATAAGCAATCGTGGACGAGGGGTTAAGGCAATGGACTAAAATACATAGGGATATTCCCTCGCATTTTCGAGTCCTACCGGCTGCGTAGTGTTTAATTTTGAATTGCATATTATTGCAAATACTAACTAAAGCAAATTAAATACAAATTTTGCAAACAATCGTGCCGAATGGTTAAGGCAATGAACTAGAAATACGTTGTGATATTTCCTCGTAGATTCTACCGGCGAGTATCCTAACGGCGATAGTATCCTCGAATCGAGTCCTAACGGCTGCGTGATATGTTTTTTTAATTGCATGTTATTGCAAATAATAACTGAGCAAATTCAATACAAATATGGCAAGCAGTCGTTGCAGGGTGGTTAAGGCGATGTACTCGAAATGTATTGGGATATTTACTCTTAGGTTCGCATCCTACCGGCTGCGTAATATGTTTTATTTTAATTGCACATTATTGCAAATACTAAATAAAAGAAATTTAATACAAATATGGCAAGCAGTCGTGGCCGAGTGTTTAAGGCGTTGGACTGGAAATCCATTGTAATATTATCTTTCCCTCAAGGGAATGATCCCGGACCGTCGTCAATAGCCCGTTGTGTTGCTCTAGTACGACGTTAACTAAAATTACCATTACCATTACCATTGTAATATCCCCTCTTAGTTTCGTGTCGTTCCCCGATGCGTAATATATTTACTTAACATTGCGTAATTTTGCCATTACTAATTTTAAAAAATTTAATACAAATATGGCAAGTCGTGGCCGAGTGATTAAAGGAATGGACTCGAAATCCATTGTTAAAATCAATCGCAGGTTCGAGTCCTACCGGCTGAGTAATATAAGTTCTTTTAATTGCATATTATTGCAAATACTAAATGTAACAAATTTAATACAAATATGGCAAGCAGACGTGGCTGCGAGATTAAGGCGCTGGACTCGTAATGCATTGGGATATTCCCTTGTAGGTTCGAATCCTACCGACTGCGTAATATGTTTTATTATAATTGCTTATAATTGTTAAATACTAATTGAAACAATTTTAATACAAATACGGCAAGCAAACGTGGCCGTGAGGTTAAGGTGCTGGACTCGTAATGCATTGGGATATTCCCTTGTAGGTTCGAATCCTACCGACTGCGTAATATGTTTTATTATAATTGCTTATAATTGTAAATACTAAGTGAAACAATTTTAATACAAATACGGCAAGCAGACGTGGCCGTGAGGTTAAGGTGCTGGACTCGTAATGCATTGGGATATTCCCTTGTAGGTTCGAATCCTACCGACTGCGTAATATGTTTTATTATAATTGCTTATAATTGTAAATACTAAATGAAACAATTTTAATACAAATACGGCAAGCAGACGTGGCCGTGAGGTTAAGGTGCTGGACTCGTAATGCATTGGGATATACTCTTGTAGGTTTTATCCTACCGGCTATGTAGTATATTTTCTTTTAGTAGAGCATGCTAATGCAAATACAAATATAAGCAAAGAATAATACGTATCCGGAAAGCAGTTGTGGCCGGATGGTTATGGCGATGGACTCGAAATCCATTGGGATATTCCCTCCTAGGTTCGAGTCCAATCGGCTGTCTAATATATTTTCTTTTAATTGCAAATTACTGCAATTACTGAATGAAGCATATTTTAAACAAATTTGTTAAGCAGACGTGGCCGAGTGGATTAGGCGATGGACTCGAAATGGATTGGGATATTCGCTCCTAAGTTCGAGTACTAGAGCTTGCATACATTTCATTTACTTGCATATTATTGCGGATACTAAATGAAGCAAATTTAGTACAACTTTGACAAGCAGTCGTGGCCGAGTTTTCAAGGCGATTGACTCGAAATCCATTGGAATACTCCTTCGTATACTCGATTCCTACAGGCTACCTAAAACTTTTCCTTTTAATTGCATATTATTGCAAATACTAATTGAAGCAAATCTAATACAAATATGGCAAGTAGTTTTGGACGAATGTTTAAGCCGATGGAGACTCGATATTCATAAGGATTTTTCGTAGATTTCGATCCCACTGTATGCGTAATATATTTTCGTTTAATGGTATATTATTTCAAGTACTATATTATGCAAATTAATACAAATGTGGTAAGCAGTCGTGGACGAGTGGTTAAGGCGATGGACTCGAAGGTTCGAGTCCTACCGGCTGTGTTATATATTTTCTTTTAGTTGCATATTATTGAAAATACTAAAAGTAGCGAATGTAATACAAATTTGACAAGAAGTTGTGGACTAGTGGTTTAGGCGAAGGAGTCGAAATCCATTGGGATATTCCCTCGTAGTTTCGAGTCCTACTGACTGTCTAATATATTTTCTATCAATTGCACTTTATTGCAAATTCTAAATGAAACACATTTAGTACAAATATGACAAACTGTCGTGGCCGTGTGGTTAAGGCTATTGATTCGAAATCTATTGGGATATTCCGTCGTAGGTTCGAGTACTACCGGATAAGTAATATATTTTCTTTTAATTCCATTTTTTTGTTACAAATAGTAAATGTAGCAAATTAATACAAATTTGGCAAGCAGTTGTGGATGAATGTTTAAGCCAATGGAGACTCGATATCTGGCAAACCCGATAGTCAAAAATACAACCCTCCGCGAATACAATGCTCCGCGAATTTGCTCCGTGAAATAAAAAATACGAAATTTGTGTCAACAACTTTTGATTGCATCGAATTTATTTATGAACCAATTTAAAAAATAATGGCACCGTAAGAAAGAGTACAGTCTGAGGTATACTGCGCTATTTTCAAAATAAAAAACTAATAGTAATACGATATAGATATGACAGTTTTAGAGTTAACGGTTGTAACAAAAAGTAGCGAAAATATCCAAAGATTCCGAATTTTGTATGACCAACTTTTGATCGCATCCAATTTAATTATTAACCGATTTCAAAAATAATAGTACCGTAAGAAAGAGTACATTCTGAGGTACACTGCTATATTTTAAAAATTAAAAAATAATAGTAATAAAATATAGATACGGCAGTTAAAAAAAAAAGTAACAAAAATGTCCTGATTTTTCCCGAATTTCAAAAGAATATTATCAAGAACCAAATTAAAATTAAAAAAAAAACTCGACGAGCTGCAAAAATTTACGTTGAGAGGTACTCTTTAAAAAAAACTCACGGCTGAAGACTGAAAATTTGTATGTGTTTTGCTCACTCGCGGAAGAAATTTCGCTTCTTCAATTTTGACACTTAATAAACACTAAACTAATAGCCGCATCGGAAAAAAATCTTAATAATTGTCCAGGGAATACGATGAAGAACAAATCATGTTAATTTCGTTTTTTTCCGATCAGTACTTTCTCGGGAAATCGTTTAAGAATCGAGCTATTCAGCACAGTTTTCAATCCTGCGGCGGAACTTTTTTTTAATATAGAGAGATATTACTGCATATAATAAATGTAGCACAAATTTAATACAAATCTGGTAAGCTGTCTTGGCTGAATAGTTAAGCGTTGGACTCGAAATACATTGGTATGTTTCCTCTGAGGTTCGAATCTTACCGAATGCCTAATATATTTTCTCTTTGTGCATATCCTTGCAAATACTAAGTCAAGCAAATTTTATACAAATTTGGCAAATAGTCGTGGTTAAGGAGATTTATTTAAACGATTGGGATATTCCCTCGTAATTTCGAATCCTACCGTTTGCCTAATGTTTTTTCTTTGAAGTGAGTATCTCATTGGAAATACTAAATCAAGCATATTTAATACGAACTGTAAAAACAGTCGTGGGCGAGTGGTTAAGGCGACAGATTCAACGTCCATTGCGTTATTCTATCGTAGGTTCGAGTCCTACCATCAGCGTAATGTATTTTCTTTTTATGTATATTAATCAAGTAATAATCAAACAAATTAATCACAAATTTGGCATGTTAATGCGATGGACTCGAAATCTATAGGGATGTTCTCTGGTAGGTTCGAATCCTACGGGCAGCGTATTATATTTTCTTTTAGTTGCACATTATTGCAAAAACTTAATGAAGCAAATTTAATACAAATTTTTCAAGCAATCGTGGCCGAGTGGTTAAGGCGTTGGACTCGAAATCCGTTGGTATATTCCATCGTAGATTTAAATCCTACCGGCAGCTAATGCATTCTTTTTTTGTAGTGCATATTATTGCAAATAATAAATTAAGCATATTCAATACAAATATCGCAAGCATTCGTGGCCGAGGGGTTAAGGCGATGGACTCGAAATCGATTGGGATATTCATTTCGTACTTTCGAATACTACCGTTAGCGTAACATATTTTCTTTGTAGTGCATATCATTGGAATTACTAAATCAAGCATATTTAATTCAAATTTGGGAATTAGTCGTGGCCGAGTGGTTAAGGCGATGGACTACTTTCGAGTACTACTGGCTGCGTAATGTGTTTTCTTTGTTCTGTATATCATTGCAAATACTAAATGAATCAAATTTGGTACACATTTGGCAAGCAGTCGTGTCCGATTAGTTAAGGCGATGGACTTGAAATCCCTTAGGATATTCCCCGTAGGTTTGAATCCTACCCAATGTGAGGACTTTCTCACGACGGATTTAGGTCTTCCAGCCGCCTCTACACTATACGCTCACAATCAAACCAAAACTTTCGTCTCTTAAGGTCGCACACCTACTTTAAAGCGGCCGACCAACCGGTATAGTGGTTAAGGTGTTAGCCTCTAGATCGGAAGGTTCCTGGTTCGAATCCGGGTTCGGGCATGGATGTTTTGTAAACGTATGGTGTAGAGGCGGCTGGTGCACCTTTAATCTGTCGTGGCCGAAAGTCCTCACTTTGGGTTGGCGTGGAGGTTTGGAGAGTGGGGTGCCAGCTCAGGTGTTGCTTCGTCATCTGACCGTGGTTCAAAATTACGAGGTGTTGTCCTTGAATCTTTCCCTTAAGGGACTGATCCCGGACCGTCGTCAATAGCCCGTTGTGTTGCTCTAGTACGACGTTAACTAAAATTACCATTTACCATTACCGAAAGTCCTCACTTTGGGTTGGCGTGGAGGTTTGGAGAGTGGGGTGCCAGCTCAGGTGTTGCTTCGTCATCTGATCGTGGTTCAAAATTACGAGGTGTTGTCCTTGAATCTTTTCCTTAAGGGACTGATCCCGGACCGTCGTCAATAGCCCGTTGTGTTGCTCTAGTACGACATTAACTAAAATTACCAATTACCAATTACCCGGACCGTCGTCAATAGCCCGTTGTGTTGCTCTAGTACGACGTTAACTAAAATTACCAATTACCTACTTTAAAGCGTGTAATTTTGATTGTCTTGGATCAGAAAATTGTCGATAACTTTTTAACTAGCGCAGTTACGGGTTTAAAATTTTGCACACATATTTATAAAAGTTGTAGCTCTGATTTAAAGCAATAAAAAAAAATCGATATTTTTAGTGATTTTTGGGTGCTGCATCCGCATTTACCAGACCGGTTGGTCGGCTGGAACATACAACAGGTAACACATAACAAGCACATAACTTAAGAGACCAGATTTTCGAAGAAGTATGCAAATGGGTTCCGAGGTCAGGGCCCGCTGCTGAATCAGGAATGAACAAGAAAATATGCATTATGGATGATTGCATTAAACAACTCCGGATAAAACACTAGAATTCAACTGGGATTCGAATTATGGTATTATACAGTACGATGTGTTCTGATTAAAGAGACATTCAAATACTAGAGGAATAAATACTAGAAGTTTGAGCCGACGATAGACCAAACTGAAGTGCTATCACAGACCGATTAATTCGAGCGGCGAGTTCGGACGGAGACAGTAAAGAAATAGAGAGACCAATCTCCGCTTTTGAAATGAATCGTAACTGAAACATACAACAGGTAACACATAACACAGTATACAGGGTGTTTCAGTGAACCGTTTCAGAACTTCTAAGAGGGGTAGGGTACATCCTGACGAACCAAAATCATATACCAATGGGCAGTCAGAAATGCTTTCCTGACGCGGTAGATGGCGTTGTGCAAAATCCCGAGCTTTCGTGTAGGGAATCTTCATTTCGCACAAGAACGCCAAGTTAGTAGGATGGATGATTACACGATCGCAGAGTTAGCCGATATGCATTTGGCGTACGGGGGGCTGCAAATTGTACTTGGCCAGCCGCACAGCGTTTGTACGCGGAACGATATCCGACGAGGCGTATCCCCAGTCATAATTTCTTTGCAAGACTGCACCAGAGGTTAGCTGAGACAGGGTCATTAGAAAGAGCTGACAGGGACAGGGTAAGAACAGCACGGACTGCAGACGTCGAACAGAATGTGCTGCAGCATGTACAGGGGAATCCAAGAACGAGTACACGAAGTGTAGCAAACGCAGTCGGGGTTTCCCATTACAGCGTCTGGAGGATTCTCCGAGAAGAAGACATGCATCCGTTTCACGTGCAGCGTTTCCATACACAGCAACCGGAGGATTATGCACCTCGTATTGCTTTCGCACAGTGGTACCTTGGAAAATGTGCTACAAATCCCCTTTTTCCTGCTGAAGTGTTGTTTTCCGATGAGGCATCCTTCACAAGGGAAGGAATTTTCAACACGCATAACGACCATATCTGGGCGGTCGAGAACCCGCGTGCAATACGACGTCGTGCAGCACAGATTCGATTTTCGGTCAATGTATGGGCCGGTATTATGGGAGATCACCTCATCGGACCTTAGCTGTTACAGTCTCGTCTAACCGGACCTAACTACTTGCTCTTTCTGCAGCAAGTATTGCCACAACTTTTGAGAGATGAACAGATTTCTGCATCGACGCAACAGACAATGTGGTTCCAACACGATGGAGCCCCTGCCCATTATAGCGGAGATGTTCGTAACTACCTGGATGTCACATTTGGTCAGCAGTGGATCGGACGTGGTGGTCCCGTGCGTTGGCCTGCTCGGTCACCCGACCTATCATGTCTTGATTTTTATTTCTGGGGTCATCTGAAATCGCTAGTTTCTGACACCCCTGTTGACAATGTTGAGGAGCTGGTTGCAAGAACTGCAGTAGCTGCCGGAGAAATTCGAGATATGCCTGGAGTATTCCAGAATGTTCGGATGTCCATGCGTCGG
Source organism: Metellina segmentata (assembly GCA_947359465.1). Taxonomy (NCBI): domain Eukaryota; kingdom Metazoa; phylum Arthropoda; class Arachnida; order Araneae; family Tetragnathidae; genus Metellina; species Metellina segmentata. Next base: position 29,914,572 of record OX375884.1, read on the forward strand.
AGATATGAGGCGTGCATTGTAGCCCGTGGAAGAAACTTCGAACACTTACTTTAATCCATGTATATTTTGCTTCTTTTCATGTATTATTAAAACGATTTCTCACTTACGGTCTCTTTTCTTTACGGTGCTTCTGTGTACAACACCGCTTCAGGAAAGCATTTCCGACCCCACATTGCTATATGATTTCGAGTTGTCAGGATGTACCCTACCCCTCTTAGTAGTTCTGAAACGGTTCACTGAAACACCCTGTATAATAGAAGAGACTAGAATTTCAAAGAAGGATGCAAATGGGTTCCGATGTCAAGGCCAGCTTTTGGATCAGGAACGAATAAGGAAATATCTATTTTGAATGATTGCATAAAACAACTCCGGAAATAACCCGAAATTCTAATTGGGACTCGAATCATGATATAAGACCGCTGTGAAATTTTTAATAATCAGCACAGAAATGGATCAATAAGGATCACAATTGCAGATCTAGAACTGGATTTACTTAGCCCATAGGGGCTTCTTGCTAACCGAATTGAGAGCAAAGAACTTCACATGGTGGAGGCACCCCTGGTGGCTGAACCGGTATAGTGGTTACGGTGTTAGCCTCTAGATCGGAAGGTTCCTGGTTCGAATCCGGGTCCAGGCATAGATGTTTGTAAGCGTATGGTGTAAAGGCGGCTGGTGCACCTTAAATCTGTCGGGGCCGAAAGTCTTCACTTTGAGTTGGTGTGGAAGTTTGGAGAGTGGGGTGCCAGCTCAGGTGTTGCTTCGTCATCTGACCATAGTTCAAAATTACGAGGTGTTGTCCTTGAATCTTTCCCTTAAGGGACTGATCCCGGACCGTCGTCAATAACCCGTTGTGTTGCTCTAGTATAACGTTAACTAAAATTACCATTACCAAATTGCAGATCTAGAACTGTATTTACTTAGCACATAGGGCCTTCTTGCTAACAGAATTGAGAACAAAGAACTTCACATTGTGGAGGCACCCCTAGTAACTAATATTGGACAAGAAAGGGTTACGAAATCAATTCCCACTTGAATTGTGGTAACGGTAATGGTTATTAACTAAAATTACCATTACCCGGACCGTAGTCAATAGCCCGTTGTGTTGCTTAGTACGACGTTAGTTAAAAATACCAAATATCACCCGATTTTTCGGTATCTTCAAAATTTGTAACCAGCGACAGAAAATGGGCTGGTATGTCATTGGAAATTTCACTGCAATACGGTAATAATTGGTAATTTTTTATTAACGTCGTACTACAGCAACGCAGCGGGCTATTGACGACGCTCCGGGATCAATCCCTTAAGAGAAAGATACGAGGACAATACCTCGTAATTTTGAACCACGGTCAGAGGACGAAGCAACACCTGAGCTGGAACCCCACACTCCAAACTTCCACACTAACTCAACGTGAGGACTTTCGGCAACGACAGGTTTAAGATGCACCAACCGCCTCTACACCATGCGCTTGCAAATATCCATGTCCGGACCCGGATTCAAATAAGGAACCTTCCGATCTAGAGGCTAACACCTTAACCACTATACCGGTAGGTCGGCCACCTAAGGGAAAGATTTGAAGCAATTGGGTCTACTTGGCACTCGGGTAGCAGAAAATGCGATAGTAGAGTGACTAACCAAACCCATCTCCATACTTGATCGCTGATGCATTTAGAAACGAGTTGATTTTTCCAAGCATTATGAAAATGGAAAAAGCCCCAGAAAGGTGGATCAAACCATCGTAAAAAACAAACGGATTCATATTTTATGAAGAAATTACACCGTTAAATAGTTATGCATATTGAATAACCATTGATCTAAGCGGTCAAAGATCCACAAAAAAATGACTCGGTCATTGAAAATTCATTCCAATTGATTTTTGATGTACTTAAGAACCGAGCTGCAGTTTCCAAACGTTTCGAAAATACCGCCATCCTCTGCATCAAATGAGACGAATTGGCATTACTATTATTTTTAGCAGCTGTTTTCACAACAAGCAAGAGCCCAGGGAGGGCGGGTCTGTCCCCTGATGACCTTCGAAGGTCGTTGCCTGCCCACTTCAGTAAACAATAGCCTGTGTCGAAGTCGATCTCCTTCCGTCACCTCCCCCTCTAGCCAACACTCACTCATACGCACAACTTTCATTAAGCTACGGGAAGGCCGCGAATTATAAAAAAAAATCTGCTTTAAAAAAACAAATTGTGCTCTTTAACAGCAGATTGTGGCCAGCAGATATCCGACGGATTTGGCGAGTTATCGCCTTGTGTTGCAATAATAACCCCTTAACTGCTTTGCCATTCAGTATAAGGGGCCAAGCAATCATTGAACGAAAGCGTTGAGTAACACATTTTTTGTTTCTCGATGGGGAAAAGAGTAGAGGGGAAATCAGGAAGATGTGAAAAGTTTTTGTCCTCCAATGTGCAATCTGTTTTCTATGTTCAATGTTGCAAATGATTTCATTGTGTTTATAAAATTAAAGTATACAAATTATACAAAACAATAGGACACTTAGGCCTTTTTTGGTAAGTTATACATTGAGTATTCTTAATTAGAAATGGGAATAAGAATCGAATAACTTGGTATTCGAGAATTTTTAAGAATCGAATACTTGGTGTTTGAGTATTTCGAAAATCCAATAAGTATTCGAATTCAAGTACTTTGGTGTATACGAGAAAGAACCGAGTACACAAGTACTTTTTTGTATCCGAATGTTCCCATCTCTACTCTTGATACATATTTGTATTTCATGAGGGACCTAACTTGGTTTCGGGGACCGTAGTACCGATGGTCGGAAGAAATAATATATTTTACGTTGATATTCTGCGTGAAAATTCCCTTCAATAAAAATCAAGTTTACAACGCTGTTTAAGTCATTTAGAAAATATAATAACCATAGATGGGCAGAATCGAGTACTTTCAAGTATCAAATTAGAATTCGAGTTCATATACAAAATAACGATTAATCGATAGTAAAAATCAGCCAACTACGACCTTAGATATAAAGCTTTTATATAATTCGTATTCGAATACTTGGAATAAATACTTTAGTATTTGAATACTTGAGATGAATGCTATTGTATTCGAATACTTCGGGAGAATTCCACTGTATTTGACAACAATGAGTAGTATTATAGAGTTGAATTAACGGTGCACTGGAGCAACACAAAGGGCTTTTGGCGACTGTCCGTGACCATTACCGAAGGAAAAGATTCGGAGACAGCACCTCGTAATTTTGAAATGATCAGGTTTCGCAAATTGGATGAGAAAGAATCGAGTACAACGAATACTTTCGTATTCGAATATCCCCATCTCTCTAATAATAATCAACTGTTACTAGTATATAAAAGTTCGTGTACCTGGTTAGGAAGTTGAATTTACGTCCGCTGGAGCAACGTAACGTTAAAAATTATCAGAACTTTCGAAGAAAGACTTAGTTCAGGCGTTAATAAACACATAAATGCAACTAAACATGTGAAAGCATCTTTGAAAGTAACTTGTTAAATAGCATGTTGAAACAAGAAAAAAATGTGTAAGTCCCAAAGATATTTTGCTCGTAGCCTCAAAATAAGTTATAATATTTTATGAATTGCGATTGACTGATTGATAAATTGAAGTGTGCATTTAAAATAACTTTTTGAAATTTAGAAAAAAATTTAAGAAACTTCCCCTTTTCCTAAAGAGAACGTTTTTTTTAGAAATGGGTACTGGGGCCTTTCACCTTACTTGGTACTAAGGCTCGATGTGCAGATGTAGGAGACCTAAATGGGTCCAATCATTGACCGCTGTTGCTAAGCGTCCAACGCACAAAATAAGACTATTTTAGATAAGATTTAAAATTAAAATACATAGCTTGGGTTTCTTCACTGCCTCAAAGATGTGGAGTGAAAGATTATCTGCCATTTTTAATGACCTCCAACCCTTGGTTCTTCGAATGGCAGCTGTCATTGACTTATTGCAAGGCATCACAGTTAAACGCAAAGGGTTTTGCACTCTCAATTTGCCTCACTAATTTCAGAAGTTTGGAAGAAAATCAAAAGCCTCCAATTGCAGCTGTCAATGACTTATCAGGACCATCTGTCAACGACCAGCATCGGCACTAATTTCAGAAGTTTGGATAAGTCACGAACTTTCTTTCACGATGACTTAGTGCCGGAACATTTGTCGCCCTAGCATTAATACCACGATTTAATGCCGCGTCAAAAACGAGCTTGGGTTATTAACGCAATGGGATTTCAAGGTTTGTTGCATGTATGCGCTGTTTTTTATCCAAAATTTATTGCTCCCTTCTCACCTTCATCAATATATTCTTGATATTTTTCTGCTTTGGTTTCTAGAGCAAGGATCTTGATGGAAGTTGCAAATGAAGAGAATACTAAAACGGCGTCCTTGAAAAATAACGGTCGAAAAGCAATCAAAGGGAAAATTTTTACCGACAAGCTTCTGTAGTTTCCATGTTCGGGAGAAAGTTTTTCTTCAATGTGTCATTACACTGGTTTGTGTTTTTTTCTCACGACTCTTAATGTTCTGAACGTAAATTATTTTATTTAAAAGTGAGCCCGGATATTTAGTCTAAAAATCAATTAAATCTAATTCAATTCAATCAATTAATCGAAATTTATTCTACGCAACTCGGCTTGGATGCCCACGTGAAGACAGTTGGCACTAGGAATTGAGTTCCCCGAAAAATGTGACTTTTTGGCTTGTGGGAAGTAAACATTCTATGCAATTGCAGTGGTATATTTATTTTAACGGTTCGATATTCACGATAATTTTAAACTTACACAAACAACAAAGAGTGGGTGAATTTCGCTTTCCTGGAAAGCCAATTCGATTGACTGTTTTTGTTATGGCACGCTTTACTCACTGGTTCAAAGGCACTCTCTTGTATACACCAAACTCGTTTTCCTGCTAGGGTAAATAACAGTTCTTAAAACCAATTGCGCGTGTTGAGCTCGTGATCCCGAGATTTTGTTTTGCCTTTCAACAACATTTTTATTGTTTTTAAATGGCTAAACGACTGTTTAGAAAAGAACCAGCTTTTTCTATTATCACTAAATGGAACAATGGACTGAAATCGAAATTAAGGTTGCAAATAAAAAACTAAATCGAGCACAACTGTAAAAGCAAGTTATTTTAAAGTCTGTTTCAAGGCGTTCTCTCACACATGCGTGCTTCGCTGATCTAAAATTGATATATTACTGGTACCCAGCCCACCACAATAGTTTTAGTGAATTGAATAACTAACAATTATTAAAAAATGAAGAGATATTTTACCTAGCTAACTCTTTAGCTTTCAAACGATGCCAAAATCTTGTAAATATTCGAAATAGTTTTCTAATTGTTAGGGGGTTATATGTAGGGATTAACCCTATTACCTTTGTTATCTATAGGGTTTTCGCCAAGTATAGACCATGTTTCGTAATGTTTCCAAAACTTAAACTATTTCTGAAGAACTATTTTTGCAATAGGATTCTTTGTTCAAGCAGTGATAACTCAACAATGAATTGACCTATTATAATTATTTTTGTGTCATTATAATCTATATAATACAGCGGATGTTTTGACCTTCAGTCAAAGTTATTAGTAAGAAATAAATTTTTGGTCGATTTTTAAATGTTGAAATTCTTGAAAAAATATTAATTTATAGACTTCCATGATGAAATAAATTGTCAAAAAACTATTCTATATTAGGAGTAATTTCCTACAGGAATTGTCTTCCTGGACAAATTAAAATTTGAGATATCACTGTCAATCTTTACGCTGCGGCAGATAAAGAATTGTTACCACTAACATTTCGTTTGCACCAGCGGAATGGTATAGATCTGTGTACTGTGGATGTTATTCCCCTTTTAAGTGACCGCTGGCATCGATCACCATTTACGAGCTGTCAGCGACGGATATTCTAGAGAGTTCCTCCTTTTGTTCGATACCCTACTCTGTCGACTGTGAGGTGTGGACGCTTTGGGGGGAAAGCAAAAGATCGCACCTGTGATATCTATCTCACGCCAAACGATACGCCACACAATACTATGAAAGGAAAGCGTCAGTCGTAAATGACACTCAAGGCACTATCGCTCAAGTTAGGTAATTAGACAGGGGGGGGGGACATGCAGCCGAAAGAGCCGTTCTGTGAGACGATTGAAAAAATCTAAACGTCCCAGCGTAAAGGTTGAAAAACACGCTATTTATCTAATTATATCTGAATTAGGTCATTAATAATTGGCTTAATCTGAATTTTTCACACTGAAATGAATTTAAGCACAAACCAATGACCTATTAAAAAAGAAATTGGATTTTTCAAAGTTAAAAAAAAAAATTTTAATCTTCTAGTGTGTATGCGTACACTTTAAAAGAAAAGTTCCGACTGAGTTTTTTATGGAGCATTGAAGGATTTGTTGAACACAATGCTCAGGGTACCCTTTTCACCTTTATATATTTACCCTTGTTCACCTATTCGCAGGGGAATATATATATAAAACAGAATAAAAATAAATTATTTCCAAGTGTTGATACTTTCATATAACATCGATTTTTAAATATAAAAAAAAATATGCGAATCGCGGATCTAACGAGAAATATAAAAGGTCAATATAAAAATAAATAAAATATTTCAACTGCTGATATTTTCGACAAATCTATGTTTAAATACAAAAAATATGTGAATCGTGCAGATAAGTATAAAATATAGAGAGTCAATAAAACAAAATCCTTCCGCCTACGAATAATTTCAGTAAAATCTGTGCTTAAATATAAAAAATGTTATGTGAATCGTGGATATAAAAATATAAGGGATAATTAAAAAATAAAATATTTGCAACCTATAGATGCTTTCAATAATGGATGCTTAAATTTTTGAAAAAATATTTTGTGAATCATGGATAAAAATGTAAAACATAAAAAGGGTCATAAAAATGGTAGCAATTTATTTACTAAATAAGAAATTTTTGAAATTTACACCAGATATAAAAAATACTTTTTTTTCAGTATCATTAGGTATCATTAGACGTAGCATATAGGTTAGGGCTCATAAACAATGCGAACTTGTAAATTTCTATTCCATATTGTGACCCGTATGTTATTTGCAATGCCAATTATTGTTTAGCATTTTCCATTCCACGAGCATTAGCTGAAGTGATGCAAAAGTGTTGCATCATTGGACGCCATAAAGGTAAGCCTAAGAAACTATGCAAACTTGTAAATTTCTATTCCATATTGTGAACTGTATATTATTTGCAATGCCAATTATTGTTTAGCATTTTCCATTCCACGAGCATTAGCTGAAGTGACGCAAAAAAAATGTTGCATCATTGGACGCCATAAAGGTAGGCCTAAGAAACAATGCAAACTTGTAAATTTCTATTCCAAATTGTGACCTGTATATTACTTGCAATGCCAATGAATTGTTTAGTATTTTCCATTCCACGATCATTAGCTAAAGTGACGCAAAAGTGTTGCAGCATTGGACGCCATAAAGGTAGGCCTAAGAAACAATGCAAACTTGTAAATTTCTATTCCAAATTGTGACCTGTATATTACTTGCAATGCCAATGAATTGTTTAGTATTTTCCATTCCACGAGCATTAGCTAAAGTGACGCAAAAGTGTTGCATCATTGGACGCCATAAAGGTAGGCCTAAGAAACAATGCAAACTTGTAAATTTCTATTCCAAATTGTGACCTGTATATTACTTGCAATGCCAATGAATTGTTTAGTATTTTCCATTCCACGAGCATTAGCTAAAGTGACGCAAAAGTGTTGCATCATTGGACGCCATAAAGGTAGGCCTAAGAAACAATGCAAACTTGTAAATTTCTATTCCAAATTGTGACCTGTATATTACTTGCAATGCCAATGAATTGTTTAGTATTTTCCATTCCACGAGCATTAGCTAAAGTGACGCAAAAGTGTTGCATCATTGGACGCCATAAAGGTAGGCCTAAGAAACAATGCAAACTTGTAAATTTCTATTCCAAATTGTGACCTGTATATTACTTGCAATGCCAATGAATTGTTTAGTATTTTCCATTCCACGAGCATTAGCTAAAGTGACGCAAAAGTGTTGCATCATTGGACGCCATAAAGGTAGGCCTAAGAAACAATGCAAACTTGTAAATTTCTATTCCATACTGTGACCTGTATATTACTTGCAATGCCAATGAATTATTTAGTATTTTCCATTCCACGAGCATTAGCTAAAGTGACGCAAAAGTGTTGCATCATTGGACGCCATAAAGGTAGGCCTAAGAAACAATGCAAACTTGTAAATTTCTATTCCATACTGTGACCTGTACATTACTTGCAATGCCAATGAATTGTTTAATATTTTCCATTCCATCAGGATTTGCTAAAGTGACGCAAAATTTGTGGCGACCAACTCTCCCTTCGATCCATGGCCGAAAGTTGGTCCAGCTCTCCATCCTTAAGCGGTCCTGACTCTGCAGACCACATTTCATATTTTTCCAGACAAAATCTCGCAGCCTCCATTAAGCGCAATCGTCGTTGCTCCTGCCTTTCTGTTATTATTCGAGACTGATATTGCGAGACCGGAAACGAGCTCGACTCCATATGCTCGTCTATCCGAGCTTATCGGAGAAAAAGGCAACAAAGAAAACAACGAAAAGTGCCCCCGAGCTGCTTCAAATCAAAGACAATATTTTATCTCGAGTGAAGTGCCATAATCAGGAGGGGAGATTCGAGGGCGTTGCGCTATTCCACCCAATTAAACACGGTGGTGGTGTAACACTCCCCGCGTTACGCCTCATTAAACATACTGGAAGAAGTTGCGGATTTGCGCATGCATGTGCATTAATGGGCAATTACATTCCCGACATAAATCGCCTATTACTGTTGTTACAGTTATGGGAAAAGTACTCCGCTTACGATTCATCGTGTAGACTTGCGTTATTCGATCTTTTATCTTGAAGCACGTCTTAAAGGCGGACAAAGAGGCCAAGGTGATGTTTCTTTTATGTATCAGCCAGAGCCCTCTTAACCTTCCAACTGGTTTTGACGAGATATCTCGTCCACCGAGGTATGACCAATTTTGTTAATGGCGAGATATCTGGTCCTCAAGATATTGTTGATTACTAGGGCAATTTTTCGCAACAAATGCAACTTTTTTTCACGCATTCAACGCTGCATGTTAAGTACTAAAACCAAAATTCCTCCTACATGGGGGCCGACCAACCGGTATAGTGGTTAAGGTGTTAGCCTCTAGATCGGAAGGTTCCTGGTTCGAATCCGGGTCCGGGCATGGATGTTTGTAAGCGTATGGTGTAGAGGCGGCTGGAGCACCTTAATTCTGTCGTGGCCGAAAGTCCTCACGTTGGGTTGGCGTGGAAGTTTGGAGAGTGGGGTGCCAGCTCAGGTGTTGCTCCGTCATCTGACCGTGGTTCAAAATTACGAGGTGTTGTCCTCGGATCTTTCCCTTAAAGGGACTGATCCCGGACCGTCGTCAATAGCCCGTTGTGTTGCTCTAGTACGACGTTAACTAAACTTACCATTACCTCCTACATGGGGTGTAGTATAGTAAGTGAGTTTTACCGCAACATAAATGCAACTTTCTGCATGAATGCAACTTTTTGCATAAATGTAACCACTTGCAACTTTTTAAAATATAGTTTAAAATTAATTAATATCAAATTACTATTTCATTTTTTGCTCTCTGAATTAATCCTTCGATCACGTGTGTCTGATCTTGCGAACGCCGAAGTATTGCGAATCGAATCAAACAAGAAGTTCATGGAAAGAAGGTGTTCGTCCTAACAGACGAAAATAAAATAAATGGCAAGAATACTTTAACACATTTGTTGGCACTCTTAATAATCCAGAGGAAATTTGCGTAATCGACTGCAGAGTTTGTGAGGTGAGTGTTGATCATCAATATGTTGTTCGCCTTGTAGATGACGTTTTAAAATGTCTGAATGTTGAGCGAAAGGATTCTGCGCTTCTATTATCCGATACAGCACATTATATGACCGCGGCTGGCGCAGGTTTTCAATGTTAGAGAAATTACTGGCCAAGGATCGGTCATTCAACGCTCTTCTGTACTTCAGTATGTATTATAATACTGTTGTACACGACTAAAATTGTCAATATATTTTGAATTGTTTTCATTTTTTTACGAATAATTTATTTTAGAATTCCTGTATCAAAAATAAATGCAACTTTATATCATAAATGCAACTTTAGGGAAAGATAAATGCAACTTTTACCATTTTTACTGCAACAAAAAAATTGCCCTACTGATTACTTTATGAAGACGAAATCAGGATCTAGTCAGTTGTCTAAAATTAAGTTTATAAAATAGAAGGTTGATGTCTGTAAAGCAAAACCAAAGATCAAATCAGTAAAGATTAAATTTCAAAATAACTATTCAGTATCTTCTCTCAAATTATATTCAAAACTGTATTCAGCATCCATTTATTTTAACATAAATTAGTTGTGCTTCATAAAGAAAACCAACCAGATCTTGAGATCGTCATCATCAAAATATTGATAACACCTTGATGACAAGATTTCTCGTCATAAGCAAAATTGGCCAGATCTTGAAATGTTCAATCGAAGTCTATTGTGACTTTGTTGCAGGTAAAACGTGCGTAGGTATGTCAGAAAACAGTCAAAGAGACATTAAACGTATTGTTCATTCACCATTACGGCATTCAGTTGGGATGGAGAACCGGGACAGAAGATTTTGTCACCTCTGAAATTATTTTCTGAAATATGCACCAGAGGTACGGTTGATGTGCTTTTTCTCAGGAGTCAATACAATGAAAAAAATCGGTTGATGAAACTTATCAACTCGCAAATACTTCAAATATACCTGAAGGAAAACTGGAGGCATCGAAGTTTCGCTTATGATACAAGTAAAATGCTTGTCAAATTAGACATCGCTCGGTCACTCTGACAGTTCATTTACCATTACGGCATTCAGTTGGGATAGAAAACCGGGAAAGAAGATTCGTTCACCTCCGAAATTATTTTCTGAAATATGCACCAGAGGTACGATTGATGTGCTTTTTTTCTCCGGAGTCAATACAATGAAAAAATCGGTTGATGAAATTTATCAACTCAAAAATACTTCAAATATACCTGAAGGAAAACTGGACGCATCGAAGTTTCGCTTATGCTGCAAGTAAAATGCTAGTCAAATTAGACATCTCTCGGTCACTCTGACAGTTCATTTACCATTACGGCATTCAGTTGGGATAGAAAACCGGGACAGATGATTCGTTCACCTCCGACATTATTTTCTGAAATATGCACCAGAGGTACGATTAATGTGCTTTTTTCTCCGGTGTCAATACAATGAAAAAATCGGTTGATGAAACTTATCAACTCGAAAATACTTCAAATATACCTGAAGGAAAACTGGACGCATCGAAGTTTCGCTTATGCTGCAAGTAAAATGCTAGTCAAATTAGACATCTCTCGGTCACTCTGACAGTTCATTTACCATTACGGCATTCAGTTGGGATAGAAAACCGGGACAGATGATTCGTTCACCTCCGACATTATTTTCTGAAATATGCACCAGAGGTACGATTAATGTGCTTTTTTCTCCGGTGTCAATACAATGAAAAAATCGGTTGATGAAACTTATCAACTCGAAAATACTTCAAATATACCTGAAGGAAAACTGGACGCATCGAAGTTTCGCTTATGATACAAGTAAAATGCTTGTCAAATTAGACATCGCTCGGTCACTCTGACAGTTCATTTACCATTACGGCATTCAGTTGGGATAGAAAACCGGGAAAGAAGATTCGTTCACCTCCGACATTATTTTCTGAAATATGCACCAGAGGTACGAATTTATGTGCTTTTTTCTCCGGTGTCAATACAATGAAAAAATCGGTTGATGAAACTTATCAACTCGAAAATACTTCAAATATACCTGAAGGAAAACTGGAGGCATCGAAGTTTCGCTTATGATACAAGTAAAATGCTTGTCAAATTAGACATCGCTCGGTCACTCTGACAGTTCATTTACCATTACGGCATTCAGTTGGGATAGAAAACCGGGAAAGAAGATTCGTTCACCTCCGACATTATTTTCTGAAATATGCACCAGAGGTACGAATTTATGTGCTTTTTTCTCCGGTGTCAATACAATGAAAAAATCGGTTGATGAAACTTATCAACTCGAAAATACTTCAAATATACCTGAAGGAAAACTGGAGGCATCGAAGTTTCGCTTATGATACAAGTAAAATGCTTGTCAAATTAGACATCGCTCGGTCACTCTGACAGTTCATTTACCATTACGGCATTCAGTTGGGATAGAAAACCGGGAAAGAAGATTCGTTCACCTCCGACATTATTTTCTGAAATATGCACCAGAGGTACGAATTTATGTGCTTTTTTCTCCGGTGTCAATACAATGAAAAAATCGGTTGATGAAACTTATCTACTCGAAAATACTTCAAATATACCTGAAGGAAAACTGGAGGCATCGAAGTTTCGCTTATGATACAAGTAAAATGCTTGTCAAATTAGACATCGCTCGGTCACTCTGACAGTTCATTTACCATTACGGCATTCAGTTGGGATAGAAAACCGGGAAAGAAGATTCGTTCACCTCCGACATTATTTTCTGAAATATGCACCAGAGGTACGATTTATGTGCTTTTTTCTCCGGAGTCAATACAATGAAAAAATCGGTTGATGAAACTCATCAACTCGAAAATACTTCAAATATACCTGAAGGAAAACTGGAGGCATCGAAGTTTCGCTTATGATGCAAGTAAAATGCTGGTCAAATTAGACATCGCTCGGTCACTCTGACAGTTCATTTACCATTAAGGCATTCAATTGGGATAGAAAACCGGGAAAGAAGATTCGTTCACCTCCGACATTATTTTCTGAAATATGCACCAGAGGTACGATTTATGTGCTTTTTTCTCCGGAGTCAATACAATGAAAAAATCGGTTGATGAAACTCATCAACTCGAAAATACTTCAAATATACCTGAAGGAAAACTGGAGGCATCGAAGTTTCGCTTATGATGCAAGTAAAATGCTGGTCAAATTAGACATCGCTCGGTCACTCTGACAGTTCATTTACCATTACGGCATTCAGTTGGGATAGAAAACCGGGAAAGAAGATTCGTTCACCTCCGACATTATTTTCTGAAATATGCACCAGAGGTACGATTTATGTGCTTTTTTCTCCGGAGTCAATACAATGAAAAAATCGGTTGATGAAACTCATCAACTCGAAAATACTTCAAATATACCTGAAGGAAAACTGGAGGCATCGAAGTTTCGCTTATGATGCAAGTAAAATGCTGGTCAAATTAGACATCGCTCGGTCACTCTGACAGTTCATTTACCATTACGGCATTCAGTTGGGATAGAAAACCGGGAAAGAAGATTCGTTCACCTCCGACATTATTTTCTGAAATATGCACCAGAGGTACGATTTATGTGCTTTTTTCTCCGGAGTCAATACAATGAAAAAATCGGTTGATGAAACTCATCAACTCGAAAATACTTCAAATATACCTGAAGGAAAACTGGAGGCATCGAAGTTTCGCTTATGATGCAAGTAAAATGCTGGTCAAATTAGACATCGCTCGGTCACTCTGACAGTTCATTTACCATTAAGGCATTCAATTGGGATAGAAAACCAGGACAGAAGACCCCCCCCCTCGGAGTGCGTTTGTCGCTCTTTTTCTCCACAGTCAAGAAGATGAAAAAAGCGAATCTTTGATGAAATTATCAACTCGAAATATACCGGGATGGAGACTAAAGGAATCTAAGTTTCGCATATCATACAGGTAAAACATATGTAGGTATGTCAGAAAACAGTCAATAAAGTAATTTTCATTGCGCATTACGGCCTTCGATTGCTATAGTATTTCCAAAATACATGCCTCTAGGTATGTTTGTCGTACTAGGGTGGTCACAAGGTAAATGAGGAAAATTTTTTATTGCCCAATCTTCCATGTCACCCCTCTAAAATTTGCCAATAAGCTAGAAACTGTGATTGGCAAAGTTTCAGCTCAACATGATAGTATTAACCCGTGCCTCATTGAGGTTAAAGTTAAGAAAAACAGCGATTTTTAATAAAAAATCGTAGTTTTTACACCTTAAAATCGAAACCATTCGTCCTAGAAACGTGGTTCTTGTCTAATTTCATAGGAAATTTTATTGACTTGAAGTTTGATCTCATCCACTTTTTTTGCTAAAACTGATAGAATGGTATTTAGCATTTTTCAGGTAAGATCGTAGTGGATATCCTCAAAAGTGAATTTTAATGCTACGCCCTAAAAGCTTTACAATATTCAATTAAATCTGCTTTCCAGATTTTGCTTTTTGTATTTTTCATTTTGTGCAATGAAAAGGCTTTTGTTAGAGGTATTTCAAAAATAAATCCAACAACATACAAATTCAAAATGAAGGAATTTGGGGTAAAGAAGAGGAGGCAAAGAGTAAAAATGACAACAATTAGTGTTCAAATGTATTTTATTAATTATATAGTTCTATTATACATCATTATATTATTATTTAAATTCAGTAGTAATTACAAATAAAGGTGGTAATGTCTTAGATATTGTAGCTTTTGAAGAGAATGGCCGGAAAAATTTGTCTACATTCAAATACAACTTGTAAAAGGAACTGCCGTTGTTCTTCATCTTTCGTCAAATAGGAATTAATGTTTTTAATTAATTTTACTTCTCTCTCAGCAGTGTCATTAAAAACACTTAAACCGTTCACTATTTTTTTAGCTTTTAAATAATGTTGATTTTCACACCATACATCGGGATCAGTATTTAAAAAAATTCTGTATCGATTTCAAATCTTTTAAAAAAAATTTAGAATTCGAGCAGAAACAAAATAATTAACTTCTTTGTCCAATAATTGAACAACTTGTGGTAGATTGAGTTTTGGTTTTACATCCCTGTCATCACAATCATCTTCATCATTTTCTACTTCGGACCTTAATTTTTCAACCATGCTTGTTTTGACATTTTTTTCCAAAGTATCATCGAAAAATGAAAATGCAACTTGCTCCGAGATCAGATACCGCAGATGGTTTATTATTTTAGACAGGGCCTTGTGTTCAACCTCTTTATCTATTTTCCTGTATCTAGCTAAAGATTTTAATAACTGTACATCTAGGTTGGGGGCCAAAATAGGTTTGTGGGTATTGAACCCTGCTTTTGCATAAATATATTGACTATAAATAAACAAATATCTGCAATACCTTTTCTCTCTAAATCAGTTAACGAAAATTGATCCCTGAAAATATAGAATTTAAGAGAATAAATGGCAATTGCCATCCATCTTGCGTGATGAATAGCACCAGGTACTCTAAAAGTAATGTCTTTTTGAGGAAGACGCCCTAAATGAATTAAGCAAAGTTGGATGAATTCTTTATAATCATCCCCGGGCTGTCGGTTTTTTAATTGTTCAAAAAGAAAACTTGAAATTTGGTCTGGATTACTTATTTTATTTCTAATATTTTCATCTTCTATGTCAGTTTGTATTTCTTCTTGTCTAGCTTAGACCACCCAGTCTGGAATTTTCGAAAAATATCTGGCTGAGGACCAGTGGATGTGCCCATTTTGCAATTAAAAACTGATTTGTAAGCAACTTGTAAAACATGGTGGCGACATGCTAAATTCAGAAGGTTTTCCTCTAATAACTGCTCTAGCAAAACGCAGGTTCCCCTAAGGCGACCAGTATATACTGCCGTGGTATCAAAACACATTGCCTGGATTTTCTCCACTGCCCCCCATTGCTCAACTGCTGATAATACAGATTTTGCCTGAATTATACTAGTACTATTTCCAAGTATTGGAACACCTATCAACTGTTCTTCATCGCCACAAGTAATCAAAATCGCTATCTGCTCCACATTTTCTTCGCTAAACAAATCTGGAAGCAATTTCCCATCCCAGTACACAACAGCTCCCTCTAAATAGGAATTTCTAAATCTATTTTTGATGAGATCAGTTGCGTAGTCGTATGACACTTCTACCTAGAATTAAATTCTGTAGGTCATGACCTAATGCCTGAAAAATGCTAAATACCACTCACAAGTTGTATCTGAAGTACTTTTACAAGTTGTATCTGAATGTAGATACATTTTCAAGACTCTTTAAAAGCTACAATGTCTATGACATTACCACCTTAATTTGTAATTACCACCTAATTTGTATATTTAAATAATAATAATGTAATTATGTATAATTCAACAATATAATTAGTAAATACATTTGAACACTATTTGTTGTCATTTTTACTCATTTCTTCCTCTTCTTTACCCCTGATTCCTTCATTTTGAGTTTGAATGTTCTTGGATTTATTTTTGAAAATACCTCCAACTAAAGCCTTTTTAATGTACAAAATGAAAAATACACAAAGCAAAATCTGGAATGCAAATGTAATTGAATATTGCAATGCTTTTAGGGCTTTGTATTAAAATTCACTTTTGAGAATATCCACTACTAAAAAATGCTAAATATCATTCTATCAGATTTAGCAAAAAAAAAGAGGATGTGATCAAACTTCAAGTTAATAAAATTTCCTATGAAATAAGACAAGAACCACGTTTCTAGGATGAATAGTTTCTATTTTAAGGAGTAAAAACTACGATTTTTTACTAAAAATCGCTGTTTTTCTTAACTTTACCCTCAATGAGGCACGGGTTAATATTATCAGAATGAGCTAAAACTTTGCCAATCACATTTTCTAGCCTATAGGAAACTTTTAGGGGGGTGCCCCGGTAGAAATTCCAAAACTGATTTTTTGTGATCACTCTATTGTACTTTTTCTCCCGAGTCAAAATGATGAAAGAAACGAATCATTGATGAAACTATTAACTAGAAATATAACCTCGATGGAGACGAAAGGAAACGAAGTTCCGCATGTTATACATGTAAAACGCATGAAGTTATGTCAGAAAACAGTCAAAAAAGTAATTTTCATTTAGCATTAGAGCCTTCGATTGGGAGAGTATTTCCGAATATTTCCTATCGAGTAATCCCCAAATACATACCTTTAGGTATGTTTAACATATGTTCTCCGGAGTCAAAATGATGAAAATAGCGAATAGTGGATGAAACTATCAACTCGAAATATATCTCGATGGAGACGAAAGCAAATTTTGCATATCATACAGGTAAAACGCATGAAGGTATGTCAGAAAACAGTCAAAAAGTCAAAAAGTCAAAAAAGTAATTTTCATTTAGCATTTGGGCCTTTGATTGGGAGAGTATTTCCCAAATACATGCCTTTAGGTATGTTTGTCGGACTATTTCTCCGAAGTCAAAATGATGAAAAAGCAAATCGTTGATGAAACTATCAACTCGAAATATACCTCGATGGAGACGAAAGGAAACGAAGTTTCGCATATCACACAGGTAAAACGCATGGAGGTATGTCAGAAAACGGTCAAAAAGTCAAAAAAGTAATTTTAATTTAGCATTTGGGCCTTTGATTGGGAGAGTATTTCCCAAATACATGCCTTTAGGTATGTTTGTCGTACTATTTCTCCGAAGTCAAAATGATGAAAAAGCAAATCGTTGATGAAACTATCAACTCGAAATATACCTCGATGGAGACGAAAGGAAACGAAGCACACAGGTAAAACGCATGGAGGTATGTCAGAAAACAGTCAAAAAGTCAAAAAAGTAATTTTCATTTAGCATTTGGGCCTTTGATTGGGAGAGTATTTCCCAAATACATGCCTTTAGGTATGTTTGTCGTACTATTTCTCCGAAGTCAAAATGATGAAAAAGCAAATCGTTGATGAAACTATCAACTCGAAATATACCTCGATGGAGACGAAAGGAAACGAAGTTTCGCATATCACACAGGTAAAACGCATGTAGGTATGTCAGAAAACAGTCAAAATGTCGTCAACTGTAATGTCCATCTGACATTACGGCCTTCGATTGGTATTGATTAGACCCATCCGAAATTATTTTTCAAATACACGCCTAAGGATATGTTGGACTTTTTTGTCCTGTCAAAATGACTAACAATTTGGTTGGTGAAACTTATCAGCTCAAAAATACTCCAAATATGCCTCAAGGGAAATTATATGAGCGGTATTTTTAGATTTACTTGATAAAGCAGTATCACGGTGATCACCAACTGAAAGCATAAATCGCTCATCACGTAAATAGCCGATAAAAGATTAAGTATGAAAATGGGGGTAACAAGTTGTTTCACTATATCTCATTGAGACAATGGTAAGCAATTGGAATTTGATTCGACCTCGAGATTTTTTAATCTTTTCTTGAGGCCAGTGGTGAGGAAACCTTATACTCCTCCCGAAATTCGTTTTCTCAACCCATAAGTTAGTAGGTTAGATTAGTGTTGCTTTACGCGCAAACATCCTGGGCTCTCTACAATTCATTGTCACCTACATAAGACCATCTAGACGAGATGGTTGGACCGGCTGTTTTTCTTGCCTTGTCCCGTATTTATATTCCCATGTAGTTACCCAGCGCAGCGATTTTCAACCTTTACAGAACATATAAGTTAATTGCTAAAATTCTGCGCCATGCCAAAAATGTGTAGAGGGGGACCAAGAAATATCCTTCACTCTTTAGTAGGTAGGTAAGTATTGTAATTGTGTACAGTAAAACGGGCTGATGGTGACGGTTCGGGATCAAATCCGAAGGAAAAGGCACGAGGAGAGCCCCACGTAATTTCGAACCATGGTCAAATGACATCTGAGCTGGCCCCCCACCTATCCACACTTCCACACCACATCAACGTGAGGACATTTGAGGCCACGACAGAATCAAAGTGCACCAACCCCCTTCGAACACGTCTTTGTTTGAATTCGAATGTAGCGCAAAGAAAGTGAATAAATCAACATAGAAGAAATTTAATTGGCGAAAAAATTGAACAAATTGAAAGACCATGTATTTGCAGCTCGGCCAGAGACGGTTACTTGTCATTGATTGAGCGACCAACACGTAAAGAAAATTAAGTAAAAAGTGTCTTACTGTCAAGTGATGCCCTCACGTAAAAACACCCTGTACTCGAGAGTTAAACAAAATTTCGATTTCGATTTACCTAACATCAGCATAAATTTCGCAGAAGCAGGAGGTCACCCTCTGAATAAGTCCTCGTCGCATGTATTTTTGGAGTCCAAAATTAGCCCCCAGACACCAAACCCGCTCGATTTTGGTCCAATCTGTCCCAGCCGCTTAGCAGTCCAAACACTCCCTGTCCTTCTCCCTGAGGATAAGCACTGAGGCTCGTGTGGATTGAATTAATAATCACACGACATATATTTTTTAAGAATCTCAATGGAATGTACATGGATAACAAATGTCTTCGTGCAGCAATGACACAAGATAAGAGCTACATTATTTACGGGAGAAAAAGAACGAGAGAAGACAGATATTTCCCGCATTATATATATATATATATATAAAGCCTTTCTAGCGCCTCGAACACAGCAATATTCGCCTATCTTAACCGCCTCCACAATTTTTGTCGCCCAGAGCTATGGCCTAACCGGCCTGCCGGAGAAAAAAAAGACTGGAAACAGGTGGTCAGTGCTTGTGCGAATCGTGGCGAGTTTTTCTGAAGATTTCGGATGTTTGGTAACCCTCTTGGCTCTCACGTATTGTAGCACGCGTCCGGGCTATCCCTTGATGGGCTGCGCTACCTTTACCAATCTTCTCTCGTGCTTTATAAGGAAGAGAAACCAGTTCCATGGGGAGTGTCACCTGTTCTTGAACTTGCGAGGAATAAATTCCGAGGAGGAGTGGTCCGATGAAAAAACTTCATTTTACGCATATTCCTTTTCTCAAAAGTCCATCAAATAATTTAACGCGGACTTTTAACTATGACTAAAATGGCGGAAACAAGTCACCAATGCCGAGCTTTTTGCCATTTGTAGACTAAAGGGAACCTGTGTAGCACGCCTAGTAAATAATATTTTTTTATTGCGTTTGTGGAACTTGCGAGGAATAAATTCCGAGGAGGAGTGGTTCGATGAAAAAACTTCATTTTACGCATATTCCTTTTCTCAAAAGTCCATCAAATAATTTAACGCGGACTTTTAACTATGACTAAAATGGCGGAAACAAGTCACCAATGCCGAGCTTTTTGCCATTTGTAGACTAAAGGGAACCTGTGTAGCACGCCTAGTAAATAATATTTTTTTATTGCGTTTGTGGAACTTGCGAGGAATAAATTCCGAGGAGGAGTGGTCCGATGAAAAAACTTCATTTTACGCATATTCCTTTTCTCAAAAGTCCATCAAATAATTTAACGCGGACTTTTAACTATGACTAAAATGGCGGAAACAAGTCACCAATGCCGAGCTTTTTGCCATTTGTAGACTAAAGGGAACCTGTGTAGCACGCCTAGTAAATAATATTTTTTTATTGCGTTTGTGGAACTTGCGAGGAATAAATTCCGAGGAGGAGTGATCCGATGAAAAAACTTCATTTTACGCATATTCCTTTTCTCAAAAGTCCATCAAATAATTTAACGCGGACTTTTAACTATGACTAAAATGGCGGAAACAAGTCACCAATGCCGAGCTTTTTGCCATTTGTAGACTAAAGGGAACCTGTGTAGCACGCCTAGTAAATAATATTTTTTTATTGCGTTTGTGGAACTTGCGAGGAATAAATTCCGAGGAGGAGTGGTCCGATGAAAAAACTTCATTTTACGCATATTCCTTTTCTCAAAAGTCCATCAAATAATTTAACGCGGACTTTTAACTATGACTAAAATGGCGGAAACAAGTCACCAATGCCGAGCTTTTTGCCATTTGTAGACTAAAGGGAACCTGTGTAGCACGCCTAGTAAAAAATATATTTTTATTGTGTTTGTGGAACTTGCGAGGAATAAATTCCGAGGAAGAGTGGTCCGATGATAAAACTTCATTTTACGCATATTCCTTTTCTCAAAAGTCCATCAAATAATTTAACGCGGACTTTTAACTATGACTAAAATGGCGGAAACAAGTCACCAATGCCGAGCTTTTTGCCATTTGTAGACTAAAGGGAACCTGTGTAGCACGCCTAGCAAAAAATATTTTTTTATTGCGTTTGTGGAACTTGTAAGGAATCAATTCCGAGGAGTGGTCCGATGAAAAAACTTCATTTTACGTTTTTTATTTTTCTTTGAAGTCCATCAAGTAATTTAACGTAGACTTTTAAATATGAATAAAATGGCGGAAACAAGTCACCAAAGCAGGGCTTTTTGCCATTTGTAGACTAAAGGGAACCTGTAGCATACAGAGGTAGACGTCCTTTCTATTTGAACTTATTGAAATAAATTCCAAGTGGTTCACGAAAAGCTTCATTTTACGGCTTATTCCTTTTCTTAAAACTCAATCAAAACATTTTTAGCAGACTTTTATTTGTCTAAAGTAGCAGAAATAAGTCACCAAAGCAGAGCTTCTTGCCATTTGTAGACTAAAGGATCCTGTAGAAAACTGAGTTAGAAGTCCATTTTATTTGAACTAATGAGGAACAAATTCAGAGAAATGATCAATGAAAAACCCTTTTTTTATAGATTATTCCTTTTCTTATAAGTTCATAAAAACTTTTTTTAAACACTTTTGTCTAATATAGCAGAAATAAGTCACCAAAGCAGAGCTTTATGTCCTTTGTAGACTAAAGGGCACCTGTAGCACACTAATTTAGAAATCCCTTTTATTTGAACTCGTAAGGAACAAATTTCGAGAAGTGGTTCAAGAACAAACTTCATTTTACAGGTATTCCTTTTCTTAAAACTACATAAAAAATTTGCGGGGGACTTTTATGTGTCTAAAATAGCAGATAAGTCACCAAAGCAAAGCTTTATGTCCTTTGTAGACTAAAGGGCACCTGTAGCACTCTGAGTTAGAAATCCCTTTTATTTGAACATATAAGGAACAAATTTCGAGAAGTGGTTCATGAACAAACTTCATTTTACAGATATTCCTTTTCTTAAAAGTACATAAAAAATTTGCGGTAGACTTTTATGTGTCTAAAATAGCAGATAAGTCACCAAAGCAGATGTTTGTTTGCCTTTTGTAGACTAAAGGGAACATGTAGCATGCCTAGGCAGAAATACCTTTTTTGTAAAGTTTTGTTTTTGAAGCTTGTAAAGGATGTATTCCGAGAAGTGGTTCATAAAAAAATTTCCTTTCATATTTTCCTTTTCTTAAAAATCCTCAAAACGTTTTCAGAATTTTTAAGTGCCGATAGATAATATCAAAGCTAAAAGAGACAGTAAAGGCAGAGTTTTTTGCCATTTGTATACTAAAGGGAACCTGTAGCATACCGAGTTAGAAGTACCCTTTTATTGTAAAACAGTTTTGTTTAACATTTTGAAGTTGGTTGGTAGGTTGAATTTACGTCGCCCTGGAGTAGCACAGCGGGCTGTTAAAAAATTTGAGAAAACATGCAAGGAATATACAGAGGCTGTTCGCACATTTTTTAGACGATTTTGGTTAGCGGTAATAAGAAATTGTTTGCTGCAAAAGAAATAATTGCAGTTTTACTATGTTTTTAAAAGTCAAAATTATCGTCTGCGGCTTGAGAGGTTTGTTTTTGTTCAAAATGGCGTTTTTAACGAAGCAGTGGTTCGAAGGCTATATTTATGCTCTTTCCGAAGCGAAATATTCATATTCCTTTATCCAAAAACGATGTGAGAGTCATGGTTTTGTGATATTTAAAGCGTCGATAGGTAATATCGTCAACAAGAAAGGAAAAAAAACGTCAAATTGGAGTCTCAAGTGGGACAAAAATTACAAACAAGTATCCAAGGAAAAAACGTACATCTTTGACTATTGCAAAGGTACGTTGTTTAATGTTAAAAGAAAATCACCCTAGTCAAAGGACAGTTGAAAAACCACTAAAATGCTCGGTGTCCACTGTAAATAAAATGATAAACGTTGATTTAAATCTTAAGAAAGCGAAAAAATGCAATGTGCATCGTCTTTCTCCAAAGCATATCGCTGAACGCAGGACACGCTGCCGAATTCTATATGAGAAACACTTACCCCAAGAAAAATGGAAATAAATTGTCACAATAGATGAATCATGGGTGTATTTAAATGATTGCAGCAAAAAAAGAGCCATTTATTATCATAAAAGGGGAGCAAAAAATTTAAGTACATGGTTCACCGAATCGAAAGAAAGTTTTTCTAAGGGATTCATGATTGTTGCTGGTTTTTTTCATATAAAGGCAAGTTAAAAATAAAGAGAGTGGAAAAAAATGTCAAGATTAACTCCAAATACTATCAGGAACATATTTTATCGCCAATTTTTCCGAATGAAATACCATCGCTTTACCCACAGTGCCATCAATCTGTGGAACTCCATCAAGACAAAGCTAGCAGTCACACATCAAAATCCACTGTAAATTTCCTAAAAGAAATGGAACAAAAAACCGGTATCAAGGCCATACCCTTCACTGATATCCCTACTAAATCTCCCTATCTATAACCTATGGATTTTTGTGCTTTCGGACTTTTAAAATCTGCATTAACCAAACGTCGTCCCACAACCCTTACAGGACTCTGGAAAGCTGTTCAGGAGGAATGGGATAAAATACCTCTTCTGACACTTCAAAAGGCATTATTATCCTGGAAATTACGGTGTCGAAAGATAGTTCAGAATAAAGGCTATCAAATAGAACATTTAAAACACAAGAATTTTATGTAATTTAGTTTTGTGAATACAATATACATTGTCTAAAAAATGTGTGAACAGCCTCTGTATCAGGGTCCTGTATATGGAGGGTACATGTATCACTGGTATCACAGGGGCTCGAGAGCTACGGAGCACGGAAGTATGAAACATTTTTATTCTGTATTGTTCAATATCTTGATTGATTCAGCAAAAATTACAAATATTTCCATTATAAGTGCGTAACGGAAAAGAACCACATCTACATTTCCTTTTGAGTATTGAGTGCTTGGAAATTTTAATTTAATGAGAGACCTATAATCTGAACTGGTACTTGGGATTTAAGGGGTATTGTATGAATAGATATTTTAAGGGGATTCAGTTCATTTTGAGTACGAATGCTGAGCCAAATACTTGCTGATTACTATACATTAAATTAAATGATTCTGAATATTTTGTTGTCATATTTATCTGGATCTTCAATCAAAGAATTCTGTAGAAAAGTCAAGTTGGCAAAGTCGCGAATTAGCGACCGGAGGGCTATGAGTTCTATCCACCTTAATTCTATCCACCTTAAGCCGTCGTGTACGTGGGGGCTGGTGTTCGTTAAATCTATCGTGGCCCAAATGCCCTCTCGTTGGTTTCGAGAGTGGTTCTCGGACAGTCATCAACAGTTTCGTTGCTCCAGTGCGACGTAAATTTAACTACCTTCCCTTATCAAATAAATTAAAATTTATCCTTCCATTTTCGTAGTAACAAAATAGGTGGTTATTAAATTTAATACTAAGGTGCAAAGAGTGAAAATTAATTTTTATTGGGGATGTATACTCTAAACCCCTTTGAAATAAATGCATTTAAAATAACCATATTTTTCGGCAATAATTATTCGGTAATTTTTAATTAACGTCGTACTAGAGCAACACAACGAGCTATTGACGACGGTCCGGGATCAATCCCAAATGGAGAGATCCGAGGACAACACCGCGTAATTTTGAACCATGGTCAGATGACTAGGCAACCCCTTTAGCTTGTATCTCACTCTCCAAATTTCCACACCTACCCAACGTGAGGACTTTCGGCCTCGACAGATTTAAGGTGCACTAGCCGCCTCTACACCATACGCTCACAAACAGCCATGCACTGATCCGGATTCGAATAGATCAAATAATTTATGTTTCAGAGGATGTAAAAATTGTATTTAAATCAGTCACACCAAGTTTCATTAATAGAAGAGAAAACTCTATATTAATTTTGTAAATGTGAACTGAGAAAAAAGTATCAAAGTATTAATTTCAACTGTTTTTTGGTATGAAAAAAATAGTTTCCCTACCAGTTGGAGAGCGATTTCGATCCATTTTTGAGGCCTTGTTCTTCAAAATTCTCTACAGTTTAAAAACTACATTGCTTGAAAGTATTTTTAAAAATTCCTCAGACTCAAAAGGAATATGCCCGCTTAAGATTTATGTTATGTATAAAAGCAACATTTGGGATATAAAAAAATCGTGATCGAAAATTTTTTTTACTGTGAAGCACTGTTATGACGGCAACCTCAGACTCAAAATAGATATGTCCGCTTAAGATTTATTTTACGTAAAAAAGCAAAATTTGTAATTTAAAAAAAATTCATGATCCAAGTAATTTTTTCACTATGAAACGCTGTTATGACAGCAAGTTTGGATGTTGTTGTTTCTCATGCCTTCACTGGCAGACCAGAGGAGTGCCAGGCCCGTCGAAGACGGCAAAAGACGAGGGGGTGCTCCTTCCATGTTATTGAGCCCCATTAGGAGGAAGTCTGACTTTGCTCGACATACATGACATCCGTTTTACAGGAAGGCCCCTTTCATACATCCACACATATCGTAATTTAGATCCCAATAACCCCCTGATCAGGTACCCCAGAGGTATTGATTAGGTATGGGAACATGGGGGACTTTGTGACCACAACCTATTTAACGTGCCCCAGTCACCATTAGTGAACACGACGGTCTTTAGCCAGGTCGAAGCGCCGATCTCGCAATCATCAGAATTGCAGGTTCCGCCGAGGACAGAACCCACAACCCTTCTGATGCGAGCCCGACGCTTTACTGACTGAGCTACTGCGGCTCAGTTTGGATGTAAAGTTGGGTGAGGAGTTTGTAAAACCACAACTTTCTAAGTAAAAGGAATCTATCGAAAACTCTGATACTACAAAGTATTGACACCAATTTGCATGTAAACTAGCCCCAGTAGTCTTGACATTCAAAGATTCTTGATTGTCAAAGAAACTAATCAGAAAAGCTTGGCGATGGTAACGAGGTAACTGGAAGAGATATGAACAAGGAAGGCTTTCTTAATAAGTTCTACTTTCCAGAGTAGAGGACGGGAGATAAAAACGGGTAGACAACCACAGCTTATGACAAGCAGAATAGGCATAATACTTCAGAATTTCAGACTGAAGTGAGACATTCAAGTACTTGTATCTTTCACTGTTGATAAAATGCAGCTGAAACTTCTTAACCTTCACTCCAAATTAGTTCTAGCTAATTCTCGAAGCAATTGGTTTTAGGCCTAAAAAGGTTGAGTCACAAGGTCACAACGAATAAAAATGCTTTTCAATAATAAAACTTCCACCAACTCGCCAGTTTAGTTTCAAGCAGGAGGTCGGTGCATGACATACCTGTTCTGAGAAACTCTCTAGTCCCTAGTTCTTCTAGGAACAGAAACCTGATCTCTGTGACCTTTCTTAGACGTATATAATGGATGTCTGCTTCTTAAAATTCGACTTGCACCTTTTTCTAATTTCACCTGTATTATTATATCAGCCATTTAGAAACTAACCCAGAAATGCTTTCTAAAACCAGTTGAAATCGAGATAATTTTCTGTTGTCCAATCCGGTGTTAGTAGATGCAAGACCTACATGTGTGTGGACTTTGTAGGACACTCCTAGGTGTGTTGGATGTCTGTATCTGAAAGCTCAACTCGAACTATTTCTTATTTCACCGAAATCCTTGTTTCTGTCATTTAAAACTTCTGCCCACTAAGATTTTTTTCAAGCCAACTAAAATCGCAATAACGTAGTCTAGTCCAGTCCAGGGATAACAGACACAAGACCTTCAGAGGTTGTATGTTTTGCCCCCCCCCCCAGGTGTAATCTGTGTCTGCATCTGAAAACTCAACTTGCATTTTTTTTTTCTCATTTCTCACTGATCCATTAAAAACAAAGTTTTTGAAAACCAATTGGGAAATTAAAATAATTTTGTCTGGTCTAGTTCAGTGTGTTAAAATGCAAGACTTTCACGTGTCGCACGATGTGCAACCCTAGTACTCCAGTACGTTTTCATCACTTGAACCTCATTAAAACTCCCA
This sequence comes from Metellina segmentata, assembly GCA_947359465.1. Classification (NCBI taxonomy): domain Eukaryota; kingdom Metazoa; phylum Arthropoda; class Arachnida; order Araneae; family Tetragnathidae; genus Metellina; species Metellina segmentata. Next base: position 29,941,522 of record OX375884.1, read on the forward strand.
GGAGAGCTGCTTGCCCCGGACATTTTAAAGGAAAATCTGTCATCGCCTCAAAACGCTTTTTGCACAGACTCGATGACTTAGTGCAATTTTTTTTTTACACTGAGGTAAGAAAGAAGAAGATTAAAAGCTCTCTCTCCGATTTTCTGAGAGGTGTAAGATATTATTTTTGTTTCAACCCATTGTGCCCAAAGGCGTCCAAGTGATGTGCAAGCGCCGTTAAAGGAAAGGAAGTGTAGTGACTTACTGCCCAAGCCCTGTGTTCTGTAGTGGACGTCGAAAGCTTTGCAGATAATTCCTAACGGCCACCCATCCACGCATCCCAAACGTATCTTTTATGTAACGCAATTATGCAGCTATTTTATTTGAATATTCAACTGCTATGAAGGAAGGAAGAAAGAAAAAAAGACTTGTGCAAGAAAAAAGTTTCTTCTTGGCAATCACAGGAAGTCTTGATTAACTACTTAGAAGAGGAAGAAACATATCACTTAATTCAGTTTCTCAATGCCTAGCGACTCAACGCGGAAGTCATTAGACGCTGTTTTTATTTATTTCTTTGTTTTTCTCTCCGCAGATTGAAATTATATTAATCGCGTTGCCCCTGCCGTCGTCTCAATCAGTGTGGGCCGAGATACCACAGAGATGTGACAACATGTTCGCTCATCGAGTGCCTTGAGGCCACAGACACAAGCCGGTAGACAATGCTTATGGAATCAATATCACTGGCTAGGGATATGACTGGCAATGCTTGATTTCAAAAATCACTCAGGAATGTATGGTGTCAGTAGCGTAGCCAAAGAAATGCAAGCCCCGTTGTACACTCTGAACATCCATCTATAGGGGCAACGTTGGTTCGTAAGCCCTCAATTTTAGTGGGGTAGTTTCTCACTGCAATTTGGGATGATGAAAACGTCGGAACAGAGAACCATAAATCTGAGGATAGCAATTTATAAATTAAAATTTGTTTTTCTCTCCACAGAGATTTAAATTATATTAATCTCTTAGCCCTCATCGTATTCATCAGTGTGGGCTGAGATATCACAAAAATGTGACCACATGTTCGCTCATCGAATGCCTTAAAGCCACAGATTGAAGCCGGTGGACAATGCTTGGATTGGACGACGTAAGAGTAAACTGTTTCACCTGTGCGGCTTTCAGCTGTATAGTCCGCCTTACGGAGGAGAATCGGGGATAAGGGACAGCCGAGCAATCCACGATACATATAAAGCATTTAAGTACACAGGAAAAGAAAAGGCGAGGTGAAGGGCAAAACATGTAAGCACAAAAGTACAAAATGGCTAAAGAAAAGGATCACATAATTTGAAAATTTACAAAGAACAAAATTATAAAAACCTTTACAATAAACAAAAACAATACACAAAAAACAAGAAAGAGTATTCAAAAGGAAAAAAGAAAGAAAAATTCAAAAAAAATCAAAGTGTTTAAAGACTACCAAAAAGAAGAAAAATCATGTTGTTTTGAGAACTTTCGACTTCTTATCTCTCACAGATGTAATCAATGTTGGGAGATGTAATCAATCTGAGAAATTCCATCACTTTAAGGTTTTTATGGTGGAAGTGTCTATTCTTGGCAGTACTTTGGCACCAATGAAAGTAGTTTCAAAGAGAAGGTTTCACCAAATGCCACGGACTTGTGAGATCACAATCAAAAAGGTAGTGGATAGGATCACCTTCTCGGCCGCAGATGCACAGCGCACGTGTTCTAAGATGGAAGTGTTCTAGATACGCCGGAAATGGACCATGACCTGCGAAAAATTGTACCAGCTTTGAGTTCTGGTAAACTAGGTCGGTTGAAATCTTTGGAAAGAATTGATAAGTATATCTCCATTTGGTAGAAACATTCCATTCTGCTTGCCATTGATTCAAGACCAATGTATCAATTGAACTTAATGATTTGTATCTTATGTCATCATCTAATTTGCATTCACTTTAAATTGGTTGTTTGGTGAGAAATCCCATTTGGGCTGCAGACTTCGCAAGTAAGTCTGCTTATTTGTTTCCCTCAATGCCAGAGTGTGCTTTTACCCAAGAGATGTTATTTTGGGGTATTTCAGGCTTCAAGCAGTTTTTACTTGACCTCATTGATGATTTGGTTGTGGGAGAAGAGATTACAAAGAGCGGCGATACTTGATGCACTGTCTGTCATGATGTGTGTGTGTTGGCTGCTGTTCTCTCTGAAACACAATAGTAGACTGCTTCCTTAAGAGCAAGCAGTTCAGCTTGGTATACAGAGTTGCAAGGATGTAGGATACTGGTCCAACTTTGATAAATTGCGGAATCCTCAAACGGTACATATACGCTGCCAATGCCTTTGGGAATTTTCGAGCTGTCTGTATAAATTGATGTTGTGATGCTGGAAGAGGGTGGTCATATAATTGATTGAAGACTTGAGCGGATTGGGTTAGTTGAAAATGTGAAAAACATTTTTGTTCATAATGAGTGCGGAGAAACCATTGGACAAAAAGTTTAAAGTTTTCCTGAAGTTTCATTGTTTTTTAAATAACTGCTTCCTTTTGGACGATAAGGTGCGGGGGGGGGGAGTTATACCAGCCAGTTATGAAGAGATGCTGTTGAGTAGTTGTGCAAACTCGAGTGATCAAAAGAGAGAAGCTCATTTGAAGACTATTTAGATGGTTTTTCATTGCTACAGTAGGATTCATACCTCATATACTATTAACTGCATAGAAAGCCGCCCTCGCAATTACTGTAGTGTACCAAATCTTTAAAATTGATGGAAGAACACACCAAGTTTTAGCTGTGAATCTTATAATGTTCCAGTTTTAAGAAGTGCGTTTGATCGCAGGTACTTAACATGTGGAATCCATGCGAGTTTTGTTCATCAATAATGAGTCCCAGGTATTTTAATTCTTTTGCATTCGGAACACTGTTTTTTTTTTAATTAAAGATGGGTTTTCTATTGAGTTTTGGCATAGAGAAAACTATAAACTTAGTTTTTCCTGAAGAAATGTTAAGTTTTTCATCTGATATCTTTATGCAAAACTTGTTAAGAGCATCTTGAGCTAAGGTTTCACGTTCCCTGCGTGTACATTCGGGAATAATAACAATAAAGTAGTTTGCAAATGCTTGAGTCTGAATATGGGGACCCGAATCCATACTTAAGATCTCGTTGGCAATGACAGCCATAAAATAGGACTCAGGCAAGAACCTTGAGGTCTTTATTTTTGTAGCCTCTGCACATGGATACCTCCTCACTTTAAGACAATTTCACTGTTGGCTCGTAAGTAAGGCAGGACCACCAAAAGTTATCAAATGCGCCTTCTATATCAATGGAGATGACAGCGGTGTACTTTTTAGATTTAAAATATTCACTTATGATTTTCTCAAGATTATTTAGGGCATGCTCTGTTGATTTACCTTCTTGAAAGCCGTATTGATTCGCGTTCATCACATTTTTTTTTCCGGTGATGATTTATTCTTGTTTGCAACAATCAAATGTCTTTTCCATGACAGGTAGAAGACAAATGGGTTCAAAGGATTTTAGATATTGAGGGTTTTGTCCAGGTTTGTTGATTAAAATAACCTCACCCTTTTTGAAGCACTTTGATAAATGTTGGAGTCATAGACTGGTATTGAAGAGTTCCAAGGATAATCTTGGGGATAGCATTGTAGATGTCTTGAATTTTTCCATCAATATCATCTAGACCAGGAGATTTATTATCGGGTGTTCTCTTCTTGCAATTCTTACACGGTGAAAGGAGATTCATTTCCATTTTCTTGATTTATACTTAAGTTCGTCTTGATGTAATCAGCACTTATCATCTCATGGAGATATGGTGCGTTTTATCTGTGGAAGTATCATTTGGCAAAATATCTTCGAGTTTATGTAAGATATCATCTGTAATGGTACTACATGGATCTGTTGATTGGTAACAGAGAATGACAGGTTTAAATATATTTTGGTTGGATTTAAATGTCTAACCAAAAGTTAAGTTAGTTTCCTTGCAGAACTCTATCCACTTGGTTTCTTTAGTTTCCCTTATTTAGTTTTTCTTTCTTATAAACTTGTTTCCATTTCCCTTTTTCCTCTTCAGTTTCTTTTAGACTACGTCTTCGAAGAGCTCTGACTTTTTTCTTCATCACTAATAAATCATTTGGTTCCACCATTTAAAGGCAGAATTTCTGCAAGTTTTTCTACATGCTGAGGTTACGATTTCCAAAAGATAGTTAGCAAATAGGTCTAATTCTTCTGTGTTCTTAATTGTTTTTAAATTATCCTTAAAGTTTTCTTTCTATCTTTAATTAACTTAAATGGTGATGACCACCAAATTTTGTTTTAAACCTAGGTGTTGTCTTCTGTAACATAGCATAGCTATTTTTGACTTCAAATGTAATTAGCTTGTGATTACTGATCGATTCTCGATTGTTTACTTCCCAGTCTCGTAAAGCATTGACTCTTTCAGAGATCATCTCCTGAGTTCCTAGGATTCGTGAAGTTGCATTTCTCTTTTCTAACCATGTTTGGAGAGAATTGTTAAGTTTGAGATGTTTTAACACTTTGGTAAGTTGGACATTGACTCTCGTTACTACAGTGGCCTGAGTGAAGGTTTTCGTCACCTTTTTGGTTGGAAATTATACAGTTAATGCACTTCTTTTGTGCTTCGCAATCTTTTCCTACGTGATGCGTTGGACAATGCTTATGGAATCAATGTCACTGGCTCTAGCGATATGAGTTACAATGCTTGATGTCAGAAATCATTCAGGAATGTAGGGTGTCAATGGCGTAGTCAGAGGGGTTAAGCCTAGTATCGCACTCAGAACATCAATCTGTAGAAGCAACATTGGTTCGTGAGCCCTGAACTTTATTGGGATAGTTTCTCATCGCAATTTGGGGATGATAAAAACATCAGAAATGTGAGGGGCGTGATTTTTAAGTTCTAAATTTATTTTTGTTTCTCTTTGCGCAGAAATTGAAGTTACATTAATCTCGTAGCCCCATCGTCTTAATCAGTGTGGGCCGATATACCACCGACATGTGGCAACATGTTCGCTCATCGCGTGCCTTGAGGCCACAGATAGAGGCCAGTGGATTGATTCCATATGCATTGGCTTATAGAATCAATGTCACTGACTAGCGATATGAGTGTGCATTACCTAGTGGATTCGAAAAACCACTCGGGAGCACAGGAGGTAGAACACCCCTCAGGGGATTTGGTAGGCACCACCCCCAAACTAAAGTTATGGTTGCGCCACTGGTTACGTGTACGCTGTTTCAGCTTTCACACATGGTGCTAAACGTTGCGATTGCGTTCTTAATTTCAAAACAGAAAAACTATTGACGATGGTCCCAGACACAACTACGTAGTTTCCCAAGCCATTGAAATAAAAAGAAGCATTTGCACGCTACTTTGAATGAGCGTTACACTTACTTCACCATTCAGACGTCCCGAAGCAATGCATGTAAATGGTCCTTTTATCACTTTCGCTTCATAACACCAATCGGAAGCTTTACGAAAGAGATATACAAGCAACCCAGCATCTTTATCAGATGTTCGAGTTACAACAGAAACGGTTATCAGTCAGTTAGATTTGATTTAAAGCCTCCATTGCATTCAGGAAGAGTCTTTCCCTTTCTAGTGTAAGAGAGGTTTTTAAATCGTCCTCTTCAAAACAGAGAGGCGGAATAGGCCCACCTAGGCGACAATGGCGGTCTATAGGGGCCGAGGCTTCCTCTTAACTTGCTAAGAAATCAATAGCGTAGGATAACATTGATAAATGGGGGTGCTAAGATTGGATCGATTGCAATAAAATATAATGCTTAACCACAGACCACATTATATCTATTCTAGATTCAACGTTGTTTGTGTTCTCTAAGGCAATAAAATACAAGTAGTTTTAAGTTAAAATGGTATGGTATCTGGTATTTTTAATTGACGTCACATTGCAGCAATATTATGGGCTGTTGGTTAGGGTACGGGATCACTCCCCGAAGAGAAAAATCCGAGGACAACTCCACGTAATTTTGAACCACGGTCGGATGACGAGGTGACATCTAAGCTGGCATTCCACTCTCCAATCTTCCACACCAACCCAACGTGAGGACATTTGAGGCCCCGACAGATTAACTTACTGGTTAGATCAAAGTTAAAAAGGAGTCCCAATCCTGGAAACTCTGTAGATGATACAACCGAAGTATAAGAGCTTAAGGCTGTCTTACAAGGGCTGATAAATAAGAGGGAACAGGTTAGAAAATGATAGACCATATACAAGGTATCAACTGCGTACATTATCAGGCAGGTTGGTATTTTGAGGTTTCATGTCACACGAGCCATGTTCGGCCATGCTGTGTCAGACACAAGACATACAATATCAAGTAATAGACACAATGAAATTTCTACTGACACAAAAGAGAGAAATACACTCAGGGAAGAATTCACCTGGCAAGAATCGAATCTGCGCTGCCTACAACTCGAAGGTTGATAGCAAAATGGGCATACCCATTGAGCCAAGAAATAAAATAAAAAATAAAATAAAAAATAAAATAAAATAAAAAATGAAATAAAAAATAAAATAAAAAATAAAATAAAAAATTAAATTAAAATAAAATAAATAATAATAATTGTACTTTATATCTTATCAAGTTATATTTATTTTTTACCACTGAACATTGTTTTTTATTAAGGTATGCTGGTCTTCTAGGTTGCCATAGACACTGAGCCTTTGATCTCAGCGAAGCAATTTACGAAAAGATGAACAAATGGTGAATGCAAGTTTTGTATGCATTCCAAAGAGAATTGTCGCTTTTTGATGTGACTCAACTAACGGTTTGGGTTGGCTAAGCCTGAACTAAAGAAATATTGTCTCGTTAATAATAGTGAGGTATCCCATATTCATCCAAATATAATTTAGATAACCGAACAATATTACACGTTCTTCATTTCCTATCTTCAATAAATATTGGTTCAAAATTACATGGGATGTTGTCTTCGGATTTTTAGTTTTTTGCTCTAGTAAGACGTTAATTAAAAATTACCAATTACTTGTTATTTGGATGTTTTTTTAATTTTGTTAGGCAATAAAAATGGCAGAAAATAAGGGGTATTTTCGACATATTATACTTTTTATTTCCGAAAAGGCAAGAATGCTTCGCAGACGCAAAAGATGTAGGTGTTTTAATTAACGTCGCACTGGAGCAACACAATGGGCTATTGGCAAAGGTCCGGTATCAATTCCCAAAGAAAATATCCAAGGTCAACACCCTGTAATTTAGAACCACAGTCATATGACCGCAAAGAAGCAAAAGAAGATATGTGTTGTGTATGGTGAGTGTGCCGTTGAAGATTCAAGTGCCGCAAGTGGTTCAGAAAGTTTCGTCGGATCAGTGATTTAGCCAGAAACCTCAGAACATTTATGAGCGTGGGATTATGCACCGTAGAGATATTGAAAGGTCATCGAACAGATTGGCACATACTTAACTGATTTAATGCAATTTTAGTAAATGAAACAATTTTTGTCTAAAAAAGGAGACAGACTTTTCTATCAACCCAACACAAGAACTTCCCCTTGATTCAAAACATTATCGACAGATGCTAACTCTATGGGAAATCTACCAAACTATTCTCATGGAATCAACTTTTAAAGTCGCCTCGCTTACGCTGTTCCACAGTACGACAGCCGACCAACCGGTATAGTGGTTAAGGTGTTAGCCTCTAGATCGGAAGGTTCCTGGTTCGAATGCGGGTACGGGCATGGATGTTTGTAAACGTATGGTGTAGAGGCGGCTGGTGCACCTTAAATCTGTCGTGGCCGAAAGTCCTCACGTTGGGTTGGCGTGGAAGTTCGGAGAGTGGGGTGCCAGCTCAGGTGTTGCTTCGTCATCTGACCGTGGTTCAAAATTACGAGGTGTTGTCCTCGGATCTTTTCCTTAAGGGACTGATCCCGGACCGTCGTCAATAGCCCGTCGTGTTGCTCTAGTACGACGTTAACTAAAATTACCATTACCATTACCATTCAACAGTACGACAAAAGTACCAGAAGGTGATGGTAATTTGAATTAACGTCGTACTAGAGCAACACAACGGGCTATTGACGACGGTCCGGGATCAGTCCTGTAAGGGAAAGATTCGAGGACAACACCTCATAATTTTGAATCTAGGTCAGATGACGAGGCAACACCTGAGCTGGCACACCACTCTCCAAACTTCCACACCAACCTAACGTGAGGACTTTCGGCCACGAACGATTTAAGGTGTACCAGCCGCCTCTACACCATACGCTTACATACATCCATGCCCGCATCCGGATTCGAACCGGACACAACTTTTGTTAACCGGACACGACTATCTCCAACAGCACCTACATAGGATTGGTGTGGCTACCTCCCCGATCTGTCCTCTTTGTTGCGATGGTCTTATGAATAGACAACACCTTGCGGAGTGCTCTAATTTACAGGACATTGACATCAGGAATACTTCTCCCCAAGGACTTTTTCGCTATATTGGACGGCAAGACAGCGTATGGCCGAAAGGCCTTGAGCTGGGCGTATGATTTAAAAAAAAAAAGGATTCGAACCAGGAACTATCCGTTCTAGAGGGTAAGACCTTAACCACTATACCGGTTGGTCGGGGAAAGTACCAGAAAGCTACTTGCTTAAATATCTCAATTTACCAAACAATCAATAGGGACTGCAGTGTGTTTATGCAAACTCAAGAAAGCATTCACATGGAATCAACTAACTAATCAATAGTGACAGCAGTGGGTTATGCGCTTACTCAAACAACTATTCACTTATCAACTTTTAAAGTCGCCTCGTTTACGCTGTTCCACAGTACGACGAAAGTACCAGAAATTGATTTGCTTAAACATCTCAATTTACTAAACACCCAATAGGGACTGCAGTGTCCTTTGTTTTATGCTCCTACGTCTCACAATAAGCAACAAAAAAAGCGATAGGATAACAATATGAAAATATAACAGTAAATGTTGGCGTAAAACCACTCAATCGCGACCGCAGTTTAGAAGTCCTACAAGTAAAAGTCAAAGTAAGTAAAAGGATAAACTTGTTTCAATACGATAATAGAGAAATCACTCATGCATAGCATTTGGAGGTTTCCTTTTATTTTTTGTATTCCCTTTCCCCAAAATTGAGCAAGCTGTTGCAGCTTAGACAATACAAAGCCCCAATCTCGCTGCCTGAGCCGCAATTGGGCACAGATGTGAACGGTTAAATGCACCCCAAAGCTCAAACTGGTGTTATGGACCACCAATTGTGGGACGCCCGATGTTTGGCTAAAAGGTGATGGCATTTCGAGCAGGAAACCTTCCTTTTTTTTCACTGAAATGTAAACACATTACGGTAACTGATGGATCGTTTTAAATTGTTCATTCGAGTCTGTTTAGATTTGGATGATTAAACGGCTATTGTGAATAGATACAAAATATCGAGTTGGCTATTACCGTGTCGTCCATCGAGGTATGCTGACTAAAGGCTAAACGATTGGTTTTATAAATAATACATAGCATTTATGTGATGTAACTTCGGTTTAACTTCATATCATAGTCTTTATGTGCTTAATCATCTCATCCTTAAAACTATAGATCGTAAAATAGATGCTTGGCGAAGTTTAGACAGATCTGACCCTTGCACCATAAAAAAAACCAACCAACCAACAAACCAAACTAAAGCGCAACGACTATTTGTCAATGACAGATAATCCGTAGGGGGTCACTGGTACCCATGCTACCAATTCCAGGTAGGATGTGCTTGTGGTTGTTGATGCGTTGTATTTACATTCCTAGAGCAACTGTTGAAATTTATGCAAGCTATTTCCTTATTATTTAACATTTCTTTTTTTTCCCGAAGAAGCTTTTGGTCTATAGCGTTATAAACACAAAACCAGCTAAAAAAAACCTGAAACAATTTATTAGATACTCAAATCTTCCAAAGTGTTTCGACGAAATATTGTCCAAGGTGCGATCGATTTGGTTAATGATGAGGTACCTTGTCCGACATCTTGTCAGTTTTGCTAATGACGAGATACCTGACTAAAGTATACCTGTCCGACTGTACCTGTCGAGACAAAACTGCCCTGTTACTTCAAGTGGGAAATGAAGATCCAAGAAGGAAAACAAATTGTTTTAGCTACTCGATACCAAATGGCACTCAAAATTATTTAAACGTGTATCACTTTGAATAATTTTTGAACACAATCGTAAAGTTCAAAACTAACGCCGAAGTTAAATAAATTTTACGCAGTTCAAACCGTTTCACTATCCGTAAGGCATACCAGTGTGTCGCGACATACCGTTTGCAAATCCTCATCAAAAACTGGCAACATTGATTCGCCCTGCAACTGATTCAACTGGCAACATTCGATTGGTATTACTGATGACGAGATATCTCGTCATTAGCAAGACTTGTCAGATCTCGGAAGACGAGATATACCGTCAAGACAACTTGGTTAAATGCATAACCCAAAATTCATCAGTCGTTCCTAACACACTTAACTATTAGCGAAGTACCACTCAGGGAGACGAAAAACCGAGCACCTTGCTCTTAAAATAGTTTGAAGTTTCATACAAATCTCTCGGGATGATTCACGTACAGGTTTATCTTCGTGGTGAAAGATCTGTTTCGTAAATGAGGATAGCAGAACTCTACAAGAAGTTACGTGGTCTAGCGGTTTCTGTTCAAATATGTTTTGTATTCCCGTTTCTGTACTTGCAATATTAAACGCTTCTCATTATTTCTCGAAGGATAGTGGATATTAAATCTATGCTACCCTCGAATGTCCTCGCATTGGCGTCATGTGGTAGTTTGGAGACTGGGGTGTAAGCACATGTGGTTTCGTCATTAGGCCGTGATTCAGAATTACAAGGTGTTGTCCTCTGATATTTACTATCGCCGACCACCCGGTCTGGTGAATGAGGAGTTAGCCTCTTGATCGGAAGGTCTGCGGGTCCGGGCATAGATTTTTGTAAGCGTATGGTGTACAGACGGCTGGTGCACCTTAGATCTGTCGTGGCCGAAAGTCCTCACGTTGGGTTGGTGTGGAAGTTTGGAGAATGGAGTGCCAGCTCAGGTATTGCTTCGTCATCTGACCGTGGTTAGCCGACCAAACGGTACAGTGGTTAAGGTGTTAGCCTCTAGATTGGAAGGTTCCTGGTTTGAATCCGGGTCCAGGCATGGATTTTTGTAAGCGTATGGTGTAGAGACGGCTGGTGCACCTAAATCTGTCATGGCCGAAAGTCCTCAAGTTGGGTTGGTGAAGAGTTGGGTGCCAGCTCAGGTGTTGCTTCGTCATCTGACCGTGGTTCAAAATTACGAGATGTTGTCCTCGAATCTTTCCTTTAAGGGACTGATCCCGGACTGTCGTCAATAGTCCGTTGTGCTGCTCTAGTACGACGTTATTTAAAAAATTAACAATTATTGACAGAGGTTCAATATTACTAGGTGTTGTCCTCGGATCATTTCCTCAAGGGACTGATCCCGGATGGTCGTCAAAAGCCCGTTGTGTTGCTCTAGTACAACGTTGACTAAAATTACCATTACCATTACCATTACCCGGACCGACGTCAATAGCCCGTTGTGTTGCTCTAGTACGACGTTAATTAAAAATCACAAATTACCAAGCACCTCGGATTTTTTCCTTGGGATATTGATCCCGGACCGTTGTCAATAGCCCGTTATATGTTGCTCTAGTACGACGTTAATTAAAAATTACCAAAAAGTACCAACTACCCTTAGGATTTTGATCCATTACTGTCGTCAATAGCCCGTTGTGCTGCTCTAGTAGGACGTTAATTAAAAATTACCAAAAAGTACCAATTCCCCTTAGGGAATTGATCCCGGACTGTCGTCAATAGCTCGCTGTCTTGCTCTAGTACGAAGCTAATTAAAAATGACCAAAATTAGCTCATGACGTCATCTAACGAACTAATGACGATAAATACCGCTTCACTAATTCCAAAACTGGCAGCGTAATTGTGGCTCTTATAGTAGCGCGCACTGTAAATAGAACTCGCACGTGGACGATTTCTTTGACTGTTGCTCCACTAGTACAGAGACGCGTTGATTTGACGTGAGTCATGCGACTTCCTAAGGAATTCGAACACTTTGGACAGCCGATCCGTAAAGACTAGGCACTAACAGGTGTTTCTCAAGGCAAGTACGTATTTCTTTGATGTCAAACGATTATGTTCAGCTGCCAAAACAAACAGTTTAAGCAACTTTTGCTTTGGCGGGAAGAGCTCCAACATTCGAAATCGTTCGCGGATGGCAACGGGTCTCGCATTGGGCGTGCGGCCTCGCACGTGACGTCACAGACCAGTGGCAAGAAGTAATAAAACGCTGCCAATAAAGCACATCGCATGATACAAATTCCATTTCAGAAAAGTCTTTACGGTTTTGGCAGCAGTCCAAGGCGATGGAATGCTAATACTGCGGTGCAAGGAACTGTGAGTCAAGGCCGTTGCGCAGTGACAAAAACGGGAGTCATTTTTTGAGGGGTCTAGGAAGACCCCCAGTTGCTTCATGGGCCCCGTTAGCCCGGTTGGTAGTAACAGTAATTTTATTAAACGTCGTACTAGAACAACACAACGGGCTATTGACGACGATCCGTAATCAGTCCCTTAAGGAAAAAAACCGAGGACAACACTTCGTAATTTTGAACCACGGTAAGATGACGAAGCAACACCTGAGCTATCCCTTATGTTATAGGTAATTTGGTAATTTTAATTAACGTCGTACTAGAGCAACACAACGGACTATTGACGACGGTCCGGGTAATTGGTGCCGACCAACCGGTATAGTGGTTAAGGTGTTAGCCTCTAGATCGGAAGGTTCCTGGTTCGAATCCGGGTCCGGGCATGGATGTTTGTAAGCGTATGGTGTAGAGGCGGCTGGTGCACCTTAAATCTGTCGTGGCCGAAAGTCCTCACGTTGGGTTGGCGTGGAAGTTTGGAGAGTGGGGTGCCAGCTCAGGTGTTGCTTCGTCATCTGACCGTGGTTCAAAATTACGAGGTGTTGTCCTCGGATCTTTCCCTTAAGGGACTGATCCCGGACCGTCGTCAATAGCCCGTTGTGTTGCTCTAGTACGACGTTAACTAAAATTACCAATTACCGGGTAATTGGTAATTTTAGTTAACGTCGTACTAGAGCAACACAACGGGCTATTGACGACGGTCCGGGATCAGTCCCCTAAGGTAAAGATCCGAGGACAACACCCCGTAATTTTGAACCACGGTCAGATGACGAAGCCCTTATGTTATAGGAGGGTCCAAGTTGATTGGACACCAAGGATTTGGAACATTGACCACACCTGATCCCACGAAAAGAACTGTCACGGGTGAGGAGACTTTTACATTAGACCGATACCTTATGAATTCTATTTTCTTTTAATAAATAATTTTTTCAAGTCAATATTTATATTTTAGCAAGAGTTTATGACGTTACGCGATTGGATCTCGAATTTGAATTCGAATTTGGCCGCATTTGATAAGGATGAGGTAATCGGCTTTGCCCGTGGTGTTGGTTTACAAAACAAACTAAATGGGAATTCGTAGCAATCACCGGGGGTTGGCGAGCAATGGTCACACATGACCCCACGAAAAGAACTCTCACGGACAATGACGTGCTGGCCACGCTGTTGCTAGTCTAAGGAATATGTTGAGTACCGTGCATATTTGTGTGTGTGAAATAATAACCATCTCACTGCTTATTTTTAATATTTATTCCTCGTGTTGGATTGGGTCATAGGCGATCGGCACTAAGGACATATAACATTCACCAATAAACAAATAATGTCGATTTCTGAACCTCGTTCATCAGTGAAATGGTGGTTTGAAATCACTTTCATAAACTACGATTGTCTAATTCATGAATTGTGTACATCATTCCCCTTCAGTACCCGTATATCTTTCCAGTCGTTTCCCCAATAACGAGTTCTGTTAGATTATACTTACAGTCTATCTCTACTATTATAAGAGGAAGTGTCTGTCTGTTTGTTTCGCTGCCGCAAAATCCTGACGATTTATGGCTTACAGCAATGAGATTTGGCACAGGTAGTCCCCGAATTTTTTGCAATTTTTGGGTCGCTGCGAATTTTAAGATAAAATTGGTTTAATAGTTTTACTCTCCACGGGTTCTTCAACGCGTTTCTTACCGTGGAGAGAAGAAACTCCGGAAACTAAACTTTTCTACCCACGTGACCTTACCTTCAGGCTTTGGAATCATGCCAAGTTATTTCATCGCGGTGGATTCTAAATTTATTTTTTACGTTTCCGCTTTCATTTTGCACTCGGAGAAAAAAAAAACAATTTCGTTTCCGCTTTGATTATGCGTTGAGGAAGGTTTTTCCAGCGAGACGATAAATATTTTACCTATAGTCACAGTTCTTTTTTCTATCTCCTGGACCGTTAAATATGGAGTAAAAATTTCAACGGATTTGAATTCTGCGGATAATTTCAGTTTGGATTGATACCAAAAAATATGATTTTCTTTAAATAACTAATTTTTAAATTGAACGGATTGAACTTCAACTTCACGGCGTTGCCCGTGGTTTTGGTTTGCTTCGCAAACCAACACGTAATTGGGCACGGGCAACGCTGGGCTAGCCACGCATTGGCTAGTTGTTAGATATGATAGTTTTCCAGAGGAATCGGTAAAAAAAAAATTGTTTTGCAAAATGCTGTTTGGGCAACTGTGGTTTAAAATTGTTTTTACAAGATACTACTGCTTCATTGTTTTTGTACATCGATTGTGCACATAATTCCCCTCCTGTTCCCTTTTAATTATTCCAGCTCCTTTCCAAATTAAGAGTTCTGCTCTATTATAGGCAGCACATACTTACAATTTAGTGTTACACAGCATAAAGTTTTGTAGAGGAGAGCCGTAAGAAATTCGATTTGAGAAATTGTCGATGAGCCAAAAAAGTTTGGGCAACTAATATTTAAAATTAGTTTTTTTCAAACTACGGCTGTTTCATTGTTTTAATGCCATGGATTTCAAACATTCGTCACCTCCTGTTCCCTTTTAATAATTTTAGCCCTTTCCCCAGTAAAGAGTTCTGCTCTGTTATAGGCAGCACATGCACAAACAATTTACTGTTGATAGTTTTCCAGAGTGCGACTGTCGAGAATTGCATTTCAAAAGGGGGACTTTCACAAACTTAGATGATTTGTATGGATTAAGCGCATCTTTCCCCTCCTGTTCCCCTTTCAATCATTATAGCTCCTTCCCCACTAAAGAGTTCTGCTCTATTATAGGCAGCACAGGCACAAGCAATTTATTGTAACACAATATAAAATTTTGTAGAGGAGAGTCTAAACAAATTCGATTTGAGAAAGGGTCGATAAGCCAAAAAAGTTTGGGCCCCAATTATGATTTAAAATTAGTCTTATACAAACTACGGCTGTTTCATTGTTTTAATGCCATGGATTTCAAACATTCGTCCCCTCCTGTTCCCTTTTAATAATTTTAGCCCTTTCCCCAATAAAGAGTTATACTCTGTTATAGGCAGCACATGCACAAACAATTTATTGTTGACAGTTTTCTTGAAGGCGAATGTGAAGAATTGTACTTCAAAAGAGGGACTTTCACAAACGCAGATGGTTTGCATAGATTGAGCGCATCTTTCCCCGCCTGTTCCCCTTTCAATCATTATAGCTCCTTCCCCAATAAAGAGTTATACTCTGTTATAGGCAGCACATGCACAAACAATTTACTGTTGATAGTTTTCCAGAGTGCGACTGTCGAGAATTGCATTTCAAAAGGGGGACTTTCACAAACTTAGAAGATTTGTATGGATTAAGCGCATCTTTCCCCTCCTGTTCCCCTTTCAATCATTATAGCTCCTTCCCCACTAAAGAGTTCTGCTCTATTATAGGCAGCACAGGCACAAGCAATTTATTGTAACACAATATAAAATTTTGTAGAGGAGAGCCTAAACAAATTCGATTTGAGAAAGGGTCGATAAGCCAAAAAAGTTTGGGCCCCAATTATGATTTAAAATTAGTCTTATACAAACTACGGCTGTTTCATTGTTTTAATGCCATGGATTTCAAACATTCGTCCCCTCCTGTTCCCTTTTAATAATTTTAGTCCTTTCCCCAATAAAGAGTTATACTCTGTTATAGGCAGCACATGCACAAACAATTTATTGTTGACAGTTTTCTTCAAGGCGAATGTGAAGAATTGTACTTCAAAAGAGGGACTTTCACAAACGCAGATGGTTTGCATAGATTGAGCGCATCTTTCCCCGCCTGTTCCCCTTTCAATCATTATAGCTCCTTCCTCAATAAAGAGTTATACTCTGTTATAAGCAGCACATGCACAAACAATTTATTGTTGATAGTTTTCCAGAGGGCTACTGTGAGAGTTGTACTTGAAAAGGGGCGTAGAGCCAAAAGCTATTGGGCCACTATGTTTTGATTTAAGATTAGTTTTTTTTATAAACTTAAATGGTTTGCATGGATTGTGCACATCATTCCCCTCCTGTGCCATTTCAATCTTCCCAATCCCCCCCAACGAGTTCTGTTCGACGCTGGCCGAGTGCTTTTGACTGAGCACTTAATAACTGTTTACCTTCCAAGTGCGCGATCAGAGGTAGAGGGAGGCTCATACATCATCCCGTTAGGGGTCGGAGAAGGGGTCGTCCACGGGGGGCAGAAAGTGAAAATAGCTTGCCTCCGGGCGACATTGTTGACAATTAATCGCGAGCCGTTCGACAAGCGCCTTCATTTGCAGTTGTTTGACCTTATTCTATTTCTCGCCTCGCAAAAAGAGGCTCTTCCTCAAAAAAACAGTAATTGAGAAAGAAGATTAGGATATCCGGTCTCTCCTTCTTTGCTTGCGGGCGGAAGCTAAAGATGTACTTCCTGTCATCCCCCTTTATTCTGTGCTACCACTTTTGGCCTCAGGGCCAAATTCTGGCCTCCTCCCGAGAAGCACTTTCTCCGCCGCTCCTCGGTGCTGTGGGTCGCTTTTGGCTGGGTCGCGAAGCATCTCGAGTCGCGTATTCACTGACTGCTGCAGGGATATGCTATAGGAGTTTATTGCGACAAATGAATTTTTGACCAGTTTCAGACATATTATCGATATTCGTTGAACCAGTGGTCCACGAAAAACATGCCATATTTCACGAGCCAAAATAGAAGTTAGACTATCTTTGCCACATCTCGATATTGGAAGTCACGAAACAATTCGAGCCGCGTATTCTCCAATAGCAATATAGCGTCGTCATATTTTCAAAAGATCATTTCAGATAGGGCCTAATCATCCTGTCCCGGATTTGTATTGCTATGGAAAGGCTACAATTCAAAAGGAGTATTACGGTTTGTGAACTTTTGACTAATTTCTGTGAAGCCAATACTCGTTCAACCAGTGGAGTCCATGAAATTCATGCCATATTTCACGAGCCAAAATAGAAGTTAGACTATCTTTGCCACATCTCGATATTGGAAGTCACGAAACAATTCGAGCCGCGTATTCTCCAATAGCAATATAGCGTCGTCATATTTTCAAAAGATCATTTCAGATAGGGCCTAATCATCCTGTCCCGGATTTGTATTGCTATGGAAAGGCTACAATTCAAAAGGAGTATTACGGTTTGTGAACTTTTGACTAATTTCTGAGAAGTCAATACTCGTTCAACCAGTGGAGTCCATGAAATTCATGCAATATTATGGCAGCCAAAATGGAAAATAGGCAATCTTTCTCTGCTTCATCTCGGTACTGGGGTCGCGAAACAATTCGAGCCGCGTATTTGCCAAAAGCAATATAGCGTCAGTCATATTTTCAGAAGATCATTTCAGAGAGAGCCCCATCATCATGTCCCGGTTTTGTATTGCCATCATAAAGCCACAAGACAATGCTCAAGAAACATTACGACTTGCGGATTTCAGACCCTCCAGGTTGTGGTATCGATGAGGTTTCTCGTCATTGGCAAAACTGACCAGATCGAAATATATCCTCAATAGAATAAACTGACCAGATCTCGTCATAAAAAAAATTGGCACTATCTTGTTGACGAGATATCTCGTCATTAGGAAATATTTGTCAGATATTGATGGATGGGTTATCTCGTATAAGCTTATGGAAATTATTGGCTATCAAATACAATCTAAACAGGACATTCAGACGTCAATGAGATGAAAATGTCAGAAGTTCAACAGAAAAATCCGAAACAATCATTGACATGAGGACAAGTATGCAAATCTCAAAAATTAAAAACCTTTTTAAAAAATAATTACATTAAAAACAATTATCTAATTAAAAAAATTGTTTCATAACATGGGTTAGTCTTCTGACATTTGTATCTTGTCTAATTGATGGCTGTATGTTCAGTTTGATATGTTGTCTGAGACAGATAATTAAATATATTTTTTTACCGAAAAGTAAAACCTTTTACTTCATCTTTGTGTGACTTCAATGACTACCAATGGCCACGCATAAGATCTTAGAAGGCCGCAGGTTGCTCATCTCTGGAAACAGACTGTGTTAGTGACACACATATTTATCAGGATGTCAGGAAATAAGGTATTTCTTTAACAACTGCGCGCGCGCTATTTATATAAGGTAAAATCAAATAGCGATAAATCGCCCATTTCAGAGTTAGTGCTTCCCTCCCATGTATCTATATTCTGTTCCAAACAACTGGTTTAGAAGGAACGTAACCAAGATATTTATAGTTCCGAGCAACAGCTGAATCAATTGATCTGCTTTCCAGGTACCAATGAAAGAATATTATACCCATGCTTCAACTTGTTTGAGAGGTTTATAGAAGTTTGCATTTCTGTGTCGGAGGGTAATGAAGTCTATTTTCAAACCTAACGAAGGGAAGGAAATGTCTACTATTAATAATCATTCCGTACTTTAGGTACAATTGCGTGGAAAAAACGAACTATTCTACTGATGTTTGAGGCCGATCAACCGGTATAGTGGTTAAGATGTTAGCCTCTAGATCGGAAGGTTCCTGGTTCGAATCCTGGTCCGGGCATGGATGTTTCTAAGCGTATGGTGTAGAGGCGGCTGGTGCACCTTAAATCTGTCGAGGCCGAAAGTCCTCACGTTGGGTTGGCGTGGAAGTTTGGAGAGAGGGGTGCCAGCTCAGGTGTTGCTTCGTCATCTGACCGTGGTTCAAAATTACGAGATGTTGTCCTCGGATCTTTCCCTTAAGGGACTGATCCCGGACCGTCGTCAATAGCCCGCTATGTTGCACTAGTACGACGCTAACTAAAATTACCATTACCATTACCTGATGTTTGGGCCGTGATAGCCTGGTTGGAGGAGTAACGGATTAGCAACCGGAGGGTTGCGAGTTTGAATCCAACCAAAGATCGTCGTGTACCAAGGGGGCTGGTGCACGTTAAATCTATCGTGACTTCAAACGTCCTCACGGTGGCCTGGTATTGATGCTTGGAGAGTGGGGCCAGGTCAGATGTTGCCTCGTCATATGACCGTGGTTCAAAATTACACTGTGTTGTCCTCGAGTCTTCCCCTTTGGATTGATCCCAGAGCGTCATCAATAGTTCGTTGTGTTGCTGCAGTACGACGTTAATTGAAATACCTACCTACCTCTGATGTTTTAGCGATAGCTCAGGAGTTGTTCTCGTCCAGTTGTTGTGGCTCAAAATTACGTGGGTTGTCCTTCATAAGGGTAATTAATTAACGTCGCCCTGGAGCAGCACAGTGGACTATTGGTAACGGTACGGAATCAATCCCCAAGGGAAAGGGCCGAGAACAACTTCACGTAGTTTTGAACCACGGTCAGATGACGAGATCACGCCTGAGCTGGCACCCCACTCTCCAAACTTACACACCACGCCAACGTTAGGACATTTGAGGTCACGATAGATTTAACGTGCACCTCCACCCTTGTATACGGCGGTCTTTGGCTGGGCCAAGTTTCTAACTTGCAATCCTATGATTGCTACTCCTTCGGGATTGATCGCACAGTAAGTGACCTATTCTCTCAATGAGAGTCAAAGGTATACTAATTTTATGAACTAGAGCAGGGATTTTGAGCGATTCTCGTGGTATTCATTTACTAATTGCAAAAATTCTGCACACTCACAAATCTATTATACTTTGGTCCGATCTGACGGAAAATAACAGGCATAATTTTGATTGAATTTCTAAAAGTAATTACCTATCCTTTTTGCTCCAAAGTGGCTTTTGTTTAAAATCTTTTTGAAACTATTTATGTTTTGTAATAGAAAAAAACAGTACTCAAAATTATTTGCACAGGTGTTACTTGAAATTCTTTGTGAATACGTCACAAAAAAATCAAAACTAAACCGTTGAAATGAAAATAAATTAAACACACAATTTACCACCCACCATAAGACCCACCAGTGCCAAAGGTCAATGGTATAAGGCTATAAACTTTGCACCGGTGCCACTCGTGCAGCACACCAGTCGTCATTAACGAAACTGACCAGCCTTCGATGGACGAAATATCTCGTCGTTCGAATAAAACAAACTGGATCTTGATCTCGTCATCATCAAGAAATCGGCAATGTCTTGACGACATCTCGCAAAAAAAGCAAAATTGGTCAGATCTTGATGGAAGAGATATCTCGTCGAAACCACTTGGGGGAGGGGGGGTTAAAAACATGTGCTTAGTAACGCACACGCGTTTCTGCCATCTTGAGCTGTATCACTTTAGTTTACCTCGAAACATTGCAAGAATGATAGTCTATACGCGATCACGCAACACCTATTTAAAACCGATTCCATTTCACCAAATAAAAAGGGCCACTGCACCGATCTGAGCCCCAGAGATTTGGCGACGTATATCGGATAATAATTGTGACACGCCTTTAATCAACAGTGGATATTCCCCATTCCGCAAGAGCCTGGAAGTAAAGCCCTGTTTATGCCATTGCGGGTAATTATCTGTCTCTTCGCAGACTAATGTCCCATCGCAGAAAGGAGGCGTAACGACCACGGCTTATCTTCTGATTTAGTGCCTCCTTTAGGTTAAACTATCTTTTCTGAGTGATTAAGGGGGGATAATTTATTTGCGTCTGTGCGTTTGAACGTACGCACACACGCAAAGCGAGGGTCTGCCCCCTCGCGCATGATTTCTATGCTAATATCCTATTGCAGATCGCTGCGATACGAAAGTCCGACCCCTTGGCTGAGAGAATCGAAATGAGTTGATGGCATGCGCGTTATGGGGAGACTGCGGAAATCTTGGGATGGGGCACAACAAGAGAGGCTGTTGGTACAGAGGACAAGGACCTGGAAAAATGACCTTTCATTGAGAACTTCAATTTTGATGGACGAATGTGCAAGTCATTTCAATATTTATCAGTCAACAATTTTGCTTGAATTTAAAGGGATTTTCCACAAATATGGGCGATGTTCTCCCCTTTGAGGACATTCCTTTCATAGGAACCCATTTATAAAAGAGACGAAAACAGTTTTTAACTACGACCTCTTGGCTGAGAGAATCGAAATGAGTTGACGACATGCGCGTTATGGGGAGATCTTGTGTTCCTTATTTTATACTTCTGTGGAAATCTTGGGATAAGGCACAACAAAAGAGGCTGTTGGTACAGAGGACAAGGACCTGAAAAAATGACCTTTCATTGAGAACTTCAATTTTAATAGACGAATGTAAAGTCCTTTCAATATTTATCAGTTAACAATTTTGCTTAAATTTAAAGGGATTTCCCAAACATGGGTGATGTTCCCATTTGAGGACATTACCTGTTGAATCCATTTATAAAAGAGACGAAAACAATATTTAACTCCGACCCCTTGGCTGAGAGAATCTAAATGCTTTAATGACACACCCCTTTTGGGGGCGGTCTTGTATTCCTCATTGTATAATATTAAGGGAATCTTGGGATAGAACACAAGAGAGAACATTGTTACAAAGGACAAGAACCTGAAAAAATGACCACTTTTCATTGAGAACTTCAATTTTGATAGATGAATGTTAATGATGAATAAGAGATGTTTTTTATGACAGTTAACAATATTGCTCAAATTTAAAGAAATTTTCCCATGTGGGTTATGTTCCCGTTTGAGGACATGACCCCTCAAAGGACCCATTAAAGACAGTTTTTTTGTTGTTTTATTTTACATATATCAGCCTCCAGGTACCTTAAATAGCCGATATAATAATTTTTTAACATTCTTTTTCTTAGAACCGAGAGGTTAATGAAAAACGGTATGACTTCCGGTTGTAACTAAAATTTGTCTGAGGAAAACTTACTTAACTTTGAAGGACTAGACTCCATGTGTAAAAGAGAAAAGAAATCTTGGAATAGGACACAAGACCATTGATCTAAAGGACAGAGACCTGGAAAAATAAACAACTTCAAGTTACGTAGAGAAAAGACAGCATTTATAAGGTTTAGAACTGGTCACAACAAAGCAATGAAATATGTGGCAGGAAAAGAGATTTACCCTGACTGTCTCAACTGTCAGGACAACAGCATGGCTAGTCTGGATCACGTACTCATTTGTTTAGGGGTGTCATTGAAGGACATTGATGATGATTAGAAAGATCAAAGATTTTATTTCAAATGGTTAAAAAAAAATCAAATTTTTCAAAGTGTAAAATTAAGAAAGTTTTTGACGTGACTATATGTTGAAAATCGGACCAGTTTTTGGAAAGTTGAGTCGAAAAATTGGGCATCGAGTTATGTGTAATAATTTCTACGTTGTCTACCCAAAAAAAAAAAAAAACTGTGCTATTCTATAGCTGAGGGAACAAGGACTTGTTAGGGACCTTGATTCGCACGTCGAGGGAGATAAGAGCGATGGGGGAGGAAAAAGGGGGAGTATTTTGGGGAATTTCTTCTGCGCCGTGCAAACAAGGGATTGTAAATAGCTACACGACGTCGAAATTGGTCTCAAGCGAAAGCTTATATAGAAATCTGACGAGTTACTTCAAATTTATTTATGACTAGCAAAATACCCCACCTTACTTGGTTTGAATTGGTTTACTCTAGATTGAAGAGATAATCAAAATATATAATGACTTACGTTTTTTGCAGATTAAAAATTTATTTTAACATCTTTCGCCATCTTTATATTTTCTACAACTTACTTTGGACACAAATCCTACACATGCATATCCATTCATGTAATACATTTCACATACATCGCACAATTGCTGTATGACAAAGCTACAAAATGACGAAAGGTGATACTAAGGTTACTACTATAAAAGACGATTTATAAGAAGATTTGGAATTCCCTTTCTTAAGTTCTTTTCATGTGCAACTCATTTAATTAAAATTACGATTTACGGCGAGTGCTCTCGCACTCAATGTCAACAAAACAATATTTTTTTACTTGTGGCACTCTTGCCTCCGTTATGCGACATTGTGAAATTTTGCAATCTTCTCCTGTCATTATTACAACAAATTTTTTAATGTTGGAAAAAGTTCCTGTTTGGATTAATAAACATTATTATTCTTTCAATAACGGCATTATTCTTTAAATAACAGCATTATTCTTTCAATAATGGCATAACTACACTTAAAATTTACTGAAAATTTATACTGACTTACCTAACATTTTTAAGTCTAATACTTTGTGGTGCTGTTGCGTGTGATGAGAAGGAAACCACATTTATTAAAATAATAGATATTTAAAACAGGAAACAGCGAAGTAAAACAAAATAAAAGATGTCGCAAAAAATTGTTCTAAAGATATTAATTTGTGATTCAATTTTATCTCTTGATCTCGCACAGTTGCCACAACTTACAACTAAAAGTGTACAAAATTTAGAAATGTGAAATTAATTCAGAGCGAAAGAACCAGAAAAAAATCACTGCTCGCGCGATCTTGTTCATTCTCGTTTCATTGAAAAATATCGTCTGTCCCAAATATTCGGAAATCGTTTTCATAGCGCAAAGAATAAAAATAAGACTCGAAAAAAATGAAATATCAGAGATGAAATTCCATACAAAAAAAAATTTTTTTTGAAGAATAATTACTTTTTCAGCAGTACTGGTAAAGCAATCGAAGTAATCGTAATATTCAATAGACATTCCAATTTTTCCAAAACTACCAAATTATGGTTGATTTAAGTATACTTACTCAGGTGTTTTAGCATGAAACTCAACTAAATATAACAATAAAGAAATGTTTAATATTGCATTCACTAAACTATTAGATAGTGTATAAAATAAAATACACTGCAATCAAATATCTGGAAAACAATTCATGTGATGTCTCCAAAAACACACAAACACAAAATCGAGCATAGAACAGAAAGACGGACAGACAGACTTTCGCAACCAATGCCACTCACTAAATGAAGATAAGTTCTCACTGTATGCAAATTTTCATGAAAATATCTTAAACCGCGTGGACGTGTATAGGGCACAACATACAGACAGACAGACACCAAACGAGAAAAAGGCGGATTCGGCATCAGAAGGTTCCAAAACGGATAGAAAACTTGAAATGGGTCGAAAATATTGAATGTACAAACAAACACTCCATTCTTATTTATATAGACTAGCAAAATACCCGACCTTACTCGGTTTGAATTGGTTTACTCTAGATTGAAGAGATAATCAAAATATATAATGACTTACGTTTTTTGTAGGATAAAAATTTATTTTAACATCTTTCGCCATCTTTATATTTTCTACAACTTACTTGGGACACAAATCCTACACATGCATATCCATTCATGTAATACATTTCACATACATCGCACAATTGCTGTATGACAAAGCTACAAAATGACGAAAGGTGATACTAAGGTTACTACTATAAAATACGATTTATAGGAAGATTTGGAATTCCCTTTTTTAAGTTCTTTTCATGTTCAACTCAATTAATTAAAATTACGATTTACGGCAAGTGCTCTCGCACTCATAGTCAACAAAACAATATTTTTTTACTTGTGGCACTCTTGCCTCCGGTATGCGACATTGTGAAATTTTGCAATCTTCTAATGTCATTATTACAACGAATTTTTTAATGTTTGAAAAAGTTCCAGTTTGGATTAATAAACATTATTATTCTTTCAATAAAGGCATTATTCTTTAAATAACGGCATTATTCTATAAATAACGGCATTATTCTTTCAATAACGGCATTATTCTTTAAATAACGGCATTATTCTTTCAATAATGGTATTACACTTAAAATTTACTGAAAATTTATACTGACTTACCTAACATTTTTAAGTCTGATACTTTGTGGTGCTGTTGCGTGTGATGAGAAGGAAAACACATTTATTAAAATAATAAATATTTAAAACAGGAAACAGAGAAGTAAAACAAAATAAAAGATGTCGCAAAAAATTGTTCTAAAGATATTAATTTGTGATTCAATTTTATCTCTTGATCTCGCACAGTTGCCACAACTTACAACTAAAAGTGTACAAAATTTAGAAATGTGAATTAATTAAGAGCGAAAGAACCAGAAAAAATATCACTGCTCGCGCGATCTTGTTCATTCACGTTTAATTGAAAAATATCGTCTGTAACAAATATATTCTTAAATCGTTTTCATTGCGCAAAGAATAAAAATAAGACTCGAAATAAATGAAGTATCAGAGATGAAATTCTATAAAAAAAAAATTTTATTGAAGAATAATTACTTTTTCGGCAGTACTGGTAAAGCAATCGAAGTAATCGTAATATTCAATAGACATTCCAATTTTTCCCAAACTACCAAATTATGGTTGATTTAAGTATACTTACTCAGGTGTTTTAGCATGAAACTCAACTCTAAATATAACAATAAAGAAATGTTTAATATTGCATTCACTGAACTATTAGATAATGTATAAAATAAAATACAATGCAATCAAATATCTGGAATACAATTCATGTGATGTCTGCACAAACACACAAACACAAAATCGAGCATAGAACAGAAAGACGGACAGACTTTCGCAACCAATGCCACTCACTAAATGAAGATAAGTACTCACTGTATGCAAATTTCATGAAAATATCTTAAACCGCGTGGACGTGTATAGGGCACAACATACAGACAGACAGACAGACGGACAGACAGACAGACACCAAACGAGAAAAAGACGGATTCGGCATCAGAAGGGTCCAAAACGGATAGAAAACTTGAAATGGGTCGAAAATATTGAATGTACAAACAAACACTCCATTCTTATTTATATAGATTTAAGTTATTTCTTATATAGTGGATCTTTCTACTTCATTGACATCTCACAGGGCATCAAAATTAGTGATATATCAATAAATGAGCTTCGAATAATCGATTTAATAACTTAAAATCTACTCAGCAAGGAATGTCATAGCTTTCCAAACATCTTTGACTCAACGCCCCCTTTTCAAAGACTATTTTTTCGCTCATCCCACCTGAAAAGTCTCAACTAATAATCTCTACTTTTAAGAAAGGAAGTGTTTGTTTGTCTGCGTGTACGCATCGTCCTGACGAATCTATGGTACTTACAGTAATGAGATTTGGCACACAGGTAGTCAGAATTTTTTGCAATTTTTGTGTGAGCCCGAATTTTAAAATTCAATCTAGAACATTTTAAAATTAATTTAATTTCTGGCATTTAATATTATTATTGTTTTCTTTAGAATGGCAACAGCATAAAAGAGGTGACATATTCTAAATTTGTTTTTTACGTTACCGTTTGATTTTGCGGAGGAACGATTTCGGACGTCAAAAAAATGAAGCTAAGTTATAACTGGAGTAATGTAGGTTTTTTTTTCTATCTCCTAATTCGTTAAAGACAGAGTAAAAATTTCAACGAATTTGAAATCGGCCGAAAATTTTACACCAGATAATACCTTACATCACGGGCACGGGCAACGCCGGGCTAGCCACGCATTGGCTAGATTTAAATAAATTGAAAATTTACTACTGATTTTATATCTCTGTAAATCCAAGTTTCATATAGTACGTTTAAAATGAGCGCAAAAATGCCATTTGGTTTGCGTAGCAAACCAAATGCAAATTCGTAGCAATCACCGGGGGTTAGCAAGCTAGCCACTCAGTGGCTAGTAAATAATAAGCGCAGGTTTGACTGTAATTTGTTGCGTTGTGCTCCGGTATGACGTTAGTTAAGCTACCTACCTCACATGACTGTAATGCTCGTATTTCACTGAAATATTTAGGTAGCTGAGTGTAATTTTTGAATTTCTCTGATATATACACTATATGGTCAAAAGTATTTGGACACTGCATGTTTTTCAGAAAAAGGGCTTTAGCATTCTATTATTAAAGGGTAGGCCATCCCTTTGCTTGTCCCTTTACAGCTGCTACAACACATCGATTCATACTTTCCTCAACTTCTTTGTAAGTCTGCGTACAGTTGATGATGATGGGGTTGGGACAATGATGGATGATAAACAGTACAAGGTGTGATGGTTGTTCAAGGATAGCTCACCATGCCTCTTGCAAGGCTGTGAGAAGAGATTGTTGTGAGGATGTGCGTGCGTGACGGTGTCATGCTCGTCGCTTCAGTTTGCCCCACAAGTGCTCAATCGGTTTGAGATCGGGGCTCTGAACAGGTCAGTCAAGGCAATTCACCTCATTTTCAGGAAACCTGTCCAGCACACGTTTTGCAGTATGGTACTGGTAATTTTAGTTAACGTCGTACTAGAGCAACACAACGGGCTACTGACGACGGTCTGGGATTAGTCCCTCAAGGGAAAGAACCGAAGACAACACCTCGTCATCTGACCGTGGTTCAAAATTACGAGGTGTTGTCCTCGGATCATTCCCTAAAGAGATTGATCCCGGACCGTCGTCAATACTCCGGTGTGTTGCTCTAGAACGACGTTAACTAATAATTACCAATTACCTCGGTAATTTGGTAATTTTGTGGTAATTTTTTTTTAATACCGTGGCTTTTCGAATGTTCAAGGAGTGTTAATTGGTAATTTTAGTTAACGTCGTACTAGAGCAACACAACGGGCTACTGACGACGGTCCGGGATTAGTCCCTCAAGGGAAAGATCCGAAGACAACACCTCGTCATCTGACCGTGGTTCAAAATTACGAGGTGTTGTCCTCGGATCATTCCCTAAAGAGATTGATCCCGGACCGTCGTCAATACCCCGGTGTGTTGCTCTAGTACGACGTTAAATAATAATTACCAATTACCTCGGTAATTTGGTAATTTTTTTTTAATACCGTGGCTCTTCGAATGTTCAAGGATTGTTAATTGTTAATTTTTTAAATAACGTAGTACTAGACAACACAACGGGCTATTGACGACGGTCCGGGATCAGTCCCTCAAGGGAAAGATCCGAGGACAACACCTCGTAATTTTGAACCACGGTCAGATGAGGAAGCAACGCCTGAGCTGGCACCCTCTCTCCAAACTTACACACCAACCCAACATGAGGACTTTCGGCCACGACAGATTTAAGGTGCACCAGTCTCCTCTACACCATACGTTTACAAACATCCATGCCCGGACTTGGATTCGAACCAGGAACCTCAATATCTAGACGCAAACACCTTAACCATTATACCGGTTGGTCGGCCGTTTTGCAGTATGACATGAAGCTCGATATTGTTGACGAAACAACCAACATCGCCGTAGTATTGCCATACTGTAGGCAAGGCCGAATCATCCAGAACGTCGCGGTACACGTCAGCGTTCGTGGTACCAGATACATGAAGCAATGGGCGGAGTCCTGACTATACTAAGATGAATCCTCTCCGAATTTCCGCAGTGTCCAAATACTTTTGTCCATATAGTGTATATAGCCGAGTGTAATTTTTTAATTTCAAAAGCTAGTTTGGAAATAAAGCAACTTGAAAAACTGAAACTATTAAAATGAAAAATAAACTATACATAAACACACTAGAGTGTTCATTATTATTAATTAATATCTCAATCAAATCAGTAACATTAAAAATAGTCATTTAATGAGAAAGACAAATATGGTGTCCCCCACCCCATTTTTCTACATGGGACATGAATTATTTATCAGTTGCACCCTTAACCCTTCTTTGCATAATGGTGGAAATTTCCATCATAACATTGAATGCCCAAAAATTATATAAAAGAACAAGTTCACTTTAAGTTGATCGTGTCTGGATACCTTTTTAATGTCCATTGCATAAAAAAAACATAGCTGTCAAAAATAAGCAAGTGTCACTATCAGTAAAACGAGCTTGAAGTTGTCATTCCGCTGTTTGTTGTAGTTGCAATAAACGTATGATTTCGTTTTTAATTTTGTTTTATTATATTTGAGTTTCTTTTGTGCTAAAAAAGTGAAAATGAGTGGAAGAAAGGTTTGTAACATGTGTTTCTGTTATTTTTAGAGCAATTTCTGAAAAAGTTTGCGTTTAATTTAAAAAATACCACATGATACCATCCTATTGTTTTTTGCTAAATTTATACTATAAATATATACTAAGATTTTTTTAACCATTTTTCCTTTAATTTTGAACATGAATTATATCACCTTGATTTATTTCACCAATAAAGAAAAAAATCATGCAAAGAAGGGTTAGTTCTCCAGACAACTATTTACAGTCGGTTCCTCATTTTTATTTTTTGAGATCCAAGGTAGCTCGGTTGGAAGAGTACTGGATTACCAACCGGAGGGTTGCAGATTCGAATAACAACCCAAGTCCATCGTGTACAAAGGAGGCTGGTGTACATTAAATCTGTCGTGGCCTTTAATTCCTCACGTTGGCACGGTGTGGAAGTTAGGAGAGTGAGGTGTGTTGTATCGTTGTCCTCCTTGGATCTTTCCCTTGGGGATTGATCCCGGATCGTTGTCAATAACCCGTTGTGTTGCTCCAGTACATTAATTAAAATAGCTACATACCTTTAGCCAAGTGGATAAATGTTTGCTGCAAACATTTTTACTTGCCATTTTTTAGCATTTTATTGCCTTCTCTTATGCTTTCCCTATATTTCCCAAGGGACCAGCATTCCCCAAAAATTTCCTCAGCACCCACAGCAGAGGATGGGGTGATAGAGGCCACTTTGGTGACTATTTTCTAGACCAGTGGTTCCCAAACTGATCACCGCGGAGCCCTAATTGCTCCGAATGCCGCGGCTGATGCATGAAAATAAAATAAATAAAATTTAAAAAAATAAATAAAAATAAAATAAAATAAATAAACATTAAATTAAATAAGTAAAAATTAAATAAAATAAACAATAAGAATTAAAAAGTAAAATCATAATTAGAAAACCAGAAATTATATTCTGAACGTATATTTGCCAAGTTGAAGCTCTCGAAAATAATATCAAGTCTTTTGCAACGCAGATGTTTTTAATTGTTGAACTTTGGAAGAACATTCATCTATGGGCCAAATTTTGACGATATCATGTGTATTGATGGAAGTTGAGAATAAATTGAGATGTACATTTCAGAGTTTTTAAAATGCAATTTTACTGTATTGACTTTGCGCAATTGTGTTTAAATATCTCTTTACTATCTATACCCTTTTCCTACCCTCTGTAACACCACACCTAAGCACCATAACTCGTAAAACGTTGTGTAGGCTAAGGGGCTCTTCCATAAAAATTTATTTTAAAACGGGCTCCACGAATCATAACGGTTGGGTACCTCTGTTCTAGACCATCAAGGACAACCTTGCTTGACAATGCCCTTTAAACTCTCCAGAGCACGAATTGTTTGACTACCAAATGGCATTCCCTTAGTTTACACTGTCTGGGAATAGCTTCCCCAGATCAGAATTTCAAATGTTTGTCCTTTTCATTTGTTTAGTGACAAATACAGATTTAAATTACTTTTAAAATCCAACTTCCTAACTGAGTATGAATTATTGCACTGTTTTATTGTGGGTATCTTCACATCTTATAAGAGAAGGTCAAGATTATCTGCCAATTTATTAATCGACAAATGGACTAGGGTTCATCGATCTATGTGCTTAATCTTCGCAACACGGAACTTCTCAGTCTCATCAAGGACAACCTTGTTTGACAATGCCCTTTAAACTCTCAAGAGCACACAATATTTGACTACCAAATGGCATTCCCGTAGTTTACACTATCTGGGAATAGCTTCCCCAGATCAGAATTTCAAATGTTTGTCCTTTTCATTTGTTTAGTGACAAATACAGATTTAAATTACTTTTAAAATCCAACTTCCTAACTGGGTATGAATTATTGCACTGTTTTATTGTGGGTCTCTTCACATCTCATAAGAGAAGGTCAAGATTATCTGCCAATTTATTAATCGACAAATGGACTAGGGTTCATCGATCTATGTGCTTAATCTTCGCAACACGGAACTTCTCAGTCTCATCAAGGACAACCTTGTTTGACAATGCCCTTTAAACTCTCAAGAGCACACAATGTTTGACTACCAAATGGCATTCCCTTAGTTTACACTGTCTGGGAATAGCTTCCCCAGATCAGAATTTCAAATGTTTGTCCGTTTCATTTGTTTAGTGACAAATACAGATTTAAATTACTTTTAAAATCCAACTTCCTAACTGGGTATGAATTATTGCACTGTTTTATTGTGGGTCTCTTCACATCTCATAAGAGAAGGTCAAGATTATCTGCCAATTTATTAATCGACAAATGGACTAGGGTTCATCGATCTATGTGCTTAATCTTCGCAACACGGAACTTCTCAGTCTCATCAAGGACAACCTTGTTTGACAATGCCCTTTAAACTCTCAAGAGCACACAATATTTGACTACCAAATGGCATTCCCGTAGTTTACACTATCTGGGAATAGCTTCCCCAGATCAGAATTTCAAATGTTTGTCCGTTTCATTTGTTTAGTGACAAATACAGATTTAAATTACTTTTAAAATCCAACTTCCTAACTGGGTATGAATTATTGCACTGTTTTATTGTGGGTCTCTTCACATCTCATAAGAGAAGGTCAAGATTATCTGCCAATTTATTAATCGACAAATGGACTAGGGTTCATCGATCTATGTGCTTAATCTTCGCAACACGGAACTTCTCAGTCTCATCAAGGACAACCTTGTTTGACAATGCCCTTTAAACTCTCAAGAGCACACAATGTTTGACTACCAAATGGCATTCCCTTAGTTTACACTGTCTGGGAATAGCTTCCCCAGATCAGAATTTCAAATGTTTGTCCTTTTCACTTGTTTAGTGACAAATACAGATTTAAATTACTTTTAAAATCCAACTTCCTAACTGGGTATGAATTATTGCACTGTTTTATTGTGGGTCTCTTCACATCTCATAAGAGAAGGTCAAGATTATCTGCCAATTTATTAATCGACAAATGGACTAGGGTTCATCGATCTATGTGCTTAATCTTCGCAACACGGAACTTCTCAGTCTCATCAAGGACAACCTTGTTTGACAATGCCCTTTAAACTCTCAAGAGCACACAATGTTTGACTACCAAATGGCATTCCCTTAGTTTACACTGTCTGGGAATAGCTTCCCCAGATCAGAATTTCAAATGTTTGTCCGTTTCATTTGTTTAGTGACAAATACAGATTTAAATTACTTTTAAAATCCAACTTCCTAACTGGGTATGAATTATTGCACTGTTTTATTGTGGGTCTCTTCACATCTCATAAGAGAAGGTCAAGATTATCTGCCAATTTATTAATCGACAAATGGACTAGGGTTCATCGATCTATGTGCTTAATCTTCGCAACACGGAACTTCTCAGTCTCATCAAGGACAACCTTGTTTGACAATGCCCTTTAAACTCTCAAGAGCACACAATATTTGACTACCAAATGGCATTCCCGTAGTTTACACTATCTGGGAATAGCTTCCCCAGATCAGAATTTCAAATGTTTGTCCGTTTCATTTGTTTAGTGACAAATACAGATTTAAATTACTTTTAAAATCCAACTTCCTAACTGGGTATGAATTATTGCACTGTTTTATTGTGGGTCTCTTCACATCTCATAAGAGAAGGTCAAGATTATCTGCCAATTTATTAATCGACAAATGGACTAGGGTTCATCGATCTATGTGCTTAATCTTCGCAACACGGAACTTCTCAGTCTCATCAAGGACAACCTTGTTTGACAATGCCCTTTAAACTCTCAAGAGCACACAATGTTTGACTACCAAATGGCATTCCCTTAGTTTACACTGTCTGGGAATAGCTTCCCCAGATCAGAATTTCAAATGTTTGTCCTTTTCACTTGTTTAGTGACAAATACAGATTTAAATTACTTTTAAAATCCAACTTCCTAACTGGGTATGAATTATTGCACTGTTTTATTGTGGGTCTCTTCACATCTCATAAGAGAAGGTCAAGATTATCTGCCAATTTATTAATCGACAAATGGACTAGGGTTCATCGATCTATGTGCTTAATCTTCGCAACACGGAACTTCTCAGTCTCATCAAGGACAACCTTGTTTGACAATGCCCTTTAAACTCTCAAGAGCACACAATGTTTGACTACCAAATGGCATTCCCTTAGTTTACACTGTCTGGGAATAGCTTCCCCAGATCAGAATTTCAAATGTTTGTCCGTTTCATTTGTTTAGTGACAAATACAGATTTAAATTACTTTTAAAATCCAACTTCCTAACTGGGTATGAATTATTGCACTGTTTTATTGTGGGTCTCTTCACATCTCATAAGAGAAGGTCAAGATTATCTGCCAATTTATTAATCGACAAATGGACTAGGGTTCATCGATCTATGTGCTTAATATTCGCAACACGGAACTTCTCAGTCTCATCAAGGACAACCTTGTTTGACAATGCCCTTTAAACTCTCAAGAGCACACAATATTTGACTACCAAATGGCATTCCCGTAGTTTACACTATCTGGGAATAGCTTCCCCAGATCAGAATTTCAAATGTTTGTCCGTTTCATTTGTTTAGTGACAAATACAGATTTAAATTACTTTTAAAATCCAACTTCCTAACTGGGTATGAATTATTGCACTGTTTTATTGTGGGTCTCTTCACATCTCATAAGAGAAGGTCAAGATTATCTGCCAATTTATTAATCGACAAATGGACTAGGGTTCATCGATCTATGTGCTTAATCTTCGCAACACGGAACTTCTCAGTCTCATCAAGGACAACCTTGTTTGACAATGCCCTTTAAACTCTCAAGAGCACACAATGTTTGACTACCAAATGGCATTCCCTTAGTTTACACTGTCTGGGAATAGCTTCCCCAGATCAGAATTTCAAATGTTTGTCCTTTTCACTTGTTTAGTGACAAATACAGATTTAAATTACTTTTAAAATCCAACTTCCTAACTGGGTATGAATTATTGCACTGTTTTATTGTGGGTCTCTTCACATCTCATAAGAGAAGGTCAAGATTATCTGCCAATTTATTAATCGACAAATGGACTAGGGTTCATCGATCTATGTGCTTAATCTTCGCAACACGGAACTTCTCAGTCTCATCAAGGACAACCTTGTTTGACAATGCCCTTTAAACTCTCAAGAGCACACAATGTTTGACTACCAAATGGCATTCCCTTAGTTTACACTGTCTGGGAATAGCTTCCCCAGATCAGAATTTCAAATGTTTGTCCGTTTCATTTGTTTAGTGACAAATACAGATTTAAATTACTTTTAAAATCCAACTTCCTAACTGGGTATGAATTATTGCACTGTTTTATTGTGGGTCTCTTCACATCTCATAAGAGAAGGTCAAGATTATCTGCCAATTTATTAATCGACAAATGGACTAGGGTTCATCGATCTATGTGCTTAATATTCGCAACACGGAACTTCTCAGTCTCATCAAGGACAACCTTGTTTGACAATGCCCTTTAAACTCTCAAGAGCACACAATATTTGACTACCAAATGGCATTCCCGTAGTTTACACTATCTGGGAATAGCTTCCCCAGATCAGAATTTCAAATGTTTGTCCGTTTCATTTGTTTAGTGACAAATACAGATTTAAATTACTTTTAAAATCCAACTTCCTAACTGGGTATGAATTATTGCACTGTTTTATTGTGGGTCTCTTCACATCTCATAAGAGAAGGTCAAGATTATCTGCCAATTTATTAATCGACAAATGGACTAGGGTTCATCGATCTATGTGCTTAATCTTCGCAACACGGAACTTCTCAGTCTCATCAAGGACAACCTTGTTTGACAATGCCCTTTAAACTCTCAAGAGCACACAATGTTTGACTACCAAATGGCATTCCCTTAGTTTACACTGTCTGGGAATAGCTTCCCCAGATCAGAATTTCAAATGTTTGTCCTTTTCACTTGTTTAGTGACAAATACAGATTTCAGTTTATTTCAAAATTCAACTTCCCGACTGAATATGAATTTGTGCATTATTTTATTGTGGATTTCTTAACACCTCGTAGAAGGAAGTCGTTAAGAAGAGCGAACTTTTATATCCTCAGCTATTGTAGGGCCTACTTGAGAGACGGTGTAACGGTCCGTTATCGAGCCGAATGGGCTAAGTAAGTGTTCTCGGAGTAATCTGATAAAGTCCTTATCTTGAGCAGTGGAATAAATGAGATTGTTGTCGACCTTAGAGCGCATCTCGACTCCACCAAACTAACTTTGCTTTGTCATTGAAGAATATCGAATGTGCCACCGAATGGTAATCTCGAATCCGGAAATGCTTTTCGATCCTGATAGGCAGGACCTGTGACGCCAACAGGCAAACAGGGAGGCTATAGACATCACAGTAGACAGAATTTCACTTTGTAAGGTGCCCAATATCAGGCATACAATTTTTTAAGAGTAGCGAAAATATCCAAAGATTCCGAATTTTGTATCACCAACTTTTGATCGCATCTAATTTAATTATTAACCGATTTCAAAAATAATAGTACCGTAAGAAAGAGTACATTCTGAGATATACTGCGATATTTTAAAAATTAAAAACTAATAGTAATAAGATATAGATACGGCAGTTTTAAAAAAAAGTAACAAAAAAGTCCCGATTTTTCCCGAATTTCAAAAAAATATTATCAAGAACCAAATTGAAATTTAAAAAAAAACTCGACGAGCTGCAAACATTTACGTTGAGAGGTACTCTTAAAAAAAAAACTCACGACTGAAGACTGAAAATTTGAATGTGTTTTGCTCACTCGCGAAAGAAATTTCACTTCTTCAACTTTAACACTTAATAAAACCTAAACTAATAGCCACATCGGAAAAAAATCTTAATAATTATCCAGGGAATACGATGAAGAACAAAGCATGTTAATTTCATTTTTTTCCGATCAGTACTTTCTCGGGAAACCGTCTAAGAATCGAGCTTAACAACACATTTTTCAATCCTGCGGCGGCGGCGGTAACTTTTTTTTAATATAGAGAGAAAAGCGGGATCTGTGCAGTCCAATCTCCGTAATGTTAAAATGGTCAAATTTTAAGGAACATTCTCTCAGAATGTGTATTGATTGATTTGAATCTTTTTATCCAGGTCATGAAGGCACTTTTAAACACTTTAACTCAAGGATTTTAAAAAAACTTAAAATTTGAAGTTTTGAGGGGTTTTTTCTTCAACTAATTTTTTTAAATGACCAAATTTAATCCTTTTCAACAATCGAAATGAACTTTACTGAGCAGATCGAAACAAATGTTTGTTGAAATATGTTTAGAGTATGTTACACTTGTAAACCAATTTTTTTAATATTTGCTTGGATAGACTTAGAAAAATGTTCCTTTAATGGAAAAAATGCACATTCCGAGATATTGAAATTTAAAGCATAAAAAAATTGACCTTACTTCAGGTACGTACACATATATTTTTCAAAAAGTTATTTAAAATACTTCTACTCAATGCATCTCCGTAAATAATATTCGGATCTTTCCCTTAAGGGACTGATCTCGGACCGTCATCAATAGCTCGTTGTGTTGCTCTAGTACGACGTTAACTAAAATTACCATTACCATTACCGTAAGTAATATATAAATTTAAACAGAATTGTAATAACATTTATTTAAATTTAAAAAATAATCGAAATTTTGAAAGATTTTTGTGCTATGGTCCTTTTAAAGACTAGAATGGGATTATATTTTCACTCAGAGTCTAAAATTTCATCTCCAGACTAATTTTAAAGTAATAGAATACTGAAACAGAAACTTAGCCAGAATTTCACTTCGAGGGGGGGGGGGGGCGAAGGTCCTGGGCGATAAGCCCTCTACCTTCTTCAGGAACGTGGCAGGTACTGAATGAAAAAAAATGAGTTAAACAGAATTTATACTATTGGTGGCAGAGTTTCATTGTCCAATAGGAGTGAAGGATGATTCAGGTGGGAGTGGTCACAGAGAGTCGAAATTTGATCAACAGTAAGATGCTAAGTGACATGAATTAAGTTAAAAAAGAAGATGAATAAAATAAATAAATTACAAATTAAGTTACAAGAATTTAGAAAAGTTACTAACTAAGAATGGTTCTAGGCCTTTTACTGAATTCAGTTTGGCGATGGTCATATCTGGGGATTTGCTGGACTGCAGGATTATCGATAATTTCGAGTTTAGCATAGAATTTAATAGCGAGTTTACGGAAGAAATCTTTGAGATTAGTCATTTTGAGATCTTCAAGAATTTTATTACTTCTATAATACCAGGGATAACCACTGATAATACGGATAGTTGAATTTTGAAAAGTTTCTAGTTTAAGGAGGTGATTTTTTGCTGCATATCCAAAGACAAGACTGGCGTAGCTGATTTTTGGTCTAATCATGGTTTTGTAAAGGAGCAACTTGTTGTCAGTTGAAAGAATCGAATTACGGCCAATTAGGGTGAGCCGCGGTTCACCCTAATTGGTAATCATGGTTTTGTAAAGGAGCAACTTGTTGTCAGTTGAAAGAATCGAATTACGGCCAATTAAGGTGAGCCGCGGTTCACCCTAATTGGTAATCATGGTTTTGTAAAGGAGCAACTTGTTGTCAGTTGAAAGAATCGAATTACGGCCAATTAGGGTGAGCCGCGGTTCACCCTAATTGGTAATCATGGTTTTGTAAAGGAGCAACTTGTTGTCAGTTGAAAGAATCGAATTACGGCCAATTAGGGTGAGCCGCGGTTCACCCTAATTGGTAATCATGGTTTTGTAAAGGAGCAACTTGTTGTCAGTTGAAAGAATCGAATTACGGCCAATTAAGGTGAGCCGCGGTTCACCCTAATTGGTAATCATGGTTTTGTAAAGGAGCAACTTGTTGTCAGTTGAAAGAATCGAATTACGGCCAATTAGGGTGAGCCGCGGTTCACCCTAATTGGTAATCATGGTTTTGTAAAGGAGCAACTTGTTGTCAGTTGAAAGAATCGAATTACGGCCAATTAGGGTGAGCCGCGGTTCACCCTAATTGGTAATCATGGTTTTGTAAAGGAGCAACTTGTTGTCAGTTGAAAGAATCGAATTACGGCCAATTAGGGTGAGCCGCGGTAGCTCAGTCAGTAGAGCGTCGGAGACTCGCATCGGAAAGGTTGTGGGTTCTGTCCTCGGCGGAGCCTGCAGTTCTGATGGTTGCGAGATCGACCTGGCTAAAGACCGTCGTGTTCGCTAATGGTGTCTGGGGCACGTTAAATAGGTCGTGGTCACAAAGTCCCCCATGTTCCCATACCAAATCAATACCTCTGGGGGTACCTGATCAGGGGGTTATCGGCCTCTGATTGGGATCTAAATTACGATATGTGTGAGTGAATGGATGTGTGAAAGGGACCTTCCTGTAAAACGGATGTGTCATGTATGAAGAAGTCCAATCCTCCGGGGCAATGGCACCCCCAATTGGGCCATATATGGCCCGCACGACAACAACAACGGCCGATTAGGGGGTAAAGTGTTTCTCTGGCGACGGCGGCTTTAGTTTTAAGGGAGGAAATGTGGTCTTTCCACGTCAATTTAGAGTCCAATGTGACTATGATAATAATAACAATTAGGGGACCAAGGGATTGGATTTCCAAGTAGAACAGGGGGGGGGGGGTGTCAGGAATAACTCTTTTCCTAGTAAAATAAGTAGCTTGGCATTTGTCAACATTAATTTTAATTCGCCAAGCAGTAAGCCAGGTTTCAAGTGTGTGTATGTAGTTTGAGAGTGTTGTCATGACATCTGTAATATCATGGTGTCTGGCTAACACAGCTGTATCATCCGCAAACATGCAAAGAATAGATAATGGGTTTCGTGGAATGCCGTTCACATACAGATTAAATAATTTGGGTTCTAATATTGAACCCTGTGGTGTGCCAGCCTGTATGGCACGAGTAGTAGAGAGGGGGGGGGGTCCAATGTACGATGCGTAGTCCTTGGATATCTCCCTTCGGGATGGGTACCAATAGTCCATTGTGTTGCTCCAGTGCGATGTTAATTAACTACCTGCCTACTATTCCTTGTTATGGACATCGTTTTAGCGAACACAACCGTTTTGAAAGATTTTCTGTTGCCGGTACTTTTATTCTTACATAAGTTTAAAAATTAACGAAGTGACGGAACAGACAACTTAATAAAACGTCTTAAATTTCTTTCTTATAGAAGGTGCACATCTTCATTTGGCATAAAATAAGTATTTCTAAATTTGGACCCTCCCAAAATGGTATACTGGCTACTCTATTGGTTACTTCCTGCCACATGACCCTCATTTTCGACGGTGGGATTTTATGGACAGCCAAAATATAGCAGTGCAATCATGAAGTCCTTTTTGGAGACAAAGTTACCTCGCGGTCCTGCTAAAGTTCGTTCTGTGTTCCTTTACATAAAATGTTAGGCAGGTATTTGATAAACGTGGCTCTGGAGCAACATAAGGGGCTACTAGCGACGGTCTGGTATCAGTCCCGAAGGGAAAGATCAAGGACAACGCCTCATAATTTTGAGCCACAGTCAAGTAGAGAGATCGACACCTGAGCTGGCACCCCACTCTCCAAACTTCCACACCACGACAGATTTAATGTGCACCAACCACAGTGCACACGGATTCGGCTGGAACCGAGCTTCGAACTCGCAGTCCTCTGATTTCTAATGCCAACTTGGTTACCGCCAAACCCTATAGAAAAAAGAAGATATTTTATTGGTTGGTTGTTTTTGATTTTTATGGTACAAGGTTAGCCAAGTTGCGCCAAACCAGACAGACAATGCCAGGTTGCTGTGAAAAGAAGGAAGGGGAGAAGAAGAAAAATATTTCTTGTGTAGGCAAATTTCGTGGGGTCGCGATCCCCATGTTTACCAGATTCAGTAAACCCCCACGGGAAAGGAATAAATATCTAGGCTACCTTTTGGTTCGTGAAGCCTGTACACATCTAAAGACGTGGTTGAGTGGGAACTTTTATTGATACAGAAGTAGATATTCTCACATCATTACTTAAGATAAATATTTCCTATTCGTTGCAGTCAAACATGTAGGGCCTTCTTGGTCAGTTGGTATGTCCACTGCGCTAGCAAATTTCGAGTTGTAGGCTGGCCAGATTCGATTCCTGTCAGGTGCATTCCTCCCTGGGTGTATTTCTCTCTTCTGTGTCACTAAAACTTTCATTGTGTAGGTGTATCTATTGCTTCATATTGTAATTCCTGTGACTGGCGAAGAATGATCAAATATAGCTCTTGCTCCATAAAACCACAAAGCAACCAACCAGCTCAGCATGTAAAGAATCTAAAAGAAACCGCTTGCCTCAAAATGTCAGATTCGATTTCTCCATGTGTGCATTTCTCTCTCCTGTGTCAGTAAAACTTCCCTTATGTTAATATTCCTTATGTTAAGAGTCATTTACTTGGCGTTGTTTGACGCAGCTTAGGCGAATATGGCCCTTGCGCAATCAGACTCAACCTAAAGCTTGTCTCAAGTTACTTTTACCGATGGATCTAAATTTTCAGAACACATCGGTGGCGTACTGTTTGTAGCAGTTTAGAAAACTGGCATCCCCCTGTTGAAAAAAAATTGTACATGGTTGCTCACTAGCCTGATTTTTCTTTCGAAATGTTCTTTCCTTATGTGTATGGCCATTTACTTGGCGTTGTTTGACGCAGCTTGGAAGAATATGGCCCTTGCGCAATCAGACTCAACCTACCGCTTGTCTCAAGTTACTTTTACCGATGGATCTAAATTTTCAGAACACATCGGTGACGTAATGTCTGCAGCAGTTTAAAAAACTGGAGTCCCCCCTGTTGAAAAAAAATTGTACATGGTTGCTCACTAGTCTGATTTTTCTTTCGAAATGTTCTTTCCTTATGTGTATGGCCATTTACTTGGCGTTGTTCGACGCAGCTTGGACGGATATGGCAAATGCGCAATCAGACTCAATCACCTGTTAGTCTCAAGTTACTTTTACTGATGAATCTAAATTTTCAGAACACTTCTGTGGCGTAATGTATGTAGTAGTTTAGAGAACTGGCATCCCCTGTTGGAAAAAATTGTATATGGCTCTCACAGTCCTGAATTTTCATTTTAGATTTATAAGGCCTTTAAAAGCCTTGGATATTGAAAATCCTTGGAAAACTAGATGCAGAAAACCTGGGGAAACGATCTAACCATCCCCTTTTATTTACGCATAGTTCATACTAGAGCAAATTCAATCTCGGTAGCCCCAATAGTGAATGTTAAGCTACGCTACTGTGTATCTCCAATGTTTCAAAGAAGGCTGGGCCCATTCGAGATAAATGTATTAGGTGACTTTGACTTAAATATACATGAGGCGTATGTATACACAATCAAAGGTAGTGTTAATCAAAAACTTTTTCTCGTATCCCATCCGTAAGAAAATTAAGCTACTGAAAAAAAGTATTTTACATGAATTCCAAAAAATTCCCCTTTATGAAATGCTCTATCAAGCCATTGTGGCGTCTCTGATCTTTTGGTTTTGAATAGTTTTGAAACCAATATATATATATATATATATATATATATAGTTTTCTCGTATCCCACATAGAAAACTTTCAAAAAATTAAGATGCTGGAAGAAAAGATTTTCCGCGAATAGTAAAAACTCGTCCCCTTGCAAAATAGTTCAAGCCATTGTGGCATCATTGATCTTTTAACTTTGAATCCAATAGTAGTATTTGATCCATTTGACCTACAAGATAGTTGGCAAAGTTTTATGGCACAAAGGGGCACATTTGGCCTAGCTATGCCAAACACAAGATAAACAACGCCAAATAATGGACAGAAACAAGATCTTTAAGAATATTAAGCAGCTGGAAGGA
Source organism: Metellina segmentata (assembly GCA_947359465.1). Classification (NCBI taxonomy): domain Eukaryota; kingdom Metazoa; phylum Arthropoda; class Arachnida; order Araneae; family Tetragnathidae; genus Metellina; species Metellina segmentata. Next base: position 29,983,508 of record OX375884.1, read on the forward strand.
AATAGTTGGAAGAATATATCAAAAATTCCCCGCTATGAAATGCTCTATGAAGCCATTGTGGAGTCTCTGATCTTTTGGTTTTGAATCCAATAATTTTCTCATTTCACACACGAAATTTTTTAAGAAAATTGAGCTCTTTGCTGGAAGAAAAGATTTTCCGCGATTAGTAAAAAATCGTCACCTTGCGAAATAGTTCATCATGCCATTGTGGCGTCATTGATCTTTTAACTTTGAATCCAATAGTAGTATTTGTGTGAGATCCATATGACCTAGAAGATAGTTGGCAGAGTTTGATGGCCCAAAGGAGCCCATTCGGCCTAGCTGCACCTTCCTTCCTTCGAATGGAAGCAGACCCCTCCGTACCGAGTTACTGAAAACCCACAGCGGATTAGCGGATGCTAGGGAAAGCCTCTAATGAGAGCCTAGCTGCACCAAACATAAGGCAAACAAAGCCAAATAATGGAAAGAAACAAGGTCTTAAAAGAATATTAAGCTACTGGAAGGAAATATTTGGAAGAATATATAAAAAATTCCCCATATGAAATGCTCTATCAAGCCATTGTGGCGTCTCTGATCTTATGGTTTTGAATCCAATAGTTTTATAGTATTCTAACCATAAGACCTACAAGATAGTTTGGTAAAGTTTGATTGGCACAAAGGGGCACATTTTGACCTAGCTATGCCAAACATAAGACACACAACGCCAAATAATGGACATAAATAAGATCTTTAAGAATATTAAGCTGCTGAAAGAAAATATTTTACTGAAATTCTAAAAAATTCACCATTATGAAATAAATTCTCTATCAAGCCACAGTGACGTCTCTGATCTTTTGGTTTCGAATACCTTTGAATCCAATAGTTTTCTCATTTCCTACGAGAAAGACTTTCAGGAAATTAAGCTGCTGGAAGAAAATATTTTCCACGAATAGTAAAAAATCGTCCCCTTGCGAAATATGTAGTTCATCAAGCTATTGTGGTGTCATTGGTCTTTTACTTTTGAATCCAATAGTTTTATAGTATTCCAGTCTAGCTATAACACCTACAAGATAGTTGGTAAAGTTTTATGGCTTAAGGGCATATTTGGCCTAGCTGTGCCAAACACAATACATAAAACGCCAAATGATGGAAGACAAAATCTTAGAAAATTAAGCTGCGGGAAGAAAATATTTTCCACGAATAACTAAAAAATTCCCCGCTCACGAAATATTCCATCAAACCACTGTGGCGTCACTGATCTTTTAATTCGAATACACTGACTAATGCAGAGAACCAGACTTATTTCAAATTTCAACTAAAATTCACGCTTGGAACGTGCACATCGTATAAATAGCAATTAGTCTCGGAAAAGACCCGATTCGAATTACCCGCGAAGGTTCTGACTCGTTGCCAGGCTTAATGGCGATTTATTAGCGCTTCACAAATAAAAAACAGACCCGAAATTTCTCTGTCCTTTGTGACATGTTTATGTGGCGCCCAGAAGTGTCCGTGAAAGCGTTAACGAGTTCCCCTGGCTGTTTTAAATGCACACATCGGACATTATCCTGTAAAATTTAATGTCTGCGAAGCAATAAACCTGCCATTACTTTCATCTTGCAGGGACATCCGTCATTAGCCTTGTTCGACCTGTTTATTTTTTCACTCTCGGACATATTCTGTTGATGCCTTTAAATATGCCCATCCATTATAAATTGTACATTACACGTGTACTGCGTTTTTTACACTATAAATTAATCACAACTTGTACAGAGGGAATTTTTTTTGCTAAGCGAATGCGAATAGTTGCGGTGAGTAAGGATTGTGCTTTACTTATTAATCAAAATGTGAAATCGGTAGACGTGGTATTAATTTTTCGTTCATTCACTCCGGTTTCTTGAGAATATAAGAGGGTTTAGCGTTGTTTGTAATATGTATGAAATCGTTTTGATTAAGGTACTCGCAGACTTAAAGTTAAAACCATGTTTACTAGTTATTTTCCACGTCATGTGAGTTTCGTTCAATTGTCCTTGCTTCACGCGACAATGCGAGTTTTCAGACACCGATCTGCTAATGAAATAGACGGAGCACATGGAGGTAGTCGCTGCCATAAGATAAGTCTAGGTCAAGTGGATTTGGAAATTGCATGGAGAACCTGGGCCGAACGATCCTCAATCTCCTGTAAAGATGCTTGTAGCTAGACAGAACCAATTTTAGTTTGTTTGTTTTGACTTTATGGCACATGGGCCATAAAGTCAACCAAAGTATGCCAAACACAAGACAGACAACATCAAGTTATGTTTACTAACACGCTTAATACTGATGTGTCAAGGAAAGTTCTACTCCCGCTGAAGAGAGAAATGCACCCAGGGAGGAATCGAACCTGTACCCCCTAAAACTAGCAGTGGGCATATTCACTGAGCCACGACAGCCTCAAACGGAATAATGGAGACTTCCCTTCAATAATTTTAAGTTATCACTTCTATTATGTGCAGTCCAACACAACCAATTTCCTTCTCTAGCTTACCATTAAAATGAACGAAATGGACAATAACAACCACGTCATTTCGGAAGATTGTTTTTATATTCAGGTTAGTCACAATAAAAGTTTGATTACATAAAGGTCTTCCTCTCACGATTTTATAATATTTTAACCACAGCTTTTAAAATATTCGATAATATAAGCTTGTAGCATTTTTATTTGATAAACTTCACCAACGTAATACTTTTCTATGCTCAACTGCTTCTTGATTACAAACTTTTATACACAAACGTATCATTTTCGTGGAAAAGCATATAGTGAGGCAAGAGTTGGAGAAGTGGTATTGAAGAAATAGATATCGGGTTAGATATGAGTATTTACCGTTAGATATGTGCATATTAACAGCTGATTCAAAAAAGATAAATGATATTATTAGGTTTGAGCAAGGGGAGAGAGAGAGAGAGTAAGGAACTTCCTTGAAAAAGAACTATCCATCAACACTTGGAAGTCGTAATGAAACCTTATGCGGATTTAAAGAGGTGACATTCAAAAGTAGAACGGGGAAAAGTAAACGATATCCGCAATGGCAGCCAAAGTAAAAAGCCTATTTCAAACTAGTCATTAGGAAACAAGTCTTATCTAGTGATGGGGCCATTTTATGGGGCATAGCAAGATGAAGAGAGTACTAGAGGTACCGTATTAATTTTAGCTCAAACCGGAACACTTGACAGACATTTGTCTAAACTTGACACGAGATGGAAATGTGCTTAAACTAGGACACGAGATGGAAATTTGTTTAAGCTGGGAAACTCGATGTAAATTTGTAGAAATCGAGACACTTGAAGGAAATTTGTTCATATACCGATATACTTGGTGTGTTTGTTAAACCGGGACATTTGATAGAAATGTGTTTAAAATAGGGCACTTGATGGAAGTTTGTTCAAGACAGAGGACACTCGATGGGAATTTGTTCAAACCGGGACACTTGATCGAAATTTCTTCAAACCAGGACTCCTGAAGGGAATTTGTTCAACCGTGACACTTGATGGAAGTTAAGACAGAAGACACTTGATGAAAATTAGTTCAAACAGAGACTTCAAACCAGGACTCAGGATGGAAATTTTGTTCAAACCATGACGCTTAATGGGAATTTGTTCGAACTAAGACACATCATGGAAATTTCTTTAAACCTTGACGCTTGATGGGGACACTTGATGGAAATTTGCTCCAGCCGGGACAGAACGAGAATTTGGTGAATGCGTTTTTCAAAATCGGATTCTTGGAGCTGGAGTTTTTCTGAGGGGTCTTCTTTTTAGAAACACCTATCTTACTACTAAAAGTGTACTTACTATTTAAAAGTGTTTTTGTTGTTGAAAACTGACGTCAAGTTTACCGTTTAAATCAAACAAACGTAATGTAGAAAAGTAGAAATAAAGCTTTTTTACAGGATTTACTGTACACGTTAATATACAGTTTAAAACTATTTTAATTGAGTTGAAACAGTTCTAACCTCTCACTGGTCAACCTCAAAAGTTTTGTTTCGTATATTTCACAACTAAAAATTAATTTTTAGTAATTGTACTCTTCGGACTACCTAAATGAATACTTCAAAAATATTTGATGGGCTTATATTTAATTGGTACTCTTAAAATAAGAAACCAACACAGACGTCATATTTGTTTTCAACTCATGAAATACACGCAAAATCAGTTTAAAAAAACGCTGGCACAAAATTATGTGTTGGGCTGTTACTTCATTCTTCGGATTAGCTCAATGAATAAGTATTTGATGCGCTTATATTTAATATGCACTTATTCTGGAGGGCTTAGGCTCCAAGTAACCCCTCTCTGGCCACCCCACTGGCAATACTTAAAACAAGACAATCAAGTAGCTACCCCAAACGGTTGCATAAAAGTAGCTCTCAACTGTGGATGATAAATAAATATAATGATTCAGTATGTCTCACGGTTTTATATTCCTGTAAATACAGACAAAAGTTTGCTTTATAAACCTGTTATCATAGATATATGTCCAGCTGCCATCTGTTCCCCATTACATCTGCCATAACATAAATTACGTCCGTTACGTAAAATATATGCCAGGACGCGCACACAATGGCACGCACCTCTTATATTCATTGTAATCAACCATCATTTAGTCACTCTCAGACAGCGATCTTTACCAGATGAAGACTATTGTTTGCAATTCTCTGAATTCCAGTTACTAGAGCTGATTTCACTTTCTGCTCATTAGTTATTTTGGGCTGATGGCATTGTAAATAATTAATCAGTACAGTGCAGAGAGTTGGAGAGGAACGGGATGATATGGTAAAGAGGGTATATATTATTGAAGGGAGGGCTAAGATTCTCGAATGAATTTTATCTGCACGCTCCACACATACTTATGAATTGGAGGAGGGAGGAGATTCCACAGTGAATTTGGTCTGCACACTTCACACATACTTATTTGTTAGAAGTGAGTTTATCTGTCTTCTAGTTACGAGAGCAGATTTCCTTTTCAGTGATTAGTTATTTTGGGCTGATGGTGCTGTAAATAATTAATCTGCACCGAGCTGAGAGCTAGTTAGGGACGGGGCTGTTATGGAAAAGAGGGCATGTTCTATTGGAGGAGAGTTAAGATTGTCAAATGGGATATTGTCTACAAATTTGGTCTGCACACTCCACACACTTATTTCTTGAAGAGACATTATCTACCTTCCAGTTACGAGAGCTGGTTTCGTTTCCAGCTCTTTAGTTATTTTAGGGTGAAGGCAATGTAAATTATTAATAATTATCAAGAGGATGATGTGACAAAAGGGCATGTTTATTGGAGGAGAGTTAAGATCATTGAAAACAATTTTGTTTACTCTTTCTACCCATATATATTGGAGGAGCGGTGAGTTTCTCGAATGAATTTTGCCTGCACACTCCACACACTTATTTGTTGGAGGTGAGTTTTTTTGCCTTCCAGTTACAAGAACTGATTTTCGTTTACAGCTTGTTATTTTGAACTGATGACATTGTAAATAATTAATCTGTACCGTGTAGAGGCTTGTTAGGGGAAGAGCCTTATTGGAGGACTAAGAATCTAAAAATACATTTTGTCTGCACACTCCACACATAATTATTTATTAGAGGAGGTGTGAGATTCTTGAATGAATTTGTCTGCTCACTCCACATATACTAATTTGTTGGAGGTGAAACTTTGCCTTCCAGTTACCAGAACTGTAATTTCGTTTCCAGCTCATAAGTCATTTTTGACAGATGGTATTGTAAATAATTAATCTACCATGCAGAGAGCCGGTTTGGGTCAGGGGCTGATGTGGAAAAGAGGGCATGTTTTATTAGAGGAAAGCTAAGATTCTCGAATGAATATTGTCTGTACAGTCCACACATACTTATTTATTGGAGGTGTTACTGTTTACCTTCCAGTTACAAGAACTGATTTCGTTTCCAGCTCATAAGTTATTTTAGACTGATGTCATTGTAAAAAATTAATTTGTACTGTGCAGAGTGTTCGTTAGAGGAAAAGCCTGTTGTGGAAAATAGGGCATATTTTATTGGAGGAGGACTAAGAATCTGGAATATATTTTGTCTGCACACTCCACACATATTTATTTGTTGGAGGTGTGATTCTCTGCCTTCCAGTTACAAGATTTGATTTTGTTTGTTGCTCATAAATTATTTTGGACTGTTGGCATTGTAAATAATTAATCTGTACCATGCAGAGGTATTGTAAATAATTAATTTGTACCATGCAGAGAGCTCGTTAGAGGCAGAGCCTAATGTGGAAAAGAGTGCTAAGAATCTGAAATGCATTTTGTCTGAACTCAACATAATTATTTATTGGAGGAACTGTGAGATTCTTGAACGAATTTGGTCTGCTCACTTCACACATACTTATTTGTTGGCGGTGAAATCCAGTTTTCCAGATACGAGAGCTGATTTCGTTTCCAGCTCATTAATTATTTGTATTAACATGACTAAAATGACTAATCAGTACAGTTCAAAGAGCTTGTTAGGGGCATGGGCTGTCACCCATATATTTTATTGGATAGTAAAGATTCTCGAATGAATTTTGACTGCACGCTACACCTATATTTATTTGAGGTGTGGTAAGATTCCTTGCCTTCCAGAAGCGAGTACTATTTTCATTTCCAGTTCATTCGTTCCACTCGGATACCATGCTTTTTTCTTGTCCTCCAAGAACCATGATATATCGAAATCTTAGTGTATGTGCAACTGCATTTACAGGAAAAAAAATTATTATTTATATTAAGATTGTCCATAAAATGCTCATTGAATCGCAGCATTATATACACAGGAAGGTTTTCACAAAACTGTAAATTTGGAATTATTTCTCAAATAAATACAGTCGAGCCCACTTATTGCGAGCTCGGATACAGCGAAATATCGGTTATTACGACTTTTTTTTCTGTCCCTTTGGAACTGCAATATTAAATAATGTTAAAAAGATCGCATATAGCGAAGTATTGGAGCGTGAATATCGGATACTGCGAAGTTTTAAGTTCTAGCAAGGAACCAAAATCCACTCTTTTTCTAGAAACTAATCTGCATTTTGTTGCGGACGTTAAAATTGCTTGCCAATTTTTAGATGATGCCTGACGTTTGTTTCAATCGAAAATCATCAAAATCTTCTGGAAACATGCAGGATTTTTAGGGGGACTTGGGGACTCAGATTTCATTTCTGAGCCTGAAGAAAGTTCCCTGTGAAAAAATTTACAGGAAATGGGAATTTTGGGATGGTTTATTTTACACTTTTGCTGATTTTGTTGCTAGCGATTGCAACGTAGAAATCGAAGCACTACAAACAGACGATGACATCATTGCAACAGTGTTACAAAATACCTCTGATGATTCCGAAGAGGAAGACATTGAAATTGAAGTAAATAGACAATTAAAGACATCAAAATCTGCCGTGGACAGTCTTCAAAATTTGCGTGCATTCTTCGAATAGCATAACATTGACTGTCGTGATAATTTTAGTGCACTGGAAAAAGAATTATGCAACTGCATTGTAAATTCAAGCGTTCAAAAGAAAGTTACAGACTTTTTCCCACCTATGAAACAAAGTTTTTGCATGCATGTGAAAATTCTTTTGCTTTAGAACATCCGAGTAAATCCATTTTTTATTACATCTGATACAACGAATACTTTTCAGTGTTTCGTGCGACTTCGCTATATACGGGCTCGACTGTAATATACAATTAGGTTTATAAGGAAATGTTATAAGAAGCTGCTTGTAAAAAAGCTACAGAAACCGGGATATTAGGGGCACATTTAACTATCAAAGATTTCCAGTGTTTCAATTCACGAAGAATCCACTCTTGAATGTGACTATGAAACGAATTCAATGGTATGTATTCTCTAGGCTTTTTCAAACATAAATGTTTCCAAATATTTTGTAAAACAGATTACAGTGTCTCAATTTACGAAGAATTCAATCTCCAATGAGACTGAAATGAATTCTATGGCATGTATTCAGGGCTTTTAAATAGAAATGTTTCTAAATATTTAGTAAATCAGATGCCTGTCTCAATTCACGATTTCACTTTTGAATGTGACTGAAACGAATTTTATTGTATATAATGTATTCTCTCTCTCCTCCTCGAGGCTATTAAACAGAACTGTAAACGTTTCATCATATCACACAACTACATATTTCTTCAAAAGGACACTTGTGATCCAAAGACCCAACCTGTTTCGGAAATGCCACTGTTGGAATTGGAGCATGTGCATTTTTCAACTATCATGCATCTAAAAATGTTCCAGGTCTGATGTTTAGCAATATCCATAAATGCCTGCACAGGAGGATTTATCGTCGGAGGATATGTATTGAATGTGTAATTTCTTGCCTATTTAATCGCAATTGGATGTGAAAGCCCGATCCTATCACGGATTTTTAGGTCAAACAACTCTTATCTTTGCTTTTAGGTTACCTATCCGGCCCTTCTTTCACCCCACTGTCCCCGTAGGCGCCAGACTTATACCATTTGGGGGCGCCATAGCGATCACAGAAACCCACTTAGTCGTCCATTTGTGCATTGAAAAGACAGAAATTGCAATGCTCTTTCCAGCTCTGTGTTGTCGTGTACAGATAACAGGACACTTTGGCACAGATAAGGAACCAAGTAGTGGACCTTGTTTGCAGTGACCAGCGTTTACTTAGACTCCTATCATGGAATTTTAAAAGGGATTGTGTATTCGAAGGGGCTAGTAGCACCATCGGTGAGGAGATAGAGAATGGCCTCATATTCTGCCCTAAAATTTAGAGATTTCAAATTCCCTCGTTTTTGAAAGAGGAAATCTGAAGAGGGTCGTTCCTAATTGGTGTGCAGAATGTGCACCTGCACGTAGACTGGAAAAGAAGGGAGGGCAGTTCTTGAGTGGTGAGCTGGACGTACACTTGCACGCTGTCAGAGAAGAGGGTCTCGGTATTTTTTTAAATTTTAAACAAACATGCCCAATACATACTTATTCGGTCTTTCAGAGGTGGTGAGAGATGGAGAATAGCCTCATATTGTTCCCTGAAATTTAGAGTTCCTATTTCCTCGTTATTGAGAGCAAATCTGAAGCTAGGGTCGCCCCCGATTGGTGAGCTGAATGTGCACTTGCACGTAGACTGGAAAGGGCAGTTCTTGAGTGGTGAGCTGGACGTGCACTTGCACGCTGTTAGAGAAGAGGGTCTCAGTATTTTTTTTTTAATTTTAAACACACACACAAACATGCCCAATACATGCTTATTCGGTCTTTCAGAGGTGGTGAGAGATGGAGAATAGCCTCATATTGTGCCCTGAAATTTAGTTCCTCGTTTTTGAGAGGCAATCTGAAGCTAGGGTCGCTCCCGATTGGTGAGCTGAATGTGCACTTGCACGTAGACTGGAAAGGGCAGTTCTTGAGTGGTGTGCTGGACGTGCACTTGCACGCAGTCAGAGAAGAGGATTTCAGTATTTTTCTATTTTTAAACAAACATGCCCGATACATACATATTTATTCGGTCTTTCAGAGGTGGAAGATAGCCTCAAATTGTGCCCTGAAAATTAATTTAGTTCCTCGTTTGTGAGAGGAAATCTGAAGCTAGGGTCGCTTCCGATTGGTGAGCTGAATGTGCACTTGCACGTAGACTGGAAAGGGCAGTTCTTGAGTGGTGAGCTGGACGTGCACTTGCACGCTGTCAGAGAAGAGGGTCACAGTATTTTTCTAATTTTAAACAAACATGCCCGATACATACTTATTCGGTCTTTCAGAGATGGAAGATAGCCTCATGTTGTGCCCTGAAAATTAATTTAGTTCGTTTTTGAGAGGAAATCTGAAGCTAGGGTCGCTCCCGATTGGTGAGCTGAATGTGCACTTGTACATAGACAGGAAAGGGCAGTTCTTGAGTGGTGTGCACTTGCGCAATGTCAGAGAATAGGTTCACAGTATTTTCCTACTTTAAAATAACATGCCCAGCAGTAATTTTTCGATACATATTTATTCGGTCTCGAGGTGGAGAGATACAATGGTCTATTCTGCCCTGAAATTTAGATATTTCAAATTCCCTTGTTTTTGAAAGAGGATATATGAAGCCGTGGTCGCTTTTGATTGGTGTGCTAAGCTTCGAAATAACACGTTGTCAGAAAAAATAGGGGTTCACCTCACATTTTAAATGAAAATGATCAGCAATAAGTTATCGGTTGTATATTTAAGAGGAACGATAGCCGGTTGAAAGAATAACGATTAGCAACTGGAGGGTGGCGAGTTGGAATTCAACTAAAGAACGTCGTGTACAAAGGGAGCTGGTGCAAGTTAAATTTATAGTGGCCTCAAATACCCTCACATTGGTGTATTGTGGAAGTTTGAAGAGTGGGGGTGCCAGCTCAGATGTGACCTCGTCATCTGACCGTAGTTCAAAACACTCGGTTCTTTCCATTCGGGTTTTAATCCCGGACCGTAGCCCGTTGTGTTTCTCCAATACAACGTTAATGGAATTACGTACCTACCCTTGTAATGCCACGCATAACATTCAATTCAACTAGCATCGGCGAAAAAGATTCGTCCTTTTCCGGTGCGCAGCGAAAGTTGTCCGTAAAACGAATCGTCAATTGTGGCACAGGAATTCGACCTCGCGAGATGCCATCGAAGACATACTAGGCGGCACGCGATTCGGCGGAGGCCTGATTCGGTACAGGGCGAAAGTGAATCAACACGATTTTGAAACGGAAGTCGACAGCGTCTTACACTTGGAGAGTTGTAATTTTTATTAGGCGTGAGTCTATTTGCGTGACTCTTCACACCTTGCCTGGAAGTCTGCACCTCTGCTGTTCCAGCTGTTTGACTTGTAAGTGAAGCAGTAGACAATTGTCTCTTTGTCGCAAGGCTAGTCCCATCTAATGGAAGGACGTTCCATGTAATATTTTTAACTACCAAAGGAAAATGCACATTTTAAGCTTATCTTTATCGTATTTTTTACTTCTCCTTCGGGATTGATCCCGGACCGTCGCCAATAGACTTGAGTCTCTCCAGAGCGGTATTAATTAAAAATAAATACCTCTAATTTTCTTTACAAAAGCGACTGCTTCGGACCAATTCATGGTAATTTTTAATTAACATCGTACAAGAGCAACACAACGGGCTATTGACGACGGTCTGAGATCAATTCCCTAGGGGAATGATTCGAGGCCACCACGTAATTTTGAACCACTGTCAGATGACAACGGACCAATTCATGGTAATTTTAGTTAACGTCGTACTAGAGCAACGCAACGGGCTTGTGACGTAATAACTATTACATCTAGTTTATTTCTATTTTAAACATCTATTTATTTACAAAGACAGGACACTGACACAAAGAGAATGGGCCGACCAACCGGTATAGTGGTTAAGGTGTTAGCCTCTAGATCGGAAGGTTCCTGGTTCGAATCCGGGTTTGGGCATGGATGTTTGTAAACGTATGGTGTAGAGGCGGCTGGTGCACCTTAAATCTGTCGTGGCCGAAAGTCCTCACGTTGGGTTGGTGTGGAAGTTTGGAGAGTGGGGTGCAAGCTCAGGTGTTGCTTTGTCATCTGACCGTGGCTCAAAATTACGAGGTGTTGTCCTCGGATCTTTCCCTCAAGGGACTGATCCCGGACCGTCGTCAATAGCCCGTTGTGTTGCTCTAGTACGACGTTAACAAAAAATTACCATTTTTTTACCAAATCAATCTGACGAATTCCCCATCGGGTAGGGAAGATGCGCGTTACAAATTCACTTTCACAGGGATTATATGGTAATTTTAGTTAACGTAGTACTAGAGCAACACAACAGGCTATTGACGACGGTCCGGGATCAGTCCCTTAAGGGAAAGATCCGAGGACAACACCTCGTAATTTTGAACCACGGTCAGATGACGAAGCAACACCTGAGCTGGCAACCCACTCTCCAAACTTCCACGCCAACCCAACGTGAGGACTTTCGGCCACGACAGATTTAAGGTGCACCAGCCGCCTCTACACCATACGCTTACAAACATCCATGCCCATACCCGGATTCGAACCAGGAACCTTCCGATCTAGAGGCTAACACCTTAACCACTATACCGGTTGATCGGCGGGATTATATGGAGATCTGTGGCTAAGTTGCCACAGGGCTATTGACGACGGTCCGGGTCAATGGTAATTTTTAGTTAACGTCGTACTAGAGCAACACAACGTGCTATTGACGACGGTCCTGGTAATTTTAATTAACGTCGTACTAGAGCAACACAACGTGCTATTGACGACGGTCCTGGTAATTTTAATTAACGTCGTACTAGAGCAACACAACGGGCTATTGACGACGGTCCGGGATCAGTCCCTTAAGGGAAAGATCCGAGGACAACACTTCGTAATTTTGAACCACGGTCAGATGACCCCAGTCCAATTCATGAGTTACATGCAACTTATTCGAGGTAGGATGGTAGAAATTTTAATTAACGTCGAACTGTAGCAACACAACGGGCTATTGGTTACGTTCCGGGATCAATCCCCTAAGGGCCAACACCACGTCATTTTGAATCACGTTCAGATGACGAGGTCACACCTAAACTGGAATCCCACCTCTAACCCACACCAACGAGAGGACATTTGAAGGCACGACAGATTTAACATGCACTAGCGCCCTTTGTTTGGATTCGAATTCGGAACCCTCCTGTTGCTAATCCGTTACTCTTCCAACCAGGCTACGGCGGCTGTTCAATAAAAAAATTTTTTAATGAGTTTACGGGGCTGAGCAGACGATATAATGCCCGTAAAAAAATTGCTTCAAAGAAACTTTATACCAAGAATTGAAAAATCCACCAATTTTCCAATTTATCCTTAAACAGCTTACCACTAAAGCATTTCCTTTGAGCCCCGGGAAACTTCTCAATAAATGTATCATTTGACTCTTAATATCCAACATTTTATTTCTTGAATTTTAAATTGGTTCAATGTTTTGTTCTTCGATGTTGAGTATTTGTGCTTTGTATTCGTTTTAACGAGTTTTCCAAGGTCATGTGAATATATTTATGTATGACACAGTATGAAAAAATAAGAAATCTTGTTTACCAATAATAATTTTATTAAATTCATATATTAACATCAAAGTCCATTGGATCACTAGAAGATAGTACCACCTATAAATTCACAAACTTTGGTTAGAATTCAATACTACCGTATTGTTGTCTAAGCAGTAGATCCCAATTGACTAGCGTCTGGAACGTTGAAAGACTCTTCTTAGCTCTCTCTGCTAACCTATAAAAGAAAGAAAAATTTCAAAAATTGCCAAAATTCCAAAGATGATTAATTCGGGTTTCATGACGCAATATCCATATTGGTAATTTTTAATTAACGTTGTACTAGAGCAACGCAACCACAATATCCAGTATGGATAACCTGCGCCAAATTCAAGACAATGAAATTTGATTTTAAGAAATATTAGAATGGCACAGATCAACATTAAAAAGGTGGTTAGACATAAGTAAATAATTTGAAAGCAAAATAGAAACTTTAAACTAATCTATAAAAAAAAGTAAATGTCAACACAAAAAGTACAACGAAGAATTAAAATGCAACTGACGTAAATGACTTAAAATAGACGAAGCAACGCAGTTTAAGACAAAGGGTTGTTTGAAAAAAATAAAGCATGACTAAAAGACATGGGTTACCTTCCGAAAAAAATTATGCAAGTTAAAACATCTCAAAGGGAAAACGTAAGAGGGGTTAACCCTACCACAGGTTAATTAAAAAACTTAAAGAGTAATCTAAAAGGTGAATTACATACAGGTGAGGTAAAAATCCAGTGTAAAATATAAAAAGGTTAGAAGTGATGACTGCGGAAGGTGACCCGACAAGTCTGACAAAATTGGTGAAGTATTAAAAAAACCTTTAGGCTACGGCCGCTACACAGCAGTTGAACTATGATCGCGCCAAGAAAGAATTTAGACAATGGCTAGTACATCAGTTCTACCTTGAATATTAAACGAATCGCGCCAAGAAAGAATTTAGACAATGGCTAGTACATCAATTCTACCTTGAATATTAAACGAATCGCGCCAAGAAATAATTTAGACAATGGCTAGTACATCAATTCTACCTTGAATATTAAACGAATCGCGCCAAGAAAGAATTTAGACAATGGCTAGTACATCAGTTCTACCTTGAATATTAAACGAATCGCGCCAAGAAAGAATTTAGACAATGGCTAGTACATCAGTTCTACCTTGAATATTAAACGAATCGCGCCAAGAAAGAATTTAGACAATGGCTAGAACATCAATTCTACCTTGAATATTAAACGAATCGCGCCAAGAAAGAATTTAGACAATGGCTAGTACATCAGTTCTACCTTGAATATTAAACGAATCGCGCCAAGAAAGAATTTAGACAATGGCTAGTACATCAATTCTACCTTGAATATTAAACGAATCGCGCCAAGAAAGAATTTAGACAATGGCTAGTACATCAGTTCTACCTTGAATATTAAACGAATCGCGCCAAGAAAGAATTTAGACAATGGCTAGAACATCAATTCTACCTTGAATATTAAACGAATCGCGCCAAGAAAGAATTTAGACAATGGCTAGAACATCAATTCTACCTTGAATATTAAACGAATCGCGCCAAGAAAGAATTTAGACAATGGCTAGAACATCAATTCTACCTTGAATATTAAACGAATCGCGCCAAGAAAGAATTTAGACTACGGCTGTTACAGCAGTTGTACCTTGAATGTTATAAGAATCATGCCAAGAAAGAATCGCGCTTGCTATATCAATAGCCGTAGTCAAAAGGTTAAAAAGCATCGATAGAAAGGTCCAAGACATGTACAAGCAGTTAAAATGTGGTTAGTGGAGAGGTACTTGGCAATATTGGCACGATGGAGCGATTGAGATTTTCGAGGGGAAAAAAAAAACAATCTTAAATGATTATGGTGTTTTTTTTTATGTACGATTTGGTAACAAGATAGTAACTAGATCACTCTAATTTATAGTCTAATGAATCAAAAAGATTGCCAACTAAAACCTGATTGCCTACTAACTTCATAATGCCAGTGGCGAGAACTTCACCTCTTGTATGAGTAGTTAGAGGGTAATTAGGTTTGAAAACGGGGCAGTTTTTGTCACTCTTCTCGTCTACATATTCATACATGACAGTTTGGAAAAGCACCTTTGTAAATTTCGACAAATACCTTTATTCTGTATGAAGGAGTCTTGGTATTTAGATTACGGCCGGTACAGCAGTTGTACCTTGATCGCGCTAAGAAATACGACTACGGCTATATAGTACAGCAGTTTTACCTTGAAAGTTATAAGAATGGCGCCAGTTATATCGTAGAGTCGTAGTAAAAAGGTAAAGCATCGGTATACTAGGAAGTTTTTAAATAAGAGCGATTTGTCTTCTCGTTTACTACATCCGAAATTATCCGGACATGGGTTTACAAAAGCACCTTTGTCGTTTAAGAATTTTGTCAATTAATATTCTGTATGAAGTAGTCTTAGACACCGGCATACTAGGAAGCCTTTCAATTAGAGCGATTCGTCTTCTCGTTTACTATAATTACCTGTATACAACAATTTACAAAAGCATCTTTGTCGTTATAGAATTTCGCCAAATAGCATTCTGTATGGATAGGATGTTGGGATTTTATGGCGCACGGTCCAAAAGATAAAACAAAAGAAAAACAGTTTTTTAAAAGTGGAAATACAACGTTCAAGTGTGGGAAGATAAAATAAGAAATTGAGGAAACAAGTAGCATATTATTATTAAAGAGAGGGGTAAACATTACAAACAAAAATTTAAAATATTAATTTAAATTATTGATGCAATACACATGTCGTTCAATATAACATAAAAATAACTAAACCAAATGGTTAATACATATCAAGGGATGATTAAAAACATGTTGAACCACAACATGTACAATATGAAAATGATGGGGTATTTTAATAAACGTCGCACTGGAACAACAGAATGGGCTATTGCGACGGTACGGGATCAAACCCGAAGGGGAAAATAGAGGACAGTACCACGTAATTTTGAGCCACGGTCAGATGACGAGGTCACACCAGAGTTGGAATCCCACTCTCCGAACGTCCACACCTCGCCAACGTGAGTGAAAATGATGTGTAGTTAAAAACACTAAATCAGGTTCACGAATCCAATGGTTCTAAAGAATGGGAAAACTGACCAGAACTTGATCTCGTAAATGCTTGATGATGAAATATCCCGTCTTTAGCAAAATTGGTCAGATCTTGATAGACGAGTTATCTCGTCTTTAGGAAACTGACCAGATCTTTATGACCGAGACATCTCTTCGTTAGAAAACTGACTAGATCTTATCTCGTCATCAAATATCGACAATACGATCTTGATGACGAACTATCTGGACCTTAGCAAAATTGGTCAGATCTTGATAAACGAGATATCTCGTCTTTAGGAAACTGACCAGATCTTTATGACCGAGACATCTCTTCGTTAGAAAACTGACTAGATCTTATCTCGTCATCAAAAATCGACAATACGATCTTGATGACGAACTA
Source organism: Metellina segmentata (assembly GCA_947359465.1). NCBI lineage: Eukaryota > Metazoa > Arthropoda > Arachnida > Araneae > Tetragnathidae > Metellina > Metellina segmentata. Next base: position 30,000,003 of record OX375884.1, read on the forward strand.
TCTGGACCTTAGCAAAATTTGTCAGATCTTGATAAACGAGATATCTCGTCTTTAGGAAACTGACCAGATCTTTATGACCGAGACATCTCTTCGTTAGAAAACTGACTAGATCTTATCTCGTCATCAAAAATCGACAATACGATCTTGATGACGAACTATCTGGACCTTAGCAAAATTGGTCAGATCTTGATAAACGAGATATCTCGTCTTTAGGAAACTGACCAGATCATTATGACCGAGACATCTCTTCGTTAGAAAACTGACTAGATCTTATCTCGTCATCAAAAATCGACAATACGATCTTGATGACGAACTATCTGGACCTTAGCAAAATTGGTCAGATCTTGATAAACGAGATATCTCGTCTTTAGGAAACTGACCAGATCTTTATGACCGAGACATCTCTTCGTTAGAAAACTGACTAGATCTTATCTCGTCATCAAAAATCGACAATACGATCTTGATGACGAACTATCTGGACCTTAGCAAAATTGGTCAGATCTTGATTTATAAGATGTCTCGTCAAAACAACTTAGAGGGTCAATGTGTAACAGATACGCAAATGAGAACTCTATGAAACGGAAAGTTGTAGTACCCCTGACAACTAATAATGAACGGGTGCATTCCCAGTCATTGGTGCAAAGAGTTATAAGGTTTGTTACTGTCACGCTGGAACTGATGGATAAGGCAATGTTAGTGAAGTTTTACGCAAGTAGGGAATCGGCAATGCAAGAAATACGGACGTTTCGGATACAGAAAAGGATGAGATTTTCCAACTTTTAGGACTAGTCAACAGTGCGAAGTTTCCAGGAAGCTATTTAGCCCGCTTTTTGAACTCGCACCGGCATACCAGTATTATCAGACTCCCGTACCAGCACTGGCATCGCATACTAACTCTCCTGGTGGTTCTCTTGACGATGTATCTAGTCATTTGGCAAAACTAACCAGATATTGATGAACGAGGTATCTTGTTGTTAGAACAAAACCGACCTTTGATGCGGTCATCAAAAACCGTCAATAATTTCAATAGATCGTTTTCGTCCATATAGTTTGATAGGTAGGATGGTATTTTAATTAACGTCGCACTGGAGCAACACAATGGGCTATGGGCTATTGTCGACGGTCCAGGATCAATCCCAAAGGGAAAGAAACGAGAACATCTCGTGATTTTGAACCGCGGTCAGATGACGAGGTCACAACGAGATGTCACCCCACCCTAAAAGCTTTCACGTCAACGAGAAACATTTTGAGGCCACCAGATTCACCGTGCACAAGCCCGCACGTAAACGACTGTCTACGGTTGAATCGAATTCGTAACCCTCCAATTGCAGATCCGCGACTCTACCACGGCTCCAGGAATGAGCGGAAACACGTCCGCCAACTCCTGCTTACCGAAAAGTACTTCAAGATTGAGATTGGTTGTACAGCTATCTATACTTGTTTGTTAATCAATTAATTATTATAGTGGTGGTGGATACATCGTTACAGTACTCCCTCTAGAATCTAGGGGCGGGTATACTTCATCACAGCACTCCCCACTAGAATCTAGGGGTTGCTGAATGTGAGAAGAGCAGTACAACCCGAGACATCTTGACACAATCGGGTACGTATTCAGAAACTAATTTCGACGGATACAGCTATCTATACTTGTTTGTTAATTAATTATTATAGTGGCAGTGGATACTTCGCCACAGTACTCCCTCTAGAATCTAGGGCGGGTACTTCGCCACAGTACTCCCTCTAGAATCTAGGGCGGGTACTTCGCCACAGTACTCCCTCTAGAATCTAGGGGTGGCTGAATGTGAGAAGAAGTACAACCCGAGACATCTAGACAGTCGGGTACGTATTCAGAAACTAATTTCGACGGATACAGCCATCTATACTTGTTTGTTAATTAATTATTATAGTGGCAGTGGATACTTCGCCACAGTACTCCCTCTAGAATCTAGGGGCGGGTACTTCGCCACAGTACTCCCTCTAGAATCTAGGGGTGGCTGAATGTGAGAAGAAGTACAACCCGAGACATCTAGACAGTCGGGTACGTATTCAGAAACTAATTTCGAGGGATACAGCTATCTATACTTGTTTGTTAATTAATTATTATAGTGGCAGTGGATACTTCTCCACAGTACTCCCTCTAGAATCTAGTGGTGGGTATTTCGCCACAGTACTCCCCTCAAGAATCTAGTGGTGGCTGAATGTGAGAAGAGCAGTATCACTCGATACATCTAGACAGAGTCGGGTACGTATTCAGAAACTAATTTCGACGGATACAGCTATCTATACTTGTTTGTTAATTAATTATTATAGTGGCAGTGGATACTTCGCCACAGTACTCCCTCTAGAATCTAGGGCGGGTACTTCGCCACAGTACTCCCTCTAGAATCTAGGGGTGGCTGAATGTGAGAAGAAGTACAACCCGAGACATCTAGACAGTCGGGTACGTATTCAGAAACTAATTTCGAGGGATACAGCCATCTATACTTGTTTGTTAATTAATTATTATAGTGGCAGTGGATACTTCGCCACAGTACTCCCTCTAGAATCTAGGGGCGGGTACTTCGCCACAGTACTCCCTCTAGAATCTAGGGGTGGCTGAATGTGAGAAGAAGTACAACCCGAGACATCTAGACAGTCGGGTACGTATTCAGAAACTAATTTCGACGGATACAGCTATCTATACTTGTTTGTTAATTAATTATTATAGTGGCAGTGGATACTTCGCCACAGTACTCCCTCTAGAATCTAGGGGCGGGTACTTCGCCACAGTACTCCCTCTAGAATCTAGGGGTGGCTGAATGTGAGAAGAAGTACAACCCGAGACATCTAGACAGTCGGGTACGTATTCAGAAACTAATTTCGAGGGATACAGCCATCTATACTTGTTTGTTAATTAATTATTATAGTGGCAGTGGATACTTCGCCACAGTACTCCCTCTAGAATCTAGGGGTGGCTGAATGTGAGAAGAAGTACAACCCGAGACATCTAGACAGTCGGGTACGTATTCAGAAACTAATTTCGACGGATACAGCTATCTATATTTGTTTGTTAATTAATTATTATAGTGGCAGTGGATACTTCGCCACAGTACTCCCTCTAGAATCTAGGGGTGGCTGAATGTGAGAAGAAGTACAACCCGAGACATCTAGACAGTCGGGTACGTATTCAGAAACTAATTTCGACGGATACAGCTATCTATACTTGTTTGTTAATTAATTATTATAGTGGCAGTGGATACTTCTCCACAGTACTCCCTCTAGAATCTAGTGGTGGGTATTTCGCCACAGTACTCCCCTCAAGAATCTAGTGGTGGCTGAATGTGAGAAGAGCAGTATCACTCGATACATCTAGACAGAGTCGGGTACGTATTCAGAAACTAATTTCGACGGATACAGCTATCTATACTTGTTTGTTAATTAATTATTATAGTGGCAGTGGATACTTCGCCACAGTACTCCCTCTAGAATCTAGGGCGGGTACTTCGCCACAGTACTCCCTCTAGAATCTAGGGGTGGCTGAATGTGAGAAGAAGTACAACCCGAGACATCTAGACAGTCGGGTACGTATTCAGAAACTAATTTCGAGGGATACAGCCATCTATACTTGTTTGTTAATTAATTATTATAGTGGCAGTGGATACTTCGCCACAGTACTCCCTCTAGAATCTAGGGGCGGGTACTTCGCCACAGTACTCCCTCTAGAATCTAGGGGTGGCTGAATGTGAGAAGAAGTACAACCCGAGACATCTAGACAGTCGGGTACGTATTCAGAAACTAATTTCGACGGATACAGCTATCTATACTTGTTTGTTAATTAATTATTATAGTGGCAGTGGATACTTCGCCACAGTACTCCCTCTAGAATCTAGGGGTGGCTGAATGTGAGAAGAAGTACAACCCGAGACATCTAGACAGTCGGGTACGTATTCAGAAACTAATTTCGACGGATACAGCTATCTATATTTGTTTGTTAAATAATTATTATAGTGGCAGTGGATACTTCGCCACAGTACTCCCTCTAGAATCTAGGGGCGGGTACTTCGCCACAGTACTCCCTCTAGAATATAGGGGTGGCTGAATGTGAGAAGAGGAGTACAACCCGAGACAGTCAGGTACGTATTCAGAAACTAATTTCAATGGAGTAGAATCTTCTCACTTCTATTCCAGGGTCACTGTAGCTCGGTTGGAGTAACGGATTAGTAAACCGGAGGGTTGCGAGTTCGAATCCAACCAAAAACTCGCGTACAAAGGGGGCTGGTGCACGTTAAAGCGGTCGTGGCCTCAAATGCCCTCATCATGGTGTGGAAGTTTGGATAGTGGGGTGTTACCTCGCCACCTGACCACCGTGTGTCAAAATTACGTGTACTCGGATCTTTCCTTTATGGGGGTGGATCCCGAACCGCCGCCAATAGCGTTGAATCTGTCGTGGCATTAAATGTCCTTGCGTTGGCGTGGTGTGAAAGTTTGGTGTCAACTGACCGTGGTTCAAAATTACATGATGTTGTCCTCGGGATCTTTCTCTTCTAGTTAGATCCCAGGCCGTCGGTAATAGTCCATTGTGTTGCTGCATTGCGATATTAATTAAAATACCTACCTCTTTCTATTCCAATTGAGGGACCTCGGGGTGGTTCTTTTAGTCTTCAATAAACATGGTTGGTCGAGCTCCGGAGATACCCAAGCGATCCGTTTCTGCTTTAAGGGGATCCGGGACACAAAAATCGTCACATTTTCGATTTTTTTATTATTATTATTATTATTTTAAGAAATTCTCTGTGTTTTTCTGCTTAAAATGACGTTTAAATCATGTTTCTATCTTAATTAGAACTAGAGATCTGCGAAAGACGTTATTTAAGTCTAGGGAGACCTTTAAACTATATAGGAAAAAGGTAAAACTTACAAAAATCAAATTAAACCAGAGATTTAAGAGGAAAGAAGGAGTTAGATACTCATCTGGATGTTTTTAAAAGGTATTTAAGCATTTTATTAATTGTAAATCGGTTTTTAAAACTTTAAATACGTGTTTCTCCATGATACAATTTTTCAAGATTTCCTGTATTCAAATTGCTATAAGTCAAAAACCGATAAAGATTAAGGGTTGAAATTTGGAACATATCTTTTTCAAACATTATACTTAAATTTTGATTCAGCAAATTTGAAACAAATATTTACTTTTAAAAATAGGACTTGTGAATAATTTACTTGATGAATTTTGAAAATTGATCAAAAATATGTTTTGTTTTAACAATTTAAAATGACCCCTCTTTTTTCCAAAAAATTTTGCGATGTGCTTTCGCTTATTAGTTAAATGGGTAATCAATACAAAAAAAATCTAAATTAATTAATAAATTTTTTTTTAATGTGTCCCGACACCCTTAACTCCATTACTCTATTCCCAAGCCCTCTTACTTCTTTGAAGTTGTCTTGTGTTTGGCGCAGCTTGGCCAAATGATCCTTGTACAACAAAACGCCGCAACAACCAACCGATCAAAATGCCACAACATGGTCACAACATTTAAAGATTACTTTACTGCTTTCAGACACATCTAAGCGCAGGTAAGTACATAAGTAACGTAGCACCGGAGAAACACAATGAGCTATTAACGACGATCAGATAGTGAGGTAAACATTTTGGACATTTGAAGTCACGACAGATTTAACGCCCCCTAGTCCCCTTCGTACAGGATGATCTTTGGTTGGATTCGAAGTCCCAACCCTGCGGTCCTTATCCCATTTTTGCGCTCATTTTAAAAGTACTACATGAAACTTCGATTTACAGGGAGGGATATAAAAACAGCTTGAGTACATTTTCAATTTATTTAACACTAGCCCCGGCGTTGCATGTGCCTGTGATGTAAGTTTTGGTGTAAAATTGACCTGGTGTAAAATTTTCCGCAGATTTCAAATCCATTGAAATTTGCAATCATTAACGATTCCGATTTTACAAAAAACTATCCCAGTCAATTTTTTTTTTTGCTCTGATTCGCTGAAATGGAATAGGGCAGGAAATGTAATCCGTTTCTTTTTTTGACGCGAAGGGCAGAAGATGCAATCTGTGAATTTTCGGAAAGCGAAGTTCACGTGACGTCACAATCTTTTACAAAAATATAAAAGATATAACGATTTAAAAATTATTTGTTTAAAGAAAATCATATTTTTAGGTATCGATCTAAAGTGAAATTTTCCGCAAATTTCAAATCCAGAGTTTTATTTTGAGCTCAACATACCAGATCTTGGTCTCATAATCACAAGAAATAGGCAATTGAAGCCCTGAAGACGAAATGTAATTGAAAAAATTGGTCAGATCTTGGTCTCATAATCATAAAAAAAAAGGCAATCGAAACCTTGAAGACGATATATCTCGTCATTGGTCAAACCTTGAACCAGAAAACTTACCAGATATTGGTCTCATAATCGTATAAAGTCCGGGCTATCGAAGGCTCTGAAGACAAAACAAATCTCGTCATTCGTGAAATAGGTCCGATTTTGGTAAAAAACCAAAATCCAAACCTTGAAGACGAAATGTAATTGAAAAAAATTGGTCATATCTTGAACCAGAAAACTTACCAAATCTTGGTCTCCGTCATAAAAAAAGGTAATCGAAACCTTGAAGACGATATATCTCGTCATTGGCAAAATTGGTCAAACCTTGAACCAGAAAACGTACCAGATATTGGTCTCATAATCATAAAAAGTCGGGGCTCATAAACAAATCTCGTCATTCGCAAAATGGGTCCGATTTTGGTAAAAAAACCGGTAATCCAAACCTTGAAGACGAAATGTAATTGAAAAAAATTGGTCATATTTTGAACCAGAAAACTTACCAGATCTTGGTTTCATAATCATAAAAAAAGGCAATCGAAATCTTGAAGACGATTTATCTCGTCATTGGAAAAATTGGTCAAACCTTGAACCAGAAAACTTACCAAATCTTATCTCGGTCATAAAAAAAGGCAATCGAAATCTTGAAGACGATATATCTCGTCATTGGCAAAATTGGCCAAACCTTGAACCAGAAAACTTACCAGATCTTGGTCTCAATCACAAAAAGTCGGGGCTATCGAAGTTTGAAGACGAGACAAATCTCGTCATTCGCAAAATGGGTCCGATTTTGGTAAAAAACCGGTTATCCAAACCTTGAGAACGAGATATATTTCGCCATTGCTCAGATCTTCACGGACGAGATATCTCGTCAAATACGCTTAGAGGACCGGACGCGCCTGCCACCTTGTGTCCACTCGCAGTCGACTTCCGGATCTCGCCTGCGTGGATTCGGGGCGCTGTTGATGGAAGCCTTTCAGGAAATGAGCCAAGCGGGGATGTGAAGCAATTGAAATTGACGAGTGTGGGGGAGGGATGAGGCGCTTTTTAAAGCTGGTTCTTTGGAAGCAGGAACTATGCATGAGTAGGCCTCGCTAGTGCGTCGAAAAAGCGAAGAATTGCCCTTGCAGAGAGCGCCAACGAAAGTGACGCTAAGAAACAGGTTGGGTAATAAGAAGCCAAAAACGTAGAGCGGGACATTTCGGCGGGAAAAGGTCGCCACTCGCATTCATCCACTACCAGATTTCGTTAAGATCCAAATCCGAGCATGCTATCTTAATTCATTGACGAAGCGTTTTCTGCGTGGTAGGTCGGTAGTTGAATTCACGTCGCACTGATGTGACACAATTCTCTGCGTGGTTAAAACAACTTGCCAGGACTGCGTGTGTAGTGTACACAAAAACGAATTCGAAACAAAATCTTTCCTCCCTTAAAGATAAAACCTGTTGTTGTAAATAATCAGTGAACCCTCGTGGGAGGTGAAAGATTTTCGTATCGTTTTGTAGATTCTCGAATTACTTTTCTATTAAAGATTCTAGAATCCCCATTCATCCATTACCAGATTTCATTAAGATCCAAATCCGTGCATGCTATCTTAATTCATTGACGAAGCGTTTTCTGCGTAGTAGGTCGGTAGTTGAATTCACGTCGCACTGGTGTGACACAATTCTCTGCGTGGTTAAAACAACTTGCCAGGACTGCGTGTGTAGTGTACACAAAAACGAATTCGAAACAAAATCTTTCCTCCCTTAAAGATAAAACCTGTTGTTGTAAATAATCAGTGTACCCTCGTGGGAGGTGAAAGATTTTCGTATCGTTTTGTAGATTCTCGAATTACTTTTCTATTAAAGATTCTAGAATCCCCATTCATCCATTACCAGATTTCATTAAGATCCAAATCCGTGCATGCTATCTTAATTCATTGACGAAGCGTTTTCTGCGTGGTAGGTCGGTAGTTGAATTCACGTCGCACTGGTGTGACACAATTCTCTGCGTGGTTAAAACAACTTGCCAGGACTGCGTGTGTAGTGTACACAAAAACGAATTCGAAACAAAATCTTTCCTCCCTTAAAGATAAAACCTGTAGTTGTAAATAATCAGTGTAACCTCGTGGGAAGTGAAAGATTTTCGTATCGTTTTGTAGTAAAGTTTCTCGAATTATTTTGCCAATAAAGATTCTAGAGTCCATTCATCCATTACCAGATTCCTTAAAGAACGAAATCCGTGCATATCTTAATTCTTTGAAAAGCGTTTTCTGCGTGTAATGTTGGTAAATTAATTGACGTCACACGGAAACAACACAATTTTCTGCGTGGAAAAAATACAACTGCCAGGTTCACAAGTATATACAAAATAAATGCGAAATAAAATATTTCCTAACTTGTGGCTCTAAATATCCTGTATACTTTCCAGGAGGGTGAAAGATTCTTTAAAGTACGATTCTCGAATTATTTGGGGGAAAAAAAAGATTCTCAAATTATTTTTTACTAAAGATTCTAGAATCTATTCATCCACTACCAGATTCCTTAAAGAACGAAATACGTGCATGCTATCTAAATTCATTGACGAAGCTTTTTCTGCGTAATGTTGGTAAATGAATTGGACGTTGCATTGGAGCAACACACTTTTTTTGCGTGATAAAAAATACAACTGGGTTCTCGAGTGTACACACACACACACACACACACACACACACACACACACACACACACACACACACACACACACACACACACACACACACACACACACACACACACACACACACACACACACACACACACACACACACACACACACACACACACACACACACACACACACACACACACACACACACACACACACACACACACACACACACACACACACACACACACACACACACACACACACACACACACACACACACACACACACACACACACACACACACACACACACACACACACACACACACACACACACACACACAAAATATAATACGAAATAAAATCCTTCCCCTCTTAAAATAAAACCCGTGGCTCTAAATATCCCGTGTGCATTCCTGAAATGAGCGATTCTGATTATTCTGTATAAAGATTCTAGAATTCATTCATCCACTACCAGATTCCTTAACGAAGGAAATTCTGCATACTGTTTAAATTCATAGACGAAGCACTTTTTTGTGGACGTAGGTCAGTTTTTTGGGGTTTATGAAGCAAAATCTTTCTTTGTGGAAAAAATACAATTGCCAAGTCGATGCTACAGGGGTGCTTACTTACTACAAAACTAGAATTCTATGTCTGGACGGTGCACATAGAATATATATACACGTATGATTCGATTGAATCTTCTTTCCCCTCTTAAAATAAACCCCGCAGCTCTACTGGGAGATAAAATATTCTCAAATAATTTTGTTTGGAATATCCTTGAATCCATTCATCCTAACTGAACGAAATCCATATATCTAATCTTAATTCATAGACGAATCATTTTCTTTGTTTAAAACCTACAATTACGAGGATCGTGCAGATACAGGGCGCTTATTTTCCATAAGCCATGCTTTTACGTGCGGAGTCGCACATGAGAAGCGTAGTTAAGTCAAAAATATCTATTTAAACCTGTTGTAGTTAATCTTATAAATTTTTCGTCGTGAAAAAACGTCCTTAAACTCGGTAAAGCACTGGTGGCACGCATGAGAGGTCCAGAGTTGCCACTTTTGCCATGATTAACGAACTAGATGAAACATCCAGAAGATAAATACATCGCCTAAACAAAGGATATGCGTACCTGGTCATGACCTTGGGAACGTGTGCGCAGGCTTAATATGTCGAAATTCTACGGTGCTGGGCGAGTTCTGGGACAATGCGACGGTTTTCCGTGGAGTGTCATTGGATAGCAACTGAACTACACAACAATCAGGCCTTTAATTAATGTAATTTATCCTTCAATATTAATATCAAACTGCAATTTTATCGTTCAAACTGTAAATTAACTGTTGACAATAAGCACAAAAAACCATCGTTCAAACTTCCAGGATGTTTCATTCATTCTCAATCCAACATCCGGCCCGTGTATTCACGTCAAAATTACGGTTTGTGTCCTTGACAACATCGACCAGTGGTTTAAAATTACGAGTTCCCGGATTGATCCCGGACAGTCCGTTGCCAATAGCTCATTGTGTTGTTCCAGTACGACGTTACTTAAAATACCTACCTGCCAGAAGTATTTTCAGGATCTATGAATAAATATTTAAAGCATGCATAGTTAATTTACGTGATTTCGTTTTAGCAGAACACTTCAATGGTAATGGTAATTTTAGTTAACGTCGTAATAGAGCAACGCAACGGGCTATTGACGACAGTCAGGGATCAATCCCTTAAGGGAAATATCCGAGGACAACGCCTCGTAATTTTGAACCATGGTCAGATGACGAGGCAACATCTGAGCTGGCACCCCACTCTTCAAACTTCCACACCAACTCAACGTGAGAACTGTCGGCCACGACAGATTTAAGGTGCACCAGCCGCCTCAACACCACACGCTTATAAACATCCATGCCCGGACCCGGATTCGAACGAGGAACCTTCCGATCTAGAGGCTATCACCTTAACCACTATACCTGTTGGTCGGCGAAGTATTTTCAGGATCTATGATTAAATATTTAAAATATGCATATTTTATTTACGTGATTTCGTTGTAGCTGTTCAAATACAACATATTTAAAATTTGAGTTTTCCTCACATTGGGTTTATTTTGGTGAATAGGCATTTAATTAACGACGTCGCAGTGTGGAGCAACACAACGGGCTCTTGGCGACGGTCCGGGATCCCCACTTTCCAAACTTCCACACCAACCCAACGAGAGGACTTTCGGCCACGACAGATTTAAGGTGCACCATACGGCTTACAAACAACCATGCACTGACTCGGATTCGAACCAGGAACTTTCCGATCTAGAGTCCAACACCTTAACAGACCAGTTGATCGGCTTTATTAGTGATTTTTCGAAATTTTTACATTGCTTTCAGGTTTGTGGCAGAAGTTTTTATCTGTTATTCTACATCTTTATTGATTTTATCCTGGTTGCAAGACGTTGACATCGAGTGGAAGTTTGGAGAGTGGAGTGCCAGTTCAGTTGTGTTGCTTCGTCATCTGACCGTGGTTCAAAATTACGTAGCGTTATTCTCTGATCTTTCCGCAGACCAACCGGTCTGGTGGGTTAAGGTGTCAGCCTCTAAATCGGAAAGTTACTGGTTCGAATCCGGGTCAAGCGTATGGTGAAAAGGCGGCTGGTGCATCTTAAATCCGTCGTGGCTTAAAGTCCTCGCGTTGGGTTAGTGTGGAAGTTAGGGGTGCCAGTTCAGGTGTTGCCTCTTCAACTGACCGTGGTTCAATATTACGTGGGGTTGTCCTCGGATCTTGAATTGTCAATAGTCTGTTGTGTTGCTGCAGTGGTAATTGGTAATTTTAGTTAACGTCATACTAGAGCGACACAACGGGCTATTGACGACGGTCCGGTATCAGTCCCTTAAGGGAAAGATCGGAGGACAACACCTCGTAATTTTGAACCACGGTGAGATGACGAAGCAACACCTGAGCTGGCACCCCACTCTCCAAACTTCCACGCCAACCCAACGTGAGGACTTTCATCCACGACAGATTTAAGGTGCACCAGCCGCCTCTACACCATACGCTTACAAACATCCATGCCCGGACCGGGATTCGAACCAGGAACCTTCCGATCTAGGTTGCTGCAGTGCTACGCGTATTTAACAATACAAAGCCTCAAAAAACGGCGCTGGGATCATGTAACTATGGTAGGTATTTTAATTAACGTAATACTGGAACAACACAACGGACTATTGACGACGAGGGTGTAAGTTCGGAGAGTGGGGTGCCAGTTCAAGTGTGTCACCTGGTGCTCTAGTTGGACTGCAAAACAATCACCAGTACCAACCAAATCGTCCATGCCAACACCCAAATCTGGCAGCTCAGGTGTTGCCTCGTCAACGGACCGTGGTGTTGTCTTCGATTCTTTCCCGTTGGGACTGATCCAGGACCGTCGTTCCTACCCTGTCGTGTAGCTCCAGTACGACTTTAATCAAAACACCTACCTCCCCAAATCGGTCGACTCGGCTCACCTTTCGAACACTAGCTCCTCCGAGCGCCAGCCAACACCGACGGGCTTAACCGAACTGACCTTCAAAATTGCACGCAAAAGAAAAATCGAACTCGGATTCCCGATCCAATCACCCGCCCGAATGAATTTTAAATTATTTTTAAGTTACCAGGAAAGCAATTATCAAAAAACCCAGACGGCACCTGAACTTTAGAGCGACACTAGTATTTTTCGAAAATTCGATTGAAAAAGAAACGCAGGAGGGGAGAAAATTACATACATTTGAGGAACGATTCGGATGAGCATTGGATTCATCACGAGAGGGATTCCAGAATGGCCTCAGGAGAGAAGGAAAGGGTCAAAACAAAGGTGGATAATCTACATTTGTCGATAATTATAGTATTGCCGAAATGTGGCTTTTATCCTGGAAAAAGGTTCTTGGAAGTAAGTGAAAAAGAGCCGCTTATAAGAGTATAGCGTGATACTGGGTTGTTTTTGACCGGATGGACCGGTCTGCATTTCGAGGACTACTGCCCAGAAGCTTTTAATGTCTCTATCAGGGTTCCGCACCATGTTACCTCACTTCCAACATCAGGGTTGAAAAAGGACAGAATTAGTTACATGATCCTTTCCTCTCAATATTTTAATGGTTCCCTCAAAAATATGATGGGTCTGCATTTCCGAGGACTGCTCTCCAGAAGCTTTTAATCAGGGTTCCGCAATATGTTACCTCACTTCTAATATCAGGTATAAAAAAGGACAGAATTGGATATATAATCCTTTCCCCAGTATTTTAATGGCTCCCCCCAATCATGATTGAAAGCTTGGTAAGTATTTCAAATACATCGATAATATCGGTAGCCCTTGATGCAGGTGGCTAACTCCTTCTCACTTATTAGGTGGTATAACCACTTATATTAGGAGGCAAAGGGCATGTAATAGAGTCTCGAATATCTTGCCCACAAAACATGGAGAAAATATCAAATACATAAACCCAATCATGAAGACTCATCCGACCTCATTCATCGGGTCTTATGGAATCCTGCAGATTAAAAGCAGGGTTCTCCGAGATTGGATTTTAAATATTTAATTTGTTAAGATTAAAATATATAAGCAACACTTTCGGAGACTCGCTACGCCAATGAGAAATCCTAATAAGAACCCCATTCATTCAAATACAACCGCAGAATTGTAAAGCGTTTTGAATAGTCATGCAAGAATCATCCTCCAGATTGAAGGCTCTCCAAGGCTTGGTTTCATGTATTTCATTTTTAAAACGATTAAAATAAGCAAACACTTTCGAAGGGGATCCCTCTTTCTATTCCACAGGGAAATCATGTGTGTGTGTGTGTGTGTGTGTGTGATTAATAATTACTCCCTACTTCAAATACCACCACAAAATCGGAAAGCGTTAAGAAAAGGGGCGTAAGAATCATCCTGCGTGGTAAGGCAAGCAAAGCCATTCGATGTTAGATTTTGAATATTTCATTTGTATAAAATGGATGTATGCAGGCCCTGATTTACCATTAGGCCAGTGAGGCACGGGCCTAGGGCCCCCATAATTTAGAGGGCCCCTAAGTTTCAAAAGTATCTAAAAAATTTAAAAAGTTTTAAGTAGTTACATAAATTATTGGGTATTTACTTAAATGTCCGTCGACCGTTTCCCCCACTATCACATTCTTGTAATTACATTAATTATCTAACTATTATATTTTTGATTTTCATCTGCTTTATTTTGTTTTGCCAAGAGTTATAAGTGATGTCACGATTTTCTCAAACTTTTTGATGACATCTGTGAAACGGTCAGCAGTCAAATACGTAAGTACCAATTATTGTTATAAAATTAGTTTTTTTTATGAATAAATAACATGGGGGGGGGGGCTTCCTGCGTGTTGTGCCTACTATACCAAATTTTCTAAATCGGGCCCTGGATGTATGTATTTAAATTAACGTCGTACTGGGGCAACACAACGAGCTATTCAGGACTGTCCGGGATCAATACCAACGGGAAAAATCGAGGACAACACGTAATTTTTAACCACGGTCAGATGACGAGGCAACACCTGAGCCGACACCCCTTTCCAAACTTCCACACCACGGCAACGTGAGAAGATTTGACGCCACGACAAATTTAACATGCATCAGCCCTCTTTGTGGTCATTGGTAGTATTTGAACTCGTAATCCTCCAGTTGCCAGTCCGCTACTATTCCAACCGGCTACAGCGGTCCTCATTTGTATAAAAAAGGTATTAAAATGGGCACCACCACACTCGGAGGACTGGCTACGCCACTGGAAGAACCCCAGGAACTCCATTCATTCAAATACTACCGCAGTATTCGAAAGTGTTAAACAACATGCAAGAATCATCCTGTAGGGTAAAGCGAGCAAAGCCCTCCGAGGTTGGATTTTAAATATTTCCTTTCTAAAAAGAAAAAATTAAGTAACCAGCACTTTTTCAAAGGGACCTCCCTCTTCCTATATTACACTTGGAAACGCGTTTTTAGTACTCCCTTCAATTACCAACGCAGAATCGGAAAGCATTCTGAAAAGTGGCGCAAGAATCATCCTGCAGAGTGAAGCAAGCAAAGCCCTCCGAAGTTGATTTTAAATAATTCCTTTCTAAAAAGAAAATTAAGTAACCAGCACTTTTTCAAAGGGACCTCCCTCTTCCTATATTACACTTGGAAACGTTTTTAGTACTCCCTTCAATTACCAACGCAGAATCGGAAAGCATTCTGAAAAGTGGCGCAAGAATCATCCTGCAGAGTGAAGCAAGCAAAGCCCTCCGAAGTTGATTTTAAATATTTCCTTTCTAAAAAGAAAATTAAGTAACCAGCACTTTTTCAAAGGGACCTCCCGCGCTTCCTATATTACACTTGGAAACGTTAATAAGTACTCCCTTCAATTACCAACGCAGAATCGGAAAGCATTCTGAAAAGTGGCGCAATAATCATCCTGCAGAGTGAAGCAAGCAAAGCCCTCCGAGGTTGGATTTTAAATATTTCCTTTCTAAAAAGAAAATTATATATAAGTAACCAGCACTTTTTCAAAGGGACCTCCCTCTTCCTATATTGCACTTGGAAAAGTTTTTAGTACTTCCTTCAATTACCACCGCAGAATCGGAAAGCATTCCGAAAAGTGAAGCAAGAATCATCCTGCAGAGTGAAGCAAGCAAAAGCCCTCCGAGGGAGGCCTTGAAGTCGGAAGATGATGTCCATGTGTGATGCACTTCCGATGTTTTCGTACACACGGCGACGGCGGATCGAGTTACACCCGTCTCTTGGCAAGACTCTTGGGATGCGGATCAAATGTGTTTCCAAAGCTTTATTCAAATAATTTCCGCACAAACTTCACGCACGCTGAGTGAAAGTTTTCCCAAACTGACGGAAAAGGCATTAGCTTTTTTATGAATAGGAACTGAGCAGCAGTGGCATAAGCCAGAAGGGGACTGTAGAGGCCCTTGATCCCCTTTCAAAATTTTTTTTTGTTTCGTTATCGCTGTCCCAGAACTAACGCAACTGCGAAATTGGGGTGAATTTTCGATAACTCGTCGAATCCCCTTTTGGAGGATTAATAACCGCACTTTCATTGCCATTAAACATCTTGGCATGTTAAAATTAATATTAACCATGAGCCAAAAAATGCAAAGAAAAACACACACACAAATACAGTTATATAAGAGATAAAACAAAACACCTAAAAGCAGAAAACGTATAGAGTTGAAATAATTAAAAATACGTCAACCTCCGACAAAGAATTATAGTTTAAAAAATCGATTTGTAGCAAGATTATTACATTCTTTTAAAGGTGCTACAAGAAATAATTTAGTTCTTAGTGATAAACCTGGGGACGTTAAGATTAGTACAAGATATTAAAGAGGGCGAATCAATTTTGCTATGTAGGTGGTAAAAATATTTGGTTAAAGCTATGTCTATCTAGCTAAAAAGCAATGAAACTGAAATGATTTCGTAATTCAGAAGAATATACAACCGAAGAGATTCATAACTCTTAAAATAAATACCTCAAATTTCAATCTGTATTCTTTCAATATCCATGATATGGCAATCATAATAAGGATTCCAAAATACAGATCTGCATTCCAATCCCGATTTTACACAAGCATTAAATAATAAAATTATCGTGTTGGTGAACATAAACTTTTTGTTTTTCTCTCGATTTAGCCAAGTTTGCAGTATGAAAATTTTATAATGGATCTTATGTGGTAGTTGAAGGAAACACTCGAATCATAATTTATACCTAAATCAACAGAATTACTAAATCAGTATTCGCTTGCAAATGTACTTAATGAATATTTTCAGATCTGTACCACAATTTTTCTACTTATTGGCCCAGCAATGTGCATCGATCAAGCTAACTTCAGCATTTATTTATGCAACATCAAGACCCCCTCTGAATACGTCCATGCTCTGTTAACTAAAGGTCATAAAGCCGAATGTACTCCATCAGTGTTCTCCAGAAGACAACAAACCGCCCACATAAATCAAACACGAAAATAAACAAGTGTGCTTCGTTTCATAAAACAACCGATCACATTGCTAAACGAGTCTTTCGTTGAAAAAAGTATTTGATTATTTCCACACATGCGTCACATTTCTTAAGGGCTTAACAACGGACATCGATCAAGCTAGCTTCAGAGGTTATCCTTGCTACACCAAGACCTTCCCTAATGAAGACATCCATGCTCTGTTTACAAAAGGTCCTAAACGAATGTACACCATCAGTGTTCTTCTAAAACTCCAGCAGATAACAATCCGCACATAAACCATGCGCAAAAATAAACAAACCTACCGACACTGCAATTGTAAAATACAAAACATTCAATTGTCTCAAATTTCACCAGTCAACCAAATCTCGTTTTTTTCGTGGAATTTAAATACCGTCGTTGAAAAGCTTCCTGGAAGGGGTCTCGCCTCATTGAAGTGGCTTTTGGATCGTAACTAATGGAATCTTCAGCCACAACTGGAGTGCGAGAAGAGACTGTCCTTCTCAATGTCACGGCGCGACAGCTGACGCCTCATTCAAAACTGGACAGGAAGCAGGTGATACGCTGCATGCATTTGCAAAAGCCGCATCCACCTTGACCGATGCCTCGGGGACCACACCTAGTTAGTACCGACTTAACGCATGGGCAGTTGTCCAGGGACCCGCCGATTGAAGGAAAGGCTACTCCTTTACTAGACTTTGATTGATGGGACCTGCGGAACTTTTATACTGGGGAATATAAGTTCAACCTCTTCATTCCTGGAGTAACCGTTTGGGTGCATGAAAAAAACTTAGATCTTCCAAATATATTTTTGAAAAAGTGGGTTCCTAATTTGGTAATGTTTCCAAATGAGTATTATCATTTGATAACATGAACCCCAATAGGAACCCACTTTACCTCCCAAAACAATTTTAAAAGTCAAGAGTTAAAAAAAAATTTCAGTTTTTTTTCTCGGAATTGAAGAGATTTATACCCGCTGGGTACATTAAAATAACTTTTTACCGTCAATACATCAGGACTTTTATGTTGGGGATTATTAGTTCAACCTTTTCATTCCTGGAGTATATTAAAATAACATGCCCTTCAAAATTCTTACAGTAAATTGAACTAATTTTTTGAAAAAGTAAGTTCCTATTGGGGTAATATTCTCATTTGGGACTAGTATCCCCATAGACCCATTTTTATCAAAAATGAAAATAATTATTTTTAATCTCTTCCGAGTCTTAGGGTAACTTAAATAGCCGAGAAATATTTTTTCCTAGCAGGTTTTTCCTCGGAACTGAAGAGATTACTACCCGTTGGGCACATTAAAATAACCTTTTACCGTCAGTATATCGCGACTTTTATTTTGGGGATTATTAGTTCAACCTCTTCATTTCTGGAATGCATTAAAATAAATTGTCCCTTGAAGTAAATTCAAATTAGTTTTTCAAAAAAAGGGTTCCAATGGGGTGATGATCCAAAATGGATATTATCATTTGGGAATATTATCTCCCAATTCCTCAAAAATTAAAATAATTCTTTTAAATCTCTTCCGAGTCTAGAGTACTTTAAACAGTCGAAAATTATTTTTCCAAGAGTCTTTTTTCTCGGAAGGTAAAATCTTAAGTCATTTTAAGAGCATAAGTTTCAGAACATTAACACGTAAAAATTTGAAATTTGGACGAGAATGGCGTTTTAAAAGTAAACAAGACATCTTAATCACCTTTCACGTGACATGCTAAAGTTAAAATAACACATGGTGAGGCGGGCCGCCAGCAAATCAACGGAGGGTCGCATAAGGTCCGCGGTAGCCCGCAAGAGTAACGGACTCTCAACCGGAGGGTTGCGAGTTCGAGACCAACCAAAGACCGCCGTGGCCTTCAAATGTCCACACGTTGGAGTGATATTGAAGTTTGGTGAGTGACATGCCAGCTCAGGTGTAGATCTATTCGTGGATTGATCCAATAGCCCGTTGTGTGATTCCATTCATTGAATACCTACCTGCTTGTCCTTACATACAAAATGAAATCGCAGGCAGGGCCACCAACCGCCAAGAGTGATCTCCGGCAAAGGGCGCCATTTGGCGGCGGGAGTTCCATCAATGGTGTGGATGTGTGTGTGTGAGCTCCATACATTCAAAGGTTGATAGAATAAAGTACAGGGAGAAGGGTGTGTACTAACGGAAAAAACCGGTCGTAATTTTTAAACGCATGACGTCACGGGGAAAGGGACATACTACGATCACTCGAACGAGGGACAATTTCGGTTGAAAACATCGCCAACTCAATCCCTCATCCACAGTAAGCGTAGACTGTGTAGGTTGGTATTTCAATTAACGTCGTGTTGGAGCAAAACACAGGGCTATTAACGACGATCCGGGATCAACCCTCAAGGGAAAGATCTAAGGACACCACCAACGCAACTGTGAATCAAGGTCAGATGAGGCAACATCAGAGCTGGCACCCCACTCCGAACTTCCACACCACGACAACGTGAGGACATTCGAGGCCGCGGCAGATTTAACGCACACCAGCCCCCTTTGTACACGAGTCTTTGGATTTCAACTCGGTTGCTTGTCGTTACTCTTCCAACCAGGCTATCGAAGCCCCTCGAATT
The DNA here is from genome assembly GCA_947359465.1 of Metellina segmentata. Taxonomy (NCBI): domain Eukaryota; kingdom Metazoa; phylum Arthropoda; class Arachnida; order Araneae; family Tetragnathidae; genus Metellina; species Metellina segmentata. Next base: position 30,019,526 of record OX375884.1, read on the forward strand.
ATATCTAGAAAATACTTTTTATATCAGTTATATAAGGTATTACGTGAAATAGTTGTGAGTGAATATTTTTCTCCCGCATGCTTTCATATTGCCCCGTTAGTTATCAATATAATAAACTGTCAATAAATTTAATAAAAAGTTAATCAATTTAATGACGCTTGTTTTTATCGGTTTCCAGTACTTCCGGGGGGACCTCACCAGTGACGTCAATGATTGCACACATTAAGTACCTATCAAGCTGTAAACTACCGCGGACGCCAGAGCTGGAGAAGCGTTGAATGGACAACCTGTTAATGGTTCCATTAACCTTGGGGTACCCCAGTCAACCAAGGCTCGAGCTCTGCAGTCATTCAAGGTCATTTGGAACCAACACTCAAGAGATTGTACTGGCTCTGAAGTCATTTGGTTTCACATTTGGATTTCAATTTGTGATGGACAGAATCGAGTACTTTTGAGAATCGAATACTTGCTATTCGAGTTCTTTGAAATGCCGAGTAAGTATTCGAATACATATACAAAGCGAATCAATCAATAGTGAGAATTAATACTTTGGCTTCTATAGCACTCGTCCTAGGAATACTAAAGTACTCACCCTATGTATTCGAATACCAAATACTCTTGTATCCGAGTACTTTGATATCCAAATTCCTTGTATGTGTACTTGATATCCGAAATCCTACTATGTGTACTTCGTATCAGTTGTATCCTTTGGTATCCGAATACTTATGAAAAGAATCTAGTAAAAAAAAATAATAGTACACGAGTACACAAGTACTTTTGTATTAGAATACTCCCATCACTAAATTCAATAAGTCCATAGCACTGGAACACAACTGAGGCAGAATACTGATCGCAAAGAAAAGTAAACTCATGGTTGAATTGAAGTGTCACGGACAACAGTGGACATCCAGAAATAGAAGTTCCGTTATAAAAATATAATAAAATATATAACAGAATCAAAAGAATTTGATGGTTTGAATTAGTACTTACTACTTCAAAGTTTAAGATAACATGAGGCCCTTCTGATAGAAGATAAAATAATAACATTACATTTTTTTTTAACTTGAAAATTGCTCTCTTGAAAAATTTGAAGTGGGTTTTATCGTTATATTTCCCGAAGACCTTCAATTTCTTTGAACACCAATTTCCCACTGTAGGAAATATTACTTTTTCTCGACGAGATTAATTGTTTTAGTTGAGGCGAAAAATATTTCAAATATATTTGTATCAACGATATTGCAATTTAATCTTTTTTTTTTTTAAATACCTCTAAACATTCTGAAAAAAATTTATATCCGAAAGTTTCAAATTTTTGAATTGATTCATCAATTTGGACACATCACTATTTCTAGGTGAGAACTGTTTCAAAAATATTTCAAACATTTGATTCAAAAATATTTCAAATCAACTGGTGGGTCCATTATAATAATTTTGTATCTTCAAAATGCTTAAGTACACTGAAGTGGCAAAAGTCATGGGATAGCAATAGGCAAATATACAGACGGCAGTAGCATTGCGAAAGAAATGTATAAATGGGCAGTGATAAGAAGCATTGTTCAGGGCTTTCATTTGTACTCAAGTGATTCATGTGAAAAGTTTTCTAACGTAATTACGACCATACGACCAGTGCTGTAGTCGCAAAAAAAAAAACCCAGAGGGTATAGCATGGGCCCCCGCAGAATTTTTGTCATGGGGAGGCGAAACATGTACTTACTACTTACACTTTCCAATGGGGGGATGGGGGGCAACAAACATGTACACACGCACATACATGTATATGAAATCCATAAGCCAGGGGTTGTCCGCCCCCTCCTCCGGGCGCCCATGGGGTATACTCAAAGGACCGGTGAATATGTTCCAATTAATCGAAGTTCAAATTATCGAGAGAAAAAACATATATGGTTAAACCTATAAAACCTACTGGTGGAACGTTGAAGAAACTTCGATTTCGCCTTCCTCTATCATTTTCATTGAAATATTTTCCGAACTGCTTGACTAAAGAAATCCGTCTCTCTGTCTCATTTTGTAGAGCATACTCTTGATCTATTGTCTACTGAAGAGCGATGGTTGGCCAACCAAGAATTTACAAATTTTTTTAGGTTGAAAGTGTTCTATAGGTGGTCTATTTGCATCAACATTAGACTGGTGAAATCAATAAAGATGATCTCAAATCTCTTACACGATGTTATTCATTAAACTAAACCCGCGCTTGCACTTTTGACGTGGAACATGGTAATATTTCAATTATTCTTAACAGATGCGTTAATTTTTCTGGAACAAATTGGGCGTTTTGATCAGTCCCTCAAACCCAGAATGGGGCACATATCATCTATAGCAAAACGTCGACAGATTCTTTTTACCTCCTTTTCTCCATGGCGAATATCCCCTGTATTTATACTTTCTGGATCAAACATAGACATATCCTTCAAAAGTTTATAATTTTCCTCATTAACATCAGAAATAAGTCTGGATTTCATTCTACGACAGTACTTTGAATGAATTGCTTATGATTAATAGGTACGATTTTGGAATTATGTACCAAGGTGATATCTTGAAATATAAACTTTTCTTTTGCTTCTACAGCTATCTGCGTTTCACGTGACGTTTCACGCGAAGTTTCCTAGAAAAGCATAGCGTGTACGTAGTTTTTAAGAAAAAGCAGAGGGTATACGAATTTGCAGGAAAAACCAGTGGGTATACAGCTTACACCCTCCACTACAGCCCTGCATACGACGGGAATTAACAAAAATTGAACGTGGAATGCTAGTTGGAGCTAGACGCTTGGGGCATTCCATTTCGGAAATCGTTATCGAATTCAACATTCTTCGATCCAGTGTCAAGAGTGTGCCGAGAAAATATATTTTCAGGCATTACCACCCACTATCGACAACGCAGTGGCCGACCACGTCTACTTAATGACATAGACCAGCGACGTGAGTGTAGAGTGTGTCAGTGTTAACAGTGTTCAGACAAGCAACACTGTCGAATAACAGCAACAATCAATGTGGGACGTACGACAGATTTGTCCGTGAGGAAAGTGTAGCGAAATTTGGCGTTGATGGGATAAGGCAGCAGAAGACAGACTCAAATGCCCTTACCAACAACACGCCATCGGCTACAGCGCCTCTTCTACCTGTCTTGGGAAAGACATTGGAAAGATTACTACAATCAAGAATAAATTATCACTTGAAAACAAAGAATGTGATGAACGCAAATCAATACGGCTTTCAAGAAGGTAAATCCACAGAGCATGCCCTAAGCAATCTTATGAAAATCATTGGAAAAAATTTTAAGTCTAAAAAGTACACCGCTGTCATCTCCATTGATATAGAAGGCGCATTTGATAACGTATGGTGGCCCTCTCTTATTAACGAGCTTTTTAAAAAACAATTTCCACGTAACATCCTCCAGATCCTGTGCAGCTATCTTCAAGACAGAGAAATAGTCTTCAGGTACGGAGGTATTCAAGTCACGAAGGAACTACAAAAAGGTAGCCCTCAAGGTTCTTGCCTGAGCCCTATTTTATGGAACATAATTGCCGACAAGATCTTGAGTATGGATTGGGGTTCACATATTCAAACTCAGGCATTTGCAGACGATTTTATTCTTATTATTACCGGCTCTACACGCAGGGAACTTGAAACCTTAGCTCAAGATGCTCTCAACAAGTTTAGCATCAAGATATCTGATGAAAAACTTAACATCTCCTCAGGAAAAACTAAGGCTATTGTCTTCTCTAAGCCAAAACTCAAAAGAAAACCTATTTTTAAATTTCAAAACACTAATGTTCCGATTGTTAAACAATTAAAATATCTGGGAGTCATTATTGATGAACAACTCACATGGATTCCACATGTTAAGTACCTGCGATCAAACGCACTTCTTAAAACTAGGAACATGATGAGATTCACAGCTAAAACTTGGGGTGTGCGTCCTTCAATTCTAAAGACTTGGTACACTACAGTAATTGAGAGGGCAGCTTGCTATGCAGCCAGTATATGGGGTTTGAATCCTACTGTAGCGATGATAAACCATCTAAATAGTCTCCAAAGGAGCTTCGCTCTTCTGATCACTCGAGCTTACAGAACGACTTCAACGGCATCTCTTCAGATACTGGCTGGTATTGTGCCCCTGCACCTAGTTGTACAAAAGGAAGCTGTCATTTCAAAAATAATGAAACTTCAAGAAAACGTTAAACTATATGGTCAATGGTTTATCTGCACTGATTATGAACAAAAATATTTTTCTTCAACCCACCCAAGTCTTCAATCCATTATTGGACCACCCTCTCCCAGCATCACAACATCTATCTATACAGACGGCTCGAAAACTCCCAAAGGTGTTGGCAGCGCATATGTTCTTTTTGAGGACTCCAAAATCTGTCATAGTTGGGCTAGTACCCTACATCCTTGCAACTCTGTATACCAAGCTGAACTGCTTGCTCTTAAGGAAGCAGTATACTATTGTGTTTCAGAGGGAATAGCAGCCAACACACACATCAGGTCTGACAGTGCATCAAGTATCGCCGCTCTTGGTAATCTCTTCTCCCACAACCAGATCGTTAATGAGGTTAAGGAAAAACTGCTGGAAGCCACTGAAATACCCCAAATTAACATCTCATGGGTTAAAGCACACGCTGGCATCGAGGGAAATGAACAAGCAGACCTACTTGCGAAATCTGCAGCAAATGGGATCTCTCACCAAACAACCAGTCTAAAGTGGCCTAGGTGCAAATTATCAAGTTCTATTGATGCACTGATCTCGAATCAATGGCAAACAGAATGGGATACTTCTACCAAAGGAAGATACACCTATCAATTCTTCCCTAAGATCTCAACACACCTAAAATACCAGAACCCAAAGCTGGTACAATTCTTCGCAGGTCATGGACCATTTCCGGCATATCTAGAGCGTTTTCATCTTCGATCTAGTGCGCTGTGTATATGCGGCCGAGAAGGTGATCCCATCCACTACCTTTTTGACTGTGATCTCACAAGTCAGTGGCATTTGTTGAAACCTTCTCTTCAACACTACTCTCATTGGTGCCAAAATACTGCCAAGAACATACACTGCCAACACAAAATCATTAAAGTGATGGAATTTCTCAGCTCCAACATTGATTATATCTGTGAGAGCTGAGAAGTTTAAGTCGAAAGTTCTCAAAATAACTTTGCTTTCCTTTCGAAACTTTTATAGGTCATTTCGGCTGTCTGACATCTGTATTTAACGTTCTGACTTTTGTATAATTCAATATTGTTATTATTATTATTATTTTTTCCCTTCTGGAAATGATTTTTTTTTTTTTGTTCTTTTCTCATTTTGTTCTGTGTTAATTTTTCAAACTTTGTCATCCTCTTCTTTTGTCATTTTGTATTTTTGTGCCTTCATGTTTTACCCTTCAATTGACTTTCCCCTTCTGTGTACTTAAATGTGTATGTATATATTGTGGATTGCTTAGCTCTCCCTTATCCCAGAATCTCCTCCGTAAGGCGGACTATACAGCTGAAAGCCGCACAGGTGAAACAGTGTCCGCCTACGGCGTCCAATCCAATCCAACATATCGGTTAGATCCTAGATGACAGCAAAAACGTTGCTTGGTCAGATGAGTCACGATTCCAGTTGTTAAGAGCCGATGGAAGGGTTCAAGTGTTGCGCAGATCCCACGAGATCATGGACCCAAGTTCTTAACAAGGCACTGTGCAAGCTGGGGGGGAAGGGGGGGGGGCGCTCCATAATGGTGAGGGCTGTTTTTACATGGCATGGACTGGATCCTCTGGTCAAACTGAACCAATCATTGGCTGGAAATGGTTATGTTCAGCTACTTGGAGACCATTTGCAGCCATTCATGGACTTCATGTACCCAAACAACGATGGAATTTTCCAGTATGACAATCCGCCATGTCACCATTCGCGATTGGTTTGAAGAACATTCTGGACAATTCCTGCGAATGATTTGGCCACCTAGATCGCCAGACATGAATCATCTGTTTAAGGTACCTTAAGAGTCAGAAATAATAAATATGTACAAATAATTTTTTGTTAAAAAATAGGTTATCTTTGGGTAATGTCACCAAATGGGAACGTTACCCCATAGGTTTTCTGAATACTTCACTGTCATGAATTTTCAACCTTTCTTCCGAAATCGACGCAGAATTATTTAGCAAATCTAAACAATAGCTGAAGAATCGGTCTTATGCTCAGGGTACTGGCATCTGGATGGATATAAAATATGTATTTTATTTAATCTTATTTCTAGTGTTTAATTTCAAATCACAAATATTCAGTTTGAGGGCAGTTTCGAAAAATTATTTGAATAAAGCTTTGGAATTACATTTGACTAGCATCCCATATGGCCCGAAGTCTTTCAACTGAAAGAATAGTATGGTACGTATTTTAATTAACACCGTACTGGAGCGACACAATGGGCTATTGGCGACGGTCCGGGAAAGATCAGAGGACACCACCGCCTAATTTTGAGCCATGGTCGGATGACGAGCCCACACTAGGGATGCGACATCGACAGTAAAACATCGATGTTGATAATACATCGCCACAAAAACATCGATGTTTTTAAAATTCAGTGTAATAAAACTTTTCCCCACATTTCTTAAAACTGGTTTAGCAACAAGTAATGCTACATCGACAGCAAAACATCGATGTTTTGAAACTTTGATGCTCAAAATTAAAATATCGATGTTGGTAATACATCGCCCCCAAACCATCGGTGTTTTTAAAATTCAGTGCTTTAAACTTTTTTACCCATTTCTTAAAACAGGTTTAGCACTTAGTGATGCGACATCGACAGCAAAACATCGATATTTAAAAAAAAGACATCGACATCGATGTCGCATCCCTAGCCCACACCAGATCTGACATCCCACTCTCCAAACTTCCACACCACGCCTACGTGAGGACAGTTGAGTCCAAGGCAGACTTAACGTGCACCTCCTTCGTATACGACGGTCTTGGGTTGGGTTCAAACTAGCAACCTTCCTGTTGCAAATCCGATGCTCTTCCAACACGCGAATACACACGAAGAATGAAACAAATGTTACCTCAAAATATCCCTACCATTTTCAGACTTTAATATGCAGAAAATTGCGCCTCGCCAAGGTGGCCCGGCTTGTGTTTTGGCAGGCCCAGTTGTTCCCAACTCCAACAAGGATGCGTTTATTTTCGCATAAAAATGGCGAAGTGTGTTTACTTTTCTCCAATAAATCAAACCACCGGAAGCGAGGAAGGGGAAAACGCAAGAAAAGCCGAACTCCGGCGGGCGAAAAACAAAGCTCGCTGTGGACAGCTGGGTTCAGAGAATTCCTTTTCGACTTTTTCCTCCTTTATAGAGATGGATTCTTTTAGTGACGGCATTCTGAGGTTTTGGTGGGACGAAATCGCTCAGCTATTTTCGGGGTCCACATGGAAACGGGCCTTTTTGGTTCAGCAACTGACTTCACTCGAGGAACTAAAATGAGCTATTTTTGGAAGAACTCGCCGAATTCGGGATCTACCTTCAAGTGTTCATTAGCGATTCAGATAGCAAATAAAGGTCATTTGGACGACCGTGTAACATAAACTCTGGCGAGTAACACTGTTATAAGATTGAGATAATTGTCATTGCCAGTCAGACATCGACCTTCTAATGGAAGAGGAGTGGTCGCCAAATGGGTCTTAAACCATTGTTCGGGCTCAGGGGTGGATAGAAAAATATGACATCAATCTACGGGTAATATTCAATTCGGTTAACTTGGATGATCTTCATCTTGATTGACAACGCAGTTAAGAGTGAATGTAAAATTGTGTGGCGGTTTAAGGCATAAATTTACTAATTTTGAAACCCAACATCGCTAATCTTCTCACGAAGTACGTCCTTCCCATTGATGTTAGTAAACTGCATACTCTAAGTTAATGAGTCTTATTTTCACATATAGAAGGAAGATAGATAACGCAAAATGAAAATAATATATACTAAATTAAATTTTATATATCACTAGCCACTGCGTGGCCAGCAAGGCGCTGGCCGTGACAATTCCAAAAAGGTCGAAAACGTTGGTTCAAGGAAGAAAAAAAAAGCTAATAAATCTCTCTTATTAAAAACGAATTCCTTGGTATGCTTCGCAAACCAAAAGGGAATTCGTTGCCTATTGGATAACAGCCATCACGGAGTAGCCCGTGGTGTTTGTTGGTTTGCGAAGCAAACCAAAATGGAATTCATACCCTGTTGGATAGCAGCCATCACGGCGTTGCCAAATTCGAAAAGATCCAATCGGCGTGACGTCACAATCTCTTACGAAAACACAAATATTTAATTGAAAATTATTTATCAAAAGAAAATAAAATGTATAAAGTATCTATCGTTCCATTTTTCGCAGATTTCAAATCCGTTAAAATTTTTACTCTATCTCTTCAACGATCGAGGAAATAGAAAAAAGAACTACAAAACTCCAGTTAAAATTTTTTATTTGTTTTGCTAGTCTGCTGGCAAATTGTTCCACCGCAAAATCAAACGGAAGCACGGAAAAAATAAATTTAGAATCTGCGATCTTTTACGTTGTTGCCATTCCAAACAAAACAAAAATAATTAATTCCATTAAATTCATTTTAAAATGTTCTAGATTGAATTTTAAAATTCGCCGCGACCCGAAAATTGCAAAAAAAATCGGAATACCTGTGTGCCAAATTCCATTACTGCAAGTGCCAGATTCGTCAGGACTTTGATAACAGAAAACAAACAAGCACTTCCTTTTATAGTAGTAGATTTATCCCTCCTATCCAATACGAACTAGTATAGTAAGGTCGTCAAAAACAGAAACGTATCCCCAGACGTTAAGCCGATATAGTATATAATACATACTATATTATACATACAGTAAACACTAACTATAAAAGACGCAATCTAAAAACTCGAGCTGTTTTTTTTTGCTTGCCCTATTATAATTATGTAAAAGTAAAATAGAGGGATCGATCAAAAGTCAAGAAACTCTTGAAGGGGCCAACGGTCAAAGAAGTTTGGCGACCTCTAGAATAGACGGACTATGTGCACGCATCTTCATCCTAACTGCCTGGTTAGAAAATCTCAGCGCGAAGGTCACGTGGTTTTGGGACCGTGTTGCCATATTCCCCATAGCTGCAGCATTTAAAATGCAAGGTGTAAAATGCAAGGAGCAAGAATAATCATTTCATAAGTAACTTTTCACTTGTGAAATGACACCGCTACACAATTTTACGATACAAAGAAAGTGTTGTTCGACCAATAAGTTCATACTAATGAATCTTCCCAAAAGCTGCATTTAGTTCTAGTTATAGCTATAAGTGTAATACCTTTTTCTTGATTGATAGGTTTTTCTTTTGACCTTGCATTAATAGCGAGTTCACTTAACGTTTGCGTACGAAACAAAAAATCTTATATCAATTATCATTTAGTTTTACTCAAATGTTCAAGATGAAAAGCAATATAGTATGATAGAAGCAGTACAGTCGTGATAGATGTAAATACGAATAGCATTTACTCACACACAAACGTATATTTGTTTTTAATAACCCAACAGAAATAGTTAAAACTAAAACTCATAAACGTATCTTGTGATCAGCAGTTACTTGAATTCTTGTACAGCGAATGCCTGGTTATAAGAGCATCAGGGTAATTGGTAATTTTAGTTAACGTCGTACTAGAGCAACATAACGGACTATTGACGACGGTCTGGGTAATTTGGTAATTTTGTTAACGTCGTACTAGAGCAAACACAACGGGCTATTGACGACGGTCCGGGATCAGTCCCTTAAGGGAAATATTCAAGGACAACACCTCGTAATTTTGAACCACGGTCACATCACGAAGCAACACCTGAGCTGGCACCCCACTCTCCAAACTTCCACACCAACCCAACGTGAGTATTTTCGGCTCCGAGAGATTTAAGGTGCACCAGCCGCCTCTACACCATACGCTTACAAACATCCATGCCCGGACCCGGATTCGAACCAGGAACTTTCCGATGACGACGGTTCGGGATCAATCGCTAAAGGGAAAGATGCGAGGACAACACCTCGTAATTTTGAACCACGGTCAGATGACGAAGTAAGAGCATCAGATCAACAACCGGAGGGTTGAGCGTTCGAATCTAGCCAAAGACTGCCTTGAGCAAAGGGGGCTGGTGCACGTTAAATCCGTCGTGGCCTCAAATATTCACAATTTGGCGTGGTGTAGAATTTGGAGAGTGCGGTGCCGGCTCAAGTGTGACCTCGTCATCTGACCGTTGTTCAAAATTACGTGGTTTTGTCCTCGAATCTTTCCCTTGGGATTGATCCCGGACCGTCGTCAATAGCACGTTGTGTTGCTCCAGTTGGACGTTAATTAAAATAGACCAACCTACCGTGGGCAGCGACAATCCGGTTGGAAGAGTAACGGATTAGCAAACGGAGGGTTGCGAGTACAAATAAAACCAAGGACCGTCGTGTACAAAAGGGACTGGTACACGTTAAATCCGCTGTGGCCTCAAATGTTCTCACGTTGGCGCGGTGTAGAAGTTGGAGTGGGGTGCCAGCTCAGGTGTGACCTCGTCATCTGAACAATGTTCAAAATTAGGTGGTGTTACCGGAACTTTCCCTTCGGGTTCGATTCTGGAACGACGCCAGCCGACTAACCGGTGTTAGCCTCTAGATCGGAAGGTTTCTAGTTCGAATCCGGGTCCGGGCATGGATGTTTGGTGTAGAGGCGGCTGGTACACCTGAAATCTGTCGTAGCCGAAAGTCCTCGCGTTGGGTTGGTGTGGAAGTTTGGAGAGTGGGGTGCCAGCTCAGGTGTTGCTTCGTCATCTGACCGTGGTTCAAAATTACGAAGTATTGTCCTCGGATCTTTCTCTCAAGGGATTAATCCTGGACCGTCGTCAATAGCCCGTTGTGTTCCTCTTGTACGACGTTGATTAAAAAATTACCAATTACCGGAACGACGCCAATAGCCCGCTGTGTTGCATCTGTGCGGCATTAATTTAAATACCTACCTACTTAAAGTCAGCAGCAATACATTTTTTTTAAATTTGCACGACATAAAAGTAGTTTTCTAACATTAGTGGACAAATCCATATAGACTAGGACTAGGAATTTGCTATTCTATATGTCGTAGTCTGATACTTATTTGTTACTTGAAAGAACTCGAAATACCTAGCATTCGATTGCACAAAGTACTCGATTCTGTAATCTAGCCGTGGGACGGGAATTTGGTTCGTCGCTCTACGATCCAGTTAGGTAACGAGGGTTAGTTTGACCGAAATCTTAATATGGATGACGAACCAGTACGAACATCAATGCCTTAATAGGGATACGAACCCGCAGCCGGTTAAACTGAGAGCCAGTGATCAGAAAATGGCTAGAATTGCAGAAATTATGTGGCGATATTTAACTTCCGAGACGTTTTCTTTAAAATGCGATTCACTAGAATCGATCCGGGGAATTGTTTGAAGAAATACAATATTAACAGCTGGGTGAGGTTTGGATTTCGCGGATACAATTGCTGTGTTGGGAATGTTTATTTCGGTAACGAAACCCATTGTTCTGACAGTGTAGAGACATTTTACCCCGTAAAAGCAGAGAAGCGCAAAGCAGATTCGGTAGAGGCTATCAACAGGAAGTACAGGTTTTAAATCTGTCATGTGTTTTTCAAACTCAACGACCAAACAAATTAATATATCTGCATGACTAAAATTCTAGGTTTGGTCAAGGACGATCAGGATGACTACCAAAAGACTTTAGACTCGAAAGACTCATTTACACTTGTACGTCCATCGGAACCCACTCTTCGTTTCCGGATCCGTCGAACCAATGAGCAATGCAAGCTGGAATGATCGATACGTTGGATCTTTCCCCATTCTCGTCGTTGATTGGATCGATGAATCCGAATACTGAGGACGGATTCGGTAATTATCAATTAACGTCGTACTAGAGCAACACAACGGGTTTTTAACGACGATCCGGGATCAATCCCTTAAGGGAAAGATCCGAGGACAACACCTCGTAATTTTGAACCACGGTCAGATGACGAAGCAACACCTGAGCTGGCACCCCACTCTCCAAACTTCCACACTAACCCAACGTGAGGACTTTCGGCCACGACAGATTTAAGGTGCACTAGCCGCCTCTACACCATACGCTCACAAACATCCATGCCCGGACCCGAACCAGGAACCTTCCGATCTAGAGGCTAACACCTAAACCACTAAGCCGGTTGGTCGGCAGAGAGGATTCGGATTGACGCAGAAGTGTAAATGAACCTTATTATAGTAACCCTTAAGGGCACACCAGCTACACTTCCTCCAGCCCCCTTCAGGTTTTATCAAGAGGAAAACAATTTAAAGTGTACTAGAAAAAATACGTCCCAAAAATCTATTTAATCTAGCAAATCTAAACATCGATTTAAATTGTAACAACATTCTTTCACCCAGAAATCTATATAAATAAGAATGGAGTGTTTGTTTGTACATTCAATATTTTCGACCCATTTCAAGTTTTCTATCCGTTTTGGACCCTACAGATGCCGAATCCGCTTCTTTTACGTTTGGTGTCTGTCTGTCTGTATGTTGTGCCCTATACACGTCCACACGGTTTAATATATTTTCATGGAAATTTGCATACAGTGAGTACTTATCTTAATTTAGTGAGTGGAATTGGTTTGGAAAGTCTCTCTGTCCGTCTTTCTGTTCTACGTTCGATTTTGTGTTTGTGTGTTTGTGCAGGCATCACACAAATTTTATTCCAGATATTTGATTACAATGTGTTTTATTTTAGACATTATCTATTAGTTTAGTGTATGCAATATTAAACATTTCTTTATTGTTATATTTAGAAGAGTTTCATGCTAAAACACCCGAGTAAGTATACTTAAATCAGCCACAATTTGTTAGTTTTCGAAAAATTGGAATGCAGTGTGAGTACTACGATTACTTTGATTTGCTTTACCAGTACTGCTGAAAAAACAATTATTTTTCAAACAAAAAATTTTATGGTGAAATTTTAGCTTTGATACTTTATTTATTTCGAGTCTTATTTTTGTTCTTTGCGCAATGTAAACGATTTCCGAACATTTGGGACAGACGATATTTTTCAACGAACGGGAATAAAACGGAAACTCGTGTTTCTTTCGTTCTGAATTAATTTCGCATTTCTAAATTTTGTACACTTTTTAGTTCTGAGTTGTGGCAACTGCAAGATCAAGAGATAAAAAGGATTAATATCTTTAGAACAACTTTTGCCCGACATCTTTTATTTTGTTTCATTTCGCAGTTTTCTTTTCAAATATTTATTATTTTAATCGTGTTTCTTTTTTATCACACGCAACACCACCACAAAGTATTCGACTAAAAGTAGCAGATAAGTCAGAATAAAGCAAATTGAAAGTGTAAATATGCCATTATTGAAAGAATAATAATGTTTAAAAAATCCGAACTAGAACTTTTCAAACATTAAAATATTCTTTGTTATTAAGACAGGAGAAAATTGAACAATGCCAGATACAAGAGTGCCACAAGTAAAAAAAATATTGTTTTGTTGACTATGAGTGCGAGAGTACTCGCAGATAATTGTAGGGTTTATTAATGGAGTTAAACATGAAAAAAGAACTTAAGAAATGGAATTCCAAATCTCCCTCAAAATCGTCTTTTGTAGTAGAAACCTTAGTGTCAGCTTTCGTCATTTTGTAGCATTGTCATACAACAAGAGTGCGATGTATGTGAAATGTATTAGATGAATAGATATGCTTGTGTAGGATTTGTGTCCAAAGTAAGTTGTAGAAATTTAAAAGATGGCAAAAGGTTTTAAAATATTATTTCATTCTACGAAAAACGTAAGTAATTATATATTTTCATCATCTCTTCAATCTAGAGTAAAAAAAATTCAAACCGAGTAAGGTCGGGTATTTTGCTAGTAATTAAATAAAATGCGTTATTTAATTTGAAAACGGGTTTCCCATGGGTCGATGTCTCCAAATAGGTACATTACCTCCATAGGTCTTCTGGATACGTCTGTCATGAATTCCCAAACTTTCCTCCGAATGGTACAGCATTTTTATAGCAAATCTATCAAACACCAGTTTACAATGTCTTCAAGTGGACGTCAATTTTCAAACCCGAAAAATTCCCCGTTGCTTAGGGTGGGGGTGACAGACGTGCTTGAACGCGCCATTGGTTAAGTGTACCTCAGCGACATTTCCTCCAACTTCCAAGACCTCGGGTGAGAAAAAGAGCAATTTCAGGTGTACTAGAAATAGTTTCTTTAATTCCGCGAAAAAAAGATGTCATTGGCTTTCTTTTCCTTCCTCCCTCCCTGGTGTTTGGGTTCAGAGAAAACCTTCCTCGTGGATTCTGGCGAGTGCCAAAACGAAGTTCCAGATGCGCAGCAACAAATCCTACTGTCTGTGGCGAGATTAGAGCCCAGAATTAGGGAAGTGATGTTTGTGGCGGGAACAAGTCGCGATAGTGAGTTTTGTCGGCGGAATAAATATATATAATCCTTGAGCTTACGATATTCCACAAGGTTATTTTGAAGAGTCGCGCGATTGATGATAAAAAGTGAGCTGTAAACTCGTGCACTTACCTATAGCAGATAAGAGCTGGTTGAAAGGCCACTGCTCCGTGTCCTCAGGTCTGTTATCGCTGCAGTTTTTTTTTCCCTAGGTAAGCAAGGTTTTGCATAACGATGACGATATGCAGGACGGCATCGATATCGGGATACTATCGATGCGATTTTTGCAGCTCGGGGGGAAATTATTTGTTGTTGTTAGAGGCGAAGCTGGACGTTTCGGGAACTGGGGCAAACGAGGCTAATGCCAGTCTCTGTCCAAATCAACTTAAGCCGATTGATAACTCTTGGAGAAAATGCTAAAAATAACTATCCATTGAAATCATACATTGAATATTTTTAATGATATGGCTGAGGAGATTATGTCAAGCATTCGTGAATTCAGAGGCGAAGCTGAACTTTTTGGGAACTGGGGCAAATGAGGCTAATGCCGAAAGTTTCCGATAATTAAATCGATTATTAACTCTCGGAGTAGAAAACGGTGAAAATAAATATCCATTTAAATTATAATTTATATACCCACTGAATATTTTAATAGGACAGAGCTCATATTACATTTAGGCAATCGTACATTCGGGGAATTTTTTGGGAACTGGTGCAAATGCGTGTGTGTCTGGCACAAATAAATTAAATCAATTGATAATTTTTAGAATAGATACAACAAATATCCAGTTAATAATGTATTCATCCATTGAATATTTTAGTAGGATAAATCTGAGAAAATTATGTCAAGCATTCGGGGGATTCAGAGACGTAGCAGGATTTTTTGGAAACCTGAGAAAATGAAGTTTTCTAACGTTATGTCAATAATATTTACGGGAAATAAATGTTCAACCACGTAAAAATAAGGGGGAAAATGATTGAAAATATCAACTGAAAGGAATACTATAATTTATTCACCCATTGAATATTTTAATAGGATAGTGCAGAGGATTATGTCAAGCATTCATGAAGTCATCGGGTGAAGCTACTTTGAGAGTTGGCTGATTTTTGGTGCAAGGACCATATTTGTGTTGCCAAGCTGAACCAAGCATCAAGCTACTTTTTGGGACTTGGGGAAATCCAAATGAGGCCAATGATATCCGGCCCAAAATAAAATTTACGAATTTAAAATGACGATAAAGAGGTTGTTAATGTGTGATGTTAAATTATACTAAGTAGTACGTTATTATGTTTCTTGCTGTTCACAATGTTAATTTTAGATTGCAATTCTACGCTTGAAAATAAACAAAAAAGTTGATAGTTCGTGTTAATGGATATCGAGGATGGAAGAAAATCCACATCTTGTCTAACTGTAGAAACTTCTTCATTTCACTGTGCATTCCTTTTTCGTAAATATTTTTTAGTAAAATGATTACAGGAGGCTGGATATATGAAAGGTAGGTATGCAATTGAATACGTCGCAGTGGAGTAGCACAACGGGCTATTAGCGACGGTCCAGAATCAATCCAAATGGGAAAGATCCAAGGACATTAATTTTGAACCATGGTCAGATGATGAGGCAACACATGAGCACCATGCTAACGTGAGAAATAATTGTTTAAACATAAATATGCAGGAGTAGGAATTGTAAAGTATTGAAATATTTTCAAAACTTAAATTAATTTCTATTGTTTATGTTGAAGTTCTTTTTTTTAGTAATGTATAATTCATGTATTAGATAAGGTACACTAAAATAATTTGTTGTGAATGTAAAATCAAAAATAATTCTTCAAAGGATACTGTGTCACCTTAAAAGTGGTTTGAAGTAGGGATGCGACATCGATGTCGATGTTTTCAAAACAACGATGTTTTCTAAAAAACCTCGATGTATTGGGGTCGATGTTTTTCTTGTCGATGTTTTATTTTTAAATGAAAAAAGTACCGTTATAAAAATTTAACAAATAACCAAGTAGCATAATTTTCATAATGAGCAAATTAAACATACTTTTAGACCAAAGTGGCCAAGGGTGAAGGGTCTAAAAAGTAGGGATGCGACATCGATGTTAATGTTTTCAAAACATTGATGTTTTATAAAAAAACATAGATGTATTGGAGCCGATGTCGCATCACTAGTTGCTAAACCAGTTTTAAGAAATGGGGGGAAAAGTTTAAATACACTTAATTAAAAACATCGATTATCAACATCGATGTTTTAATTTTGAACATCGATGTTTTGCTGTCGATGTCGCATCCCTAGTTTGCAGAAGTAAGAATAAATGGTTGATTGGTCGGAATTTACGTCAAAGGAAATATAAAAAAAAGTAGCGCGTCAAAAATGTCAAAATTAAATTGACGACCGCTAATCGAAATCCGAAAACACGATTTTGAGAAACATATTTTCAAAGACAATTTACGAACGAATCCTGGTTTATACCAAAATGAACAAGGCAGAGAATGATCATACTGAGCCAAGCATAGAAAAACAAGCATGACGAATTTAAAAAATACTACACTTCGCGAGAATGATTTAAAAAAAAAAATTTCCAACGGCAATTTACAAACGAACTAGGGTGAATACTAAAAGGAACACGGCAAGGAATGACCATATTGAGTCAAGTACTGAAAACCGAAAATTCTGCTTTCTCAGAAAGAGATTAATAAATTTTCAACGGCAATTAACAAACGAACCAGGGTTAATACGAAAAGGAACACGGCAGGGAATGACCATATTGAGTCAAGCACTGAAAACCACGCACCCCGAATTCCGAAAATGCTGCTTCCAAAGAAATGCACGTCAAAGTCGACCCTGGAACCCTAATGAAATCAGCTAACGAGGAAGTGTTGGCAAGGGATGCATCCCCAGCAGACGGTTGATCCAGTTAAAGCTATCTGGTCGGAAGTGGCCAGCCTAATGCTAAAAGTCACGTTAACAGGATGTAGTTAAAAGGACAATTTGAGACATCAGAGAGAGTGGAAGCAGCGAGCGCTAACAATGCTGGCCGAAATGTGTCACTTCGTTGTAAGGCCAATGACCTAAATTACTGACTCCAGAGACGCCATATACGGCAAGCCAACTAATGAATGAACACCGAATCAAGGTCAGTCGCTTTTCCCTCTCATTCGCAATCAAAAAATTCCAATTCAAGACACCAACCGCGGCATTTCGTAACCAATTTACAAAGCCGAGTAACCGGAGTTTTTAAAACCATTAGCTGCAACACAGTGAGCTCACTTTCTTGTTGAACCAGCGCTGTAGAAAGTTAGAAGGTCGCCTTCATTCAGTGGACGAGATTTTGATTCCGTGTCGCGCTTTGAGATAGAATGTGACAATATTCTTAGTTTCAATCGGAAAAGTAGGTTACGTTTAATCCTGTCATAAATAACTGACACCAACTTTGTTCTTATTCCAGAACAATTTCTGATTATTTACTCGTACCTTTCATTTCAATCAATACAGGCCATTTAATAACACGCACAAAAAAAATACAAACTCACCCATTAACTAATATTTTGTATTCTTAGCAATAGCCACATTATAGTAACCCTTTTACAAACCCAGTCACCAAAGTTTTTAACACGCGATTAGCTGCTGTATAATGCAACTAATGAAATTATTTATTTTCAACTATAAAAATGCGAATGATCTTAATGAATGATTGAATTAATATCTTGCTTGACCACGGAAATTAAAAAAAACCCACACTAGACAAGGTATTTAATTTATTTTGAATCCAACGAAATAAAAACGCCTAAAAAACTTCGCCACAAGGAACATGAAAAGCTAGTTAGTCAATGGCATCGTGTACTTTCATCGAAAAATAATATAAGCAACTTAAAGGTAGTGAAAACCATGACCGTTGGCGTTTATTTTTAAAATTTTGATGTACTTTTCCTCAGATTACTGTATACTAAAGATAACGAATTGAAATTTTTGTATACACAATACATTTACTGAAGTGGAGGTTTTATATTGTATTCCAGAATTTTTAAAAATATTTATAAGATTTACTAGTTTAAAAACTTACGCTTTTTGTCTTAATTCCATTACCGGGTTGAATTAGTTTCTTAGAAATTGTACCTCGAAGATAGAAAATGGTTCATTTAGAGAAAATCAGAGTTTAAAGTTCGATATTTGAGTTTCATATATTTTATCATTCAGTTCTATTATATTTTAAACTTTCAATTAGAGTTAAAACAAAGCATCATTTGAAGAAGCATAAAATGAAAATATAAAGCGTGATCTAAAAAAAATCGATATTAAAAAAAAAAAAACATCTTTTAATTGATGCTTTTTAATGATTTTACCATTGCAATGTAAAAAAGGTTAGAATTCAAACCAGCAATTCACTGGGTTAAGTCCTGCGAGACACGCAACATATTCAAATATCAACTCACATCGACAAAAATGAAATAATGGGACAAAAATGATATTTATGATTAAAATACCTCTAGAAACAAAAATGAAGTATCATTTGTGAAAGATCATAAAGAATACTTCCCAAATCTCTAAAAAAATACGATATTTTTGAAAGTTTGGGTTCCAAAACACATTCAGAATGAGCTGTTTAATTCTTTTTACATGTGAAAAAAGTGTAGCATATCCAAATTAGAGTGATTAACCAGGTTAAGTCTGCGAGATAAGGTCCCATCTGCGCTTACTCAGAATAGAATAAAATAGTTGAGCAGAGATGACACTTCCAAGGGAGCGACTTTGAAACAATCGGGAATCTAACAAAAAGTTTAAGTGAATTCTAGGATTTATTTAGTTTTTTAAAACTTCTAGAAACAAAAACGAAGCATCTTTTAAAAAAAATACATTCCGAATCTCTAAAATTCGATATCTTTGAAAAGTTTGTGCTCCCAACACCCGTTTAGAACGTGCAGTTTATTTCTTCTTCCTTTGGCATGCGAAAAAGGTTACAATCCAAACCAGCAATTGACCAGGTTAAGGCTGCGAGATACGGCCCCATTTGGGATACCACCTGCTCTCACTCCGACTACGAGAATGAAATAGTGGTTGAGCAGATGAAACTTCCGAGAGAGCGACTGCAAAGTCAGGTTGAAAATTGCATCGAGTATATCTCCTGGTCAACTTCCTTTCAAGGCCGCTGCTTTCTCTTTTACCTTTTGCTACCGTGCATTGACATGCTGCACATTTTCTCCTTTAATTGCAATATTCATCTATATCAGCTGACAAAGAAAATGTTTGGAGTTTTTACGAGGCGCTCATTCAAAACACTTGCTTGATTGATGAGCGTGGGACTCTAAGAATAAGGCGATATTTGAAACAGTTATTAACCATTCATTCAGTTTGTAATTTCCAAACTTTTGTGTGTGTTGTGTGTACTCCTTCGTCCCTTTTATGTAAAAAAAGTATCATGCCCCCTCCAATTTTTACATACTTCATTTTGAATATTATTTTTTAGATCATGATTTTATAAGAAACGAAAATACTTTCCTGGTGTAATTTTCAGTGTAAACAAATCAGACGGTCTGCGGAGAATACATAGTTCTGTTCTCGCGAGAGGTTATCTTAAAATGCAGTTTCGCCGTACTGGAAATATTTGGCATTGTAATCTAATCGAAATAATCAATGAACTCCTACAACATTGTCGAATTCATTCTTTGGAATTATTTTTGGCGCAGCGCTGAAACCCGTATTCGAAAAACTAGCCAAGTGACGTTTCAGAATATGTACAGGAAGCATCATCGAAACACTATTGCCACCTATATTTAGATTGACAGAAAAAATATTTCACACGAAAATGAGTATTGTTTCTTTATAATCAAGTGATTCAGTGCTACCTAAATTACATTTCTGCAAATGTTTTTCAAAGTAGGAAAATACGTCAATATGATTTTGCAAATTTATATTGTTAATAGCTATGACGTTTTTAAATACAGAAACGTATTTTTTGTACTGATGTGAATTTAAGGTAGTTGATTTTATATGACGCTGGGGACATTTGGCCAAGCTGCGACAAGCAAACGACAAACATGAAGTGATGTTCATACAACAATTTGCACTGACACAAAAGTAATTCCGGAATTGAAGCTGCGCCACCTACAACTCGCAGGTTGCTAGCGCAGTGGACAAACCCACTGAACAAAGGCGGCCCCGTGAATTTAAGGACTTCGCATTAACTTGTGAAACGTACGTTTGCTAAAACTATCCACTCCAGAAAGAATTTCGTGTTACAAAACACAAGTTGGTCTCATTTGTTATGATCATAGAGAAACACGCCGATTTCTTCGTTCAACTCAAATACTTTTTGAAGTACTTAGGCACTACTCTGCCGCGGTAGCTCGGTTGGAAGAGTAACGGATTAACAACCGGAGGGTTGAGAGTTCGTATCCAACCAAAGACCGTCGTGTACAAAGGCCCGGCTGGTGCACGTTAAATCAGTCATGGCCTCAAATCGCTCACTTTCAACAACGTCATATCTGAAAAAAGTGACTTTTCAGGAGAGTGATTTTAAAGTTTAAAAGTAGAATAAAATGTATTAAAAACAAATATTACATCTGCTCTCTAGCGGCTAAATATTGAGCGGTGAGATATGACTATCTCTTGCAGGGATATACCACTCTTTCAGGGCAGTCTGAAAACAGGCATAACTAAATATCGCCGATTTTTGATATATGACGTAGAAAGGAGTGAGCGATATGTCCTCAAGTTGGCGTGGTGTGGAAGTTTCGCGCGTGGGATGTCAGCTCAGGTGTGACCTCGTCATCTGACCAATGTTTAAAACTACGTGGTATGGTCCTAGGATCTTTCCTTTCGGGTTTGATCCCGGCCCTCCGCCAATACCTAATTGTGTTGCTCCAGTGCGGCGTTAAGTAATTTGTTGTTGTTAACGTCGTACTAGAGCAACGGTCCGGGATCAGTCCCTTAAAAGAGAGGTAATGGTAATTTTAGTTAACGTCGTACTAGAGCAACACAACGGGCTATTGACGACGGACCGGAATCAGTCCCTTAAGGGAAAGATTCGAGGACAACACCTCGTAATTTTGAACCACGGTCAGATGACGAAGCAACACCTGAGCTGGCACCCCACTCTCCAAACTTCCACGCCAACCCAACGTGAGGACTTTCGGCCACGACAGATTTAAGGTGCACCAGCCGCCTCTACACCATACGTTTACAAACATCCATGCCCGGACCCGGATTCGAACCAGGAACCTTCCGATCTAGAGGCTAACACATTAACCACTATACCGGTTGGTCTGCGAGGCGTTAACTAAAATACATACCAACTTTAGGCACTAGTATGGCCTGTAGTTTTGCCACCACATCCACTTTAACTCTTCCCTATCAAAGGAGTTTAAAAATACTATCCAGTAACTGACAATTCGCCACTATTTGCTTCGATTTTAATTGTTTTCGAAAATATATTTGATAATGCCCGTTGAGGTTATTGCAAGTGAACCTCAGCCTGTTAACAAAAATATCTCCCATACATTTTTAAATGAAAAAAATTCAAACAGACTCGCGTCTCAAAAAGCAAGTTGCTTGACGAGTCACGCAAACTAGTTTGTTACAAATAACAATTATTTTTGAAATTCGTTCAGAAATAAATTCGATGCAATCAAAAGTTGGTCACACAAATTTCGTATTTTTTATATTTCGCAGCATGTTTCTCACGAAAATGAGGGTTGCATTTTTTACTATCGGGTTTGCCAGATATCAAATTTATCGTAGCAGCAATTGCCATAAAAATGAATTCTTTTTAATTGGCGAGGAAAAAAGGCTCGCTTTTTTCACTCTCAGACGGTTTACCGAGAAAGTACAGATCATAACGTCAGAACATTGACACGGTTTATTTAAAATTGTACAGGGAACAAGATGCAGGAGGTATTTTACTGATGCGGCTATTAGTTTAGGGTGCATTAAGTGTTAAAGTAAAAGTCTTGGTTTGTAAAGCAATCCAAACGGGATTGCGGAGCCCCCCTAGTTATATAAAAAAAATCTGAAACTCTTAAGCTCTGGAAATTTGCGTGGTGTGGGAACTTAGAGCACTTACATATTTCTTGTCTGGTCTCACAGTGCTAAATTATTTTGAATATAAACGGTTCGGAATCAGACTCGAAGAGAAGTTTGAACTCGAGAAATCGCTGATACTAAATATGAAACAAACTTTTTTTATGGCACAAAATTCTTACTCAAACTTGCGAATGGGGGGGTTGATCTAAAAAACAGTTCGAGGCATTTTCTGTCAAGCTAAATATAGTTGGCGAATACGCGTTTCCTGAACGAAAGTTGGCTTGGTTTTTCAAATACGGTTTCAGCTCTTCGTCCTTAAAAAATTCAATGACTAAATTCCAAATTAATGATAGTTGATGGGTCAACATCAATTAGATTAACGCCAAAACGGCGATAAACTACATTTTAAGGTAATAACGATGTATCATTCAAAAGCACATTGTGTAACTGAAGTAAAATCTTGGCAGACCGTCGGGTTTGTTTACACTGAAAATCCCTCGCTTGAGGCTTGGTTTAGTTTTTCACCGACTGTTTTGCTGGTTTATTAATTTTTTTTTAAGTTAACGTCGTACTAGAGCAACACAACTGTCTATTGACGACGGTCCGGGATCAGTCCCTTAAGGGAAAGATCCGAGGACAACACCTCGTAATTTTGAACCACGGTCAGATGACGAAGCAACACCTGAGCTGGCACCCCACTCTCCAAACTTCCACGCCAACCCAACGTGAGGACTTTCGGCCACGACAGATTTAAGGTGCACCAGCCGCCTCTACACCATACGCTTACAAACATCCATGCCCGGACCCGGATTCGAACCAGGAACCTTCCGATCTAGAGGCTAACACCTTAACCACTATACCGTTTGGTCGGCACTGGTTTATTAAACAGGGACATATTCTTATAGGAAGAGGAAAAGAATAATGCCCACAGCTTTCCAAAATCACTCATTCCAGTAAATTTTACTTTGTTGGTGTGATACTTGATTACCAGCCGTGAATTTTTATTTAACCAATAGTTCGAAATTTACTTTGTGGAATCCAATAACTAACATCAAGGCTTATTAAAATCTTGTTCCCTCGGAATATGTTTTTTAACTTATAAAACGCCGATGGGGTGATATGCAAATATACGAGGTGGAAGGACACATCAATAAGAAAAGATTCATGCTTCGCATTTCCTGGTGAATAATTGAATAAACGTTATTGTATAAAAGGAATATTACGAAATTGTTTTATGAATTTACATTTATTTTTAATAGCTATAAAAATAGGGAACTAAAATTTAAGGGGGCGTCTACGACATGGTCCTCTGGTGGCTATATTTAAATCATTCCTGGAGATAATTAACGGCTAATTTTATAAACCGGCGAGTTTACTGTGATGCTGAATTGATTTAAATCATTCGTGACGGATTAACAATCGGAGGGTTGCGAATTCAAATCCAATCAAAGACTGTCGAGTACAAAGAAGGGGGGGGGGCTGGTGTACTTTAAATCTGCCGTGGCCTCAAATGTCCTTACGCTGGCGTGGAAGTTGAGAGTGGGGTTTCAGCTCAGGTGTTATCTCGTCATCTGACCATGGTTCAATATTACGTGTTGTAATCTGAAATTTCTCTTGAGGGGATTGATCACGGACCTGTTGAGTTGCTCCAGTGCGACGTTAATTAAAATATCTACCTCTACATTCCTGGGTTTTAGATATCACAGTCAGCTGATTTTATTAACAGGTGATTTTAATGTGATGTTGCATTGATTCAAATTCATTCCTGGGAGCTTGGTTTTCAATAACCGATAGTTATATAAATGACAAGCAATGAAGCCCCCCCCCCAATTAGTTTGCCATTCAGTTATTTATAATTTCAAAGAGCTGTTTTTCCAGCTTAGTACATACCTCAGGTTTTCAGTTCAATATCACAGTTCACTTTCCACTGTCTACAGTTCCTCCAAACAGCTCAGTTTATCCAGAGATGAAAGTCTTGAAAATTCAAAAATAAATTGTAAACACAAGGTTCTTAAGATTCCGTTTAAAAAAGTAACTTTTTTTGCGGTTATCGCTGAACTAAATAAAATTACCGTCTACCATGAAATAATTAACTTGACAAAAATGAAATGTGATACTTCGAAATTCTTTGATTGAAATTACAATTAT
Source organism: Metellina segmentata (assembly GCA_947359465.1). NCBI lineage: Eukaryota > Metazoa > Arthropoda > Arachnida > Araneae > Tetragnathidae > Metellina > Metellina segmentata. Next base: position 30,044,139 of record OX375884.1, read on the forward strand.
ACTTGTAAAAAGAAGTTTTAAATTTTCACAATCAATCAGAGCTCGATACTATTTTACTACTTAAATCTACTACTTTAGTACTAAGTAGTACTTATTTTACTACTTTTCACTCAAAAATGAATAGATTTAGGTTACGATTATAACAGTGAGAACTTATCTTCAATTTCCAAACGGAACAAAACATTATCCAAGTAATGAAACAGCACTTATAAAACCATTGTCATGCGTGTTAAAGAATAAATGCAACGGTACAGACATCTTTATTACAGAAAAATGTAATATAACTTTTTACTGCCTTAACTTCTCACAACCTTAGAGTATTCATAAAAACACTGTAAGGTTTACGTCCCAATGTTCAGACCGATGAAACCCGAATGGGCAATATCCCAAATTCGGGACATGACCCCCCCCCCTACTCATTAAAAGTATCTTTTTCCTTGTCCAAAAAATAAAATATCAACAGTTTTTCTATATTCAAATGTTTTATTCAAAAACTTTCACTTTGATCTGTTTTGAGTGTCCAAGTTCCTTAAATAGCTGATAATATAAATTTTTTCAGACCTTTACTACGGCCGGTACAGCAGTTCTACCTTGGAAAGTAGTAAGAATCGCGCCAAAAAAGAATTTAGACTACGGCCAATGCAGCAGTTGTACCTTGAAATTATATGAATCGTACCAAGAAAGAATTTACACAATGACAAGTACAGCATTTATACCTTGAAAGTAAATAAGAATCGCGCTAGTTATATCTATAGCAGTAGTCAAAAGGTTAAACAGTATTTTAGTTAGCTCAGATACAAAATTAATCGGCTGAAGCACTAAATATGCGAAGTATCTAACAGACCTTGAAAACTTTCCCAATAAATATAAATATTACAATTAAAAATTCACACTTTCCTGACAAGAATATTCATGAGAATCTAGCAAATTCTGATGTTCCTTGATGGTTGGCACCAAAACTTCGAAATTGGCGTCCATATTTTAATTTCCCCTAAAGAAATATCCAAAATATTTTTTTCCACCCACTATTAGTTAAAAATTGGACTAAATTCTCGTTAGTCTTCGAAATTAAAAAAAAATAAATCACAATTTTGAAAATAGGAGCTTTTGAGACCGATTTTGCTCTAAGATACCCCAGTCGTAAATGCAGCTAAAAGACGCCTGTGGCAGCCCTGCATTCAGCACCATATACTAATGTCCATACCCCATGGGGATAATGTCCTCAACTGGGTAGATTACCCCATAGGACCCATTTAAAGTCAATTTAATTTGAGGAGTGTTTCCTTGGGACTAAAGAGGGTAATAAAGATCAAATAAATTTGAATATAATTAAGAATGCTTACGGATAGAGCAAATATAAGGACCTTTATATAAAGACTTCCTTTAGACATCTTACGAGTAAATATTGACTTCGAGTACAATTCTGTACCAGGGCGAAAAAAGCCAATATCTTTATTGCCAGTTTTTAGTGTCATCTGATTAAGAAATTTTAGAGTACAAAAAGTATATTCCATTGGTTTCATTCTTTCCGAATACATCGACAGGAGGTTGGTTGGGGTTTTGGCGCAAGGGCCACACAAGGCTAAGCTGCGCCAGAAATAAGACAATAAAGTCTAGACACAATAAATATTGATAAAAAATTTATCTATTTACAATTTTAAATTGAGACTGGTCCAATGTACAAAATCTAAAAATTCGCAAAACCAATGTCAGAGATAAATTTAAGGGGGGAAAATTATTGTAAGGTCCCCCAAAAATGTCTTAAGTTTGGGTTTGAAACTTTAAATTGGACTAGTCTGGTTAATAAAAGCTCTACATTCAGTCCAAATGTGTCGAACATTGAAAATACAATGGCAGGTTGAAAATAATGGGGTAGGTTCTCCGATAGGATCTTTGGCATATTTTCTATTGTAACTTCCATTACCTTGAGAAGTAACTTGTGAACACTACTCAAAACCGGTGAATATGTTGAACATTGGCCCTTTTTCTATCAAGGTACATAATTGATATTAGGTTTTCTGCGGTGCTAGTAAAGAAAACGGGAAGGTAAACGCTCCCAGAAGGAAACCACCGCAAACCAGCGTTTTCCTCAATTCGTACATTCAACAAAAGAACAATTCCCGCAAACAATGTGTCCAACTATGGTAATTTGTAAAAGAAAAGGAAAGCGATTAAAAGAATCTGAGGCTCCCTCGCCAGAAGGCACTGGAGAACAATGCTGCACCCGAAGGGGTCTTTGACAATGTCCGTCAAGAATAAAGAAAACTCTCGGACAAGGGGGCATGGTAGAGAGCGTGGCAAAGATCGAGAGGAAAGCGGGCACCTTTCTTTACAGTCCCGAACGCATTACCAGTCGCTAAAACAAATGTCGTCAAGCGACTTTGATGCAGCTTGTAACAATGGTTGAAGTGCAAAAAAGGCGACCTTGCAGTTCCACTTAGGCGATCTGGACAGGAAGTTGGAATTGACCTCTCTCACCTAGTGCGCACAATAGCGAGTACTTTGGCCACTGTAGAGGGGGGGATTGCCTTCCGCCTCTCCTAGATACCTAATCTCCCTCCTGACTTCAGAGAGGAAGAGTTAAAAGACTATCAACTCAAACAATCGCACGCTAATTAAGGTCCGCGACTCGTGCTTTGAAACCCCAATCTATAGCCGCGGCTGAAAGCAAAACATGGCCACTACAAATATCGACAACGCGCAGAAACAATGTTGAGTGTTGCAAGCAAGGCAGGTAGAGTATACAATAAACGCATTTTAAATCAATTTGAAATTGCTGTTTAATTTGTCAGACACAACCTGATCAGTCCCGAGAAAAAAGCACTCCAGTCTATTTTATCGGCCATTTAAGGCGTTTTTGAGGCTCAAATTATACAATTTTTTAAAGTGTCCCATGGGGTCCAATTGTGTACATTACCCCCATGGTCTTAACATTAGGAAACAGCTTAATGGAGACACCGAGAATTAATATACTTAAACCGTTTTCATGATTAAAAGCTAACGTTTTAATGTATCCAAACGGGATTCTTCAGGAAAGAAAAGTTAAATTGTTTTTTTTTTTTGGAGCAAGGATCATGTGTGGCCAAGCTTCGCCAAACACAAGACAACGTCCCCAAGAGTTGACATCAAGTGACAATTCAACACCAACATTCCCTCAAACAAATTTAACATTTGATCGAAGATTCCTCCATGGACGGGAGGCAACAGATATAAACACTGGACTTTAACACAAAAATTTCAAATTCGAATCAATGTTTCAAGTCAGTAATTTCAATGGGCGATCCTTTAAAATAACGACGTTTACCAGAGCGCAGGTCTTGAAGACGGTATGTTCATTGAAGTTGTAACAATTTGACGACTAAGTTAACTGACACACTTCATTAAACGAGGGATACTAAGCGAGTTCTACTTGTAGTTTGAGAAACTTGATACTTCTCGGGGGGGGGCATATTTGGCCATGCTGCGCCAGACACAAGATATGCAATATCAAGTAATAGACAAAATGAAATTTACCGACTTAGAAACTTAGAATATAACTACACCCAGCGAGGAATGCCCCTGACAAGAATCGAACCTGCGCCTCCTTACAGCTCTAAGGTTGCTAGTGCAGTGGGCATACCCACTCAGCCACGACGACACATAAGATTAGGATTGACACTTTTTGAATGTAGAGGGAATAATGATCGGGGTGGGATCATTGGACAGAAATGTTGCGACAGTCCAATGAATTGAAACCCCTTTCATTCACGTTAGTAAACCATTTCTAGTAACACTTGTATTTTTTTCAAATTTTAAATGCATTTTTTGGATGACTAGTAACTTTGGGTAGAAGTTCTCAAACTCGGTGAGTTCCCTATGTCAGTACGTTTAGTACACGACTCCGTAACAAAATTCAAGATTGTACGTATCCCGTTTTGTTTTCACTTGTTATACATGTTTGGCACTCGGCGAGAAACTGTCAGTATGCTTATACATCCCGATTAGTTTCACTTGTTATAGATGTCTGGCACTTGGCGAGTATACCGTGTCAGTATGTTCATACATCCCTCAGTATCAAAATTCAAGCACGTACTATCCCGCTTTGTTTCACTTGTTATACACGTCTGGCATTTAGGGAGTATCCGGTGTGTTTATACATCCTCAGTATCAAACATTAAGCACGCAGATATCTCTTTGTTTCACTTGTTATATACATCCGTATCTAACAAATGAAAGTTTTAACAGAATCTTCGTTTTTTATTCAACTGCGCCATTGACTGTCAGGGTAGCTGTAGGGGACAAACACTTAGGTCAATCACCCGTTGACAGCGAACATTTTCGAAATGTGTTAAGACAGCTAAAGAAAACAATTATTTTCGAATGCGAAAAGGATGATAAGATGGGAACAATTAGGCATCAGAGCGAAGGACATCCTTGTGGTTTGAAAGCGCGTCACCTTAAAATAACAAAAGACAATATACCACTTGGAGTCTGAAAATCGTTGCGTCGTACAGAGTGGAGGAGAGAGAACTCCTTGGAATTAAAATAATAATAGATGATTCACAGGAGCGTATTTGAGTAAGTAGAATGAGTGATGCATAAATGTACACTATACTACTCATGTCAAGTGACGTTCAATATTTGCGAATGACGCGGCTGCAAAAAGGATGCCGCTGCTAGGCGATCGCCAAAAGAATATGGGCTTTGGAAGACGTCAGAGGGAGTTAATTTTAGAAGAGAAACTTTTGCTCGCTTTCTTTCTCCATTTTTTTTTCTTTGGCAGAGGGGATTTGGAAATGCAAAAGTCGACACAAAAAGCCGCCTCCCCCGCAGGCCAAAATTTTGCGTTGTTTGGGAAGTTCGTGTGGACAAGTTGCGAATGCGAGTGTGGCAGGTTTCGAATTTAGCGGTAGTTAGTAGGGATGCGACATCGATAGCAAAACATCGATGTTCAAAATTAAAACATCGATGTTGATAATACATCGACCCAAAAACATCGATGTTTATAAAATTCAGTGTATTTAAACTTTCTCCCCCCATTTCTTAAAACTGGTTTACCAACTATTGATGCGACATCGACAACAAAACATTGATGTTTTTTTTCTAAAACATCAATGTTTAGAAAACATCGACATCGATGTCGTATCCTTACTTTTCAGATACTTCATCCTTGGTCACTTTGTTCTAAAAGTATGTTCAATTTGCTGATTGTGAAAATTATGCTACTTGGTTATTTAAAATTTTTATAACGGTACTTTTTTTCATTTAAAAATAAAACATCGGCAAGTATAAACATCGATGTTACAAAAACATCGACCCCAATACATCGATGTTTATTTAAAAAAACATCGATGTTTTGAAAACATCGACATCGATGTCGCATCCCTAGTAGTTAGTCGTATTTTGCACCCATAAAGTTCGTTTTGATGACCGCTTTTCCATCCTTTTTCATTCATTTTTCGCGAATTCTCCAAGTTTTTTTGCGTGTATGACGCAATATATTTCATATCACTCTTAAGGCCGGTTTCACACAAACAGAATCCGAATCGACCTGAATCCAGAAGAAACCGACTAACATAGATTTGGTGCATTGAAGCGGATTGCTCCGGATTCAGGCAGAAGTGCCGTTTAACACCAACAAAATCCAGTAGAAACTGACTAACATAGATCCGGTGTATTGAAGTAGGTAGCTCCGGAGATTCCGGCAGAAAGAGCGCTTCACACTAACAGAATCCGAATCTATCTGAATCCAGTAGAAACTGACTGACATAGATCCGGGTGCATTGAAGCGGATTGCTCCGGATTCAGTGCCGCTTCACACCAACAGAATCAGAGTCAAACCGAATCTACTTGAATCCAGCAGAAACTCACCTAATAGATCCGCGTACATTGAAGCGGATTACTATGGATTCTGGCAGAAAGGCCGCTTTACAACCAACAGAATCCGGGTGAATTCAAATCCAGTGGAAACCGACAATGTTTCGGGAAAGAAGCTTCCATAAGAAATAGCTTGTCCCTCTTGAAACATTTCACACTGTCTGAATACGGAACGTTCTGCGTCAATGCACTTGAAACTACGGTAGTCAATTTCAACTGGATTCGTATTGATCCTAAATTCTGTTGGTAAAGCGGCAATAAAACATCAAAAATAAAGAAAATTCCCCAAAATAATTTCCAAAACTGGAGAATATAGATTCTTCTCCATCTAAGTATACAGATAAAATGTTTCCGAATAAGTAACTATTCAATGTTTTTTAATCTCACTCAAGGTTTTGAATGTTGCAATTTGAGAACATTAATAATTTTATCTTAAATTTAAAATACAGAAAATGCAAAACGAACTCTAAATTCTCTAAAATGTCCTCCACAAAAAATAACAAAACAATGCAGGCCCTAGTCTGAGCTCCCATCACATCCACGTAAAACAAATAAATCTTAAATTGTAACAAGTAAATCAATTAGTCAACCGGGGAAATACATTTAAGATGCCGTTGACAAGGTTTAGGGCTCTTAATTTCAAACTCTAGATTGTAGTCAACATTACAAGCCTGTTTGAAACGGGGCATTCGTACTTAACATAATAATTGCTTCCACCTAGAAAGTTCAAGCACAATTCTCATCGACAGAAGGGATTTAGAAATACAAAAATCGACACTAAAAAGCCACCTACCCTGCAGGCCAAAGTTTTAGGACACACTGCAGCAATTTCTATCGCACGAGGGCCAGGTTTGGCAATGAGGAGCATCATGCGACAAACCATCAGGCATGCACATGCGTATTCCGTTTCTGTACATAAACATGTCCATACGTATGCGCATTTGAATCAATTTAGCATGATAGGACTGATGCTGGACCAATGTGCGGCTTGGCATGTGTTGTTTTGGAAGTTAAATTGCAAACGAAATTTGAAGTCAACTTTCAAGCCCGTTTGAAACGGAGAATTCTTAATTAAAAAATTTCCCTCCACCTAGCAAGTTCGAGCATTTGCTCTATCGCATCAAACTTGATTTATAAAAAGCAAGTTAAGTAAATACAATCATCGATCCACTAACCAACCCTAACCAAAATTTGGTTTGGTATATTGGGTTTTATGGTGCAAGAGGGGCCACATTTAGCCAAGCTGCGCCAAACACAAGACAACGTCAAGTAATGGACATACATACGTGTTTTACTAACACGGAAGAGGCCCACGGATGAATCAACCAGACTCACAGGACCAAAATTTGAGAAACGTCAGATGTTAACATGATAATATGCATTGTAAATTAAATTTCCAAGGCAAAATGTTTCGGTAACTTCTCAAACCAAGGATGATTGCATCATTTAGATTTTATTCAAATAAACGAGTCAAAAATACGATCAATAAACCAGAGGATACTGTTTAGGAAATAAAAACGAATATGAAAATACCTTCAGTCTATTCCAACTCCCAAATGGCGTTCTCGCGACCAGTTACGTCAGTTGGAACTCTTGAAGTGTCCACTGGAACCAAAGCCATTTCTTCGTTTTCTACATAGTTCGCTGCAACACCAGAAGAGAGACCAATTAGCGCTCAGGACATAACCTAGAAGAGACCGTTTACACAAACACGGTAAATTTATTTACAAACCCATGAATTCAGAAAAATCCTGATCCAGATTGAATTCCGCAATCCAGTTGGTTGGGGTTTTATGCCTTATAGGCCACGCTACGCCAGACAGAATAAAGACACAATCCAGTTAGAGTAATAGCTGCAGATTGGATTCTTAATTTCCTTCTTAAGAGTATTGCGTGGGATCGAACCATAGACTATTGAATGCTGGACTAGCGTAGCTTATACTTATACATTCACCCCAAAAAATTATTCGGGAGCTTAAAACTAAGGCTTTCATTTCATCAAGGTGTTCTACGTTTGGTTGGTTTCTATGGTGCAAAAATCTGCACAAGCATTTAAAAGTAAAAACATAATCCCAATCATGGGAAACTTCACCAATATTTAACAATGCTCAAGAAGCTGTCTCGACAGCGAAAACTAGATCCTAGCCTTTCTCACGATTCCATTATGGAAACTGGATATTTCTCAGTATTTCACCCAAAACAAGAATAAATCCCTTACGTCACATTCCACTGCTCCTGAAAGGGTTAATAAAAATAAAATCGGTTATAGCGCAAGCCATTTCATTAAGCGGTACGGGCACTATAGTACCCCACAAAAGTAAAAACATAACCTCAACTGGATGAACTTCACTTTTTCTTTATATAATACTACTCACGGAGCCGCCTCTACGGCGAAAATTAGATCCTCGCCTTCCACGAGTCAAAACTATGGAAACTGGAAATTTCTCAGTACTTCACCAGAACCAAGAATAAATCTCTCCCACCGTCCATAACAAGGCCAACAAAATCAAATTTGCTGGGAATGAAAAGTGATTTTATTGAGCGGTAGGGGGTAACTATAATTACCTCATAAAAGTAAAAGCATCCCCAATTGGATGAAACCCACACTTTTTACCACTACTAGTAGATTCCATATGACAGCGAAAATTAGATCCTAGCCTTACCCCGAGGCAACTATGGAAACTGGATATTCATTCCTCAGTACCAGAACAAATCCTTCCCGCCAGACGTTCCACCGTCCCTAAAAAGGTTAACAAAAACAAATTGACTAGGACAGAAGTGATTTTATTAAGCGGTACGGACACTGGTGTCTCATAAAAGTAAAAACAATCCCCAACTGGATAAAACTTCACTTTTTAACACTATTCATGGAGCCGCCTCGACAGCGAAAATTAGATCCTCGCCTTCCACGAGGCCAACTATGGAAACTGGATATTCCTCAGTACTTCACCAGAACCAAGGATAAATCCCCCACTCAACGCTCGCCTGCATCTCGACGCACCAGGAACTACCGGATGGAAATGGTGTCCCTTCCCAAGGACACCGCAGAGATGATACTACTTACCCAACGGTCGGCCACAGAATACATTACTCAGAAGATACAGTTTCAGTCAAGACTTGCAGATTTTGCCTTCAACGGCCTCAGTTGCAACAAAAAATATGCACGTGCAGTAAGAGCTGCAGATTACCCATTCTTTGCTTTGTAGAAAAACCCCTTCTGAATTGTGGAATAAAAACAATGCTCTTACGTAAGCTCAGTGCTGTAGCCAGGGGGTTCTGGGGGATCAAGACTAAAATTTATGACAGTAAACAAAGCTTGTGAAATGGATACCTGATAAAAAAAATTTATATCTGGTGAGGATCTATAAACATGTCTTTTGAGGTTGAATTAGAAACTCAGTAATCAGATCTTGTTAATTTGTAAATTCAATAAAAACAGGGTTTCTACTCTTCCATCGAAAAATAGAACTTCAAGGATCATTTTTTAAAGCTGCATTTCAGTTTTGGTTTTATGGCGCTAAGGCCATATTTGGTCATGCTGCGACACACAAGACAACGTCAAGTAATAGACATACACACACACACAGGTTTTCGTTATAAAATTCCTTTCTCAAACTAAACAGAACACTCAATTCCAGATAAGTTTGTTTTCCCCACCTGCAATAATTCTTATTGAAATATGACAGCTACGAGACATTTTCAGTCAAGCTAAATATAAGTTGCGATGTTTCTGCAGTGTTGTATTTCCAGTAGGTATGTTAATCGTGATGTCACTTGATTTGTTTTTCGAAATTCAGCAGTTTGCCAAAAATTCATAATAAATTCCAAATTGATTTGCGATAGTTATTGGCGAAACAAAATTTGATTAAACGCCAAACGTTGCCAAAAGGACGAAAAACTACATTTTAAGGTCGCGCCGACGTGTATCAAAACCAAATAGCAATTTTAGATGCTCAAGTACGAAATTAATCGGCTAATACACGAAACAAAATGAAACAGCCTTTGGAGATGTCGAAAAAAAATTTAAGTATTAAAATAAAACCAAAAATTTTCTTAATGAAGTTTTCATGACAATTTAGTAGCCGCAGATTCTGATGTTTTCGAACATGGCTGGCACGGCTTGGCGTAAAATCTTCAAAATTGGCGTCCCTAGGGAAATGGAAAATTTTCTCCAAAAGATTTTCTCGTCCGCCTATTAGTTTTTTAAAAAAGGACAATTTTCGTTAACCTTTGGTGAATTTAAAAAAAAAATAGCCTTAATTTTGAAAATAGGAGCTTTTGAGACGTATTCCCTTAAACAGATACTTGTAGCCAAGGTTGAAAAATAATGGCCAAAGTAGGTTTTTCAGTCGTAGCCCTGCAACTGAGGTAAACTGTTTTGGCGCCATTGATTGGGTTTTAGGGCGCAAGGATCATATTTGATCATGCTGCGAAAAAACAAAAATGTCAAGCAAATGGCCACACGCAAACAGGAAAAGCTTACTGTTATAGAAGAGGGAAATACACCCAGGGAGAAATTGAACCTGTGCTGACTACAACATGCTAGCAATGGGGCAAACACTGAGCCACTTTAGTTCCATTGACATCTAATTTTCTGCTCCTAATTTCAAACCTGGTTACAGCATTGATTCAGAAAACTTAAGAAAATAAAACGAAAATTTAAATGGGGAAAATATACAAAACATGACATTTTATATACGATAAATATGAGCTTAGTATAGAAAAAAAGAGAAAGCATGAAAGTGAAAAATATGTTTATTTATCTTAAATTATCTTTCATCGATCGAAAACTAATTTTGTGCAAACGAGCACATCTGTTCTCCACACTCGACAAGCATTGCCTGCCACAAATTACATGACTTATGTACAAAGTGCAAGAGTATTTACACACATCTTTTACATTTTCTACATATTTACATGGTGGTATCACACACATCATCTAGATTCATGACTTTTATGATCAGATAAATAAATAGCGTAGTACTGAAACCTCCACTGACAAAGTCCCTGGTAGACAGCGAAATATTCTCCAAGTACAAAAACGAAATAAGTATTAGAAATCACAGGGTTTATTATTCACTTTTTACACTTCGCTTTGAATATTAAACAGAAAACTTCAATTCCATTACATACGGATCTTTTAATTCGAAAATACAAATGAGGAATGGCTCAGCTGAAAAATGACAGACCAGATTTAGATGAAAAAGTAGAAAAGCACATGAACTTTGTCCATAGGAGGTTACATTACACAATATCTTTGACACACAACTAATTAAAGGAATCGTACAATACACAAGTAATATCGTGCAGCTTTAGAGTGTCCATACAGAATGCTTTGAGGAGTCTCGTGACTTTTATAACCAATTATAATTACTTATGTCAAAAGATATGCTCCCTAATTTAAAATCTAGTACTTAATACAGAATTAACTTATTACTAAAAGAGGCTACGAACTAAAAAGTTTATTTTAAGAGCACTTTAATAAGTTATTGCACACATTCAGATAGTTACAAATGAAGTTTGCTAAAAGGATATTGTTTATGTCGATATATATATGATATACAATAGATATATTTGTGTACGTACATCACACTCACGCACACAGAAAAGCGACTAGACTATATTTCATAAACAACTCCTTTGATTTGTACTCGAAAGCTCTGTAGAGTTTGAAAAATCTTCCACCGTTCTATTCCCAAAAGAATTTCCACCACTCAAACTAGAGAAGGGATTTTGCCACAATCCATATACCGTGACATAATGGACAACTACAATCTTATATTTTACAACCCTCTTTATGTATATATATTAAAACTTTTGGCTTCGTGTTGTGTATCTTAACATATGGGAAAGTAGACTTAGAATTCCTTTACCATTACAATACCTACCCACTAACGCGACTAAATGAATTTGGCCAAATCGTGTTTTGGAAAAAAATGACCCCGGCATTTGATTGGCATCGGTCTTCATGGTACAAAAGTAAAAATTGTTTTATTTTCATCCAATCTGTTTCAAGTTGTGGCTTGACTTATGTCCTACTTGTTTGCAACACATACCTCCAGTTAGGTTTTCATTTAAAAAATAGAGAATTTCAGGTGTCTGTTTGAGTTTTACTGTTTCCACATTGGAGTTTCTAATTTTACACGAAAACTTAAGCTGCTATTCTGGAAATATGAGGTTATGCTCCAGAAAAGTAACCTCGTGAGACTACAATTGCAACAAAAAAAAAGGGATGGAAGGGTTCGTTTGAGGATTTATGGCGCAGCAGCCATATTTGGCCACAGACACCAAGTAATTGAGAAAAAGAAAAGGAGGGAGTAGAAAGATCGCTTGGGCATTCTGTGGTAGAAGGGGCAATGCATGCGTTCGTGACTAGTCAGGACAGTCATGTGACACGACATTCTTGTGCAGAAATGAAAGTCAGCAAATTTTCCAATAAAAAGTATTTCGTGTAGCTGCAACAGAGACAAAAAGGCAATGCTCGCGGCATTCTTATGCAGGAATATATGTTGGTAAATTTTTCAATAAAGGGCATCAGAACATGCGACATGGCATTCTTTAGAAGAAATGCAAGTTCGTTAATTTTCCAATGTAGGGCTGAAGCAAAGGCGTGAAACAGCAATGCATACGGCATTCTTACACAGAAAGGGAAGTTTGTAAATTTTACAATAAAGGGGATTTCATGTGCCTCCAGCTGTAGCAAAGGGAGACATACGTTGAAGACTATTTGGGACCATCCTGTGCGCGACAACAAATTTGGTAAAATTTTCACTCAAAGGAGATCAAGCTCACTGCAGCAGAGCTGAAAACGAGCTCCATACAAAAGGAGCAGCGTTTTCCTGAAAAGTTCATAAATGAGGACAAGAACCTAACGAAAGGGTCAAGCTCTAAATACGGCCAGAAGCGATAAGAAAACATGCTTCTCGAATTGGCGCTTTTGGGTCTGTTCAAGGTGAACAATTTAATCACCCTCTGAAAGAACACGAATTAAGACTCCAAAGCCATGAATAAGAGCTGCGGCTATTTGAATCCGTACACGAGATGCGTAGAAACTCAGAACAGTAGAAATCCGGAACGCCTAGTTTATTGCGCGGAAACTTTACAAAGAATCTTTCATGACATCCGCAGTGAAACACGCACACCCATAAACCAATGCATTTTACTTCGCGAATTCAGCGGTTTAAATTCAGTGTTGATTTAAGAATAATCATTAAATGCTCACACGCTTAACTATAATTTGCGGATGATAAAAAGAAATTGCTACACAGATTTTCAATTAAAATGGTACATCCATAAAGCAAAAAAAAAAAATTAGCGGCACTGCCAAAGGTGTTGCAATTGCTTCACACTAATAGGTGGTTTTAAACTCAAACTGAACTTTTGAACGCCTTCTAGATTTGAAAGCGCATGCACTGCTAATTTCATATTGCGGCAGGATAAAAGGTTGATCGTTGTTTTGGTATTTCATGGCGCAGAGGTGGCCAAGCGGCAGGATAAAAGGAATTTTCGGGAAGCATTTGCGAAGAGCATTCATTGACAAAAGTGGGAAGTTCCAATGCCTAATGGAATTTCATCTAATTTCTACGTACCTTTCCTCGGAACGTTTGAAGACACCGGTTTGAATTTTTTGTGCACTCAATAGACATTTACTTGTGCAGCGAACAAAGGAATTAAATTGCACAAAACAATTTTAAAAAATGCATAAAATTAGTAAGAAAATCATTCTTCTGCCCTTTTGTCCTTGCAAAAAAATTCTAAAAACTTTTTATATATCTGTGATGCTTGCATAATACGTAGGGAAAGTTTTACTTACCGGGTTCTTGGTGGATATCTCGAATGCAGAAACTTGTTTTTTGAAAATAAAGAGTTTCAAAACTTGAGTTAAGTCTACGTCAGCGAAAATTTTAAAACTTCTAAGAGCTTGAGTTGGACTTGCTATGGGGTCATTGTCACGAGGGCTTACTGGGATTTAATCAAAGAGCATAATAGACCACCCAATTCACTAAAAATCTCAAAACCGGTATTTCTTTAAGTTGCGCCCCTTAGGGGGTACCTTTAATTTTGGGTAGGTAGGTTTAAACAAAAATAAAAGTATCATTTGAAAGATCATAAAATAGGCTAACTATACTAGTTAAAATCTCAAAACCGGCATTTCTGTAAATTTCGGGTTAATAGCAGCAAAGCCAAAAATGAAAAGGGACTAACCAAATTTATGGGAATCGACACTGAAACGAGAACGCGAGCCAGAAAAATCCGCGAAGAGGTCACTCTAAGCCATGCATGGTGGAAACGCACTAAGACAGTACAAAAGGAAATCTCAATTTGTAATTGACGACAGAAGATCTAATCTAAGATTTGTGGCGACCCCCACAACCCACGCACAGCTGTATGCCATATTGGCGTGAGAGCTGTCTCCACTGGCAGCCTAATTGCAGTACGGCTCATCAGAACTTCCTGTGCAACACATCTACTTACGATGCAACGTTTGTGAGCTAGCCTACGCACGAACCCAACGTTCTACTGGAGGTTGAAAAACTTCCCCGTCTGTGCCAGCATTATACCTAAACCCGAATGGACTCTTGCACAGGAAACGTATACTGGAAGGTGGTCTACTCCACATCAGAGCACTGCTTTTGAATTTAAAACAGCGAGGCCCATGGTGGTAAAAGAACTGCAAAAAATGTTGGTTACGCTAATAGAGTTCCATTAAGGATGACAAGAAATAAAAGCACTTACCGATAGTTCCTTTTCTTTGGTGCTCCTTTTCATCTTATCTGCGGCAGTGAAATCACTAATTTTAAGCAAAAAGGAAATCTTCGCTGGAAATAAAACTTACGTTTTGAGAATAATAATCCACTTCAAGGATGATAAGCTCCACTTTCTAACACATAATTAGATACTAAGTAATGCAGTAATCCAATATTTAATGCAGAAATCTCTTTCCTTTCTATCTTGATGGGCAGATTCGAAACCGAACGGCTGCGACACAATTCCAAGATAGATCACTTCTAAATTAGTTTTTATTGGCTCATAAAACGTTCGAAGAACTTCGGTGTATTGCAATTAGATCGACTTAATGACTTCGATGAATGGATACTTCTGCGGCTCTAAATACCACAAGCAAAATATAACTTGTGGGAAAAACTAAGTTTAAAATAAATATCTGCAACATGTCAATTTTTGAAACCTTGCAATTTTACTGGCTCATAAACATAGACATGTGAAATGCAAATGCAGATCCAAAATATTCAGCTGTTTTACTTTATTAAGTGTTTATGAGTTGCTGTTTTTGACACCAGCTACCTTTTTCTGATTTCTTGGAGGATTCGTCCTGAAAATGCGTTACCTATTTGGTTGTTGTTTTGGGGTTTTATGGCACAAGAGCCATATTTGGTCCAGTTGCACCATATACAAGACAATGTCAAATAAAAAAATGTCTTGATTGGGAAAATAGTAGTGCTATCTATTTGGAAGACGATCTTTAATTTCATAAGACAGCTAAAACGAAATATTTATTTTCTGTAAAAAATATTTCCCAGCGTGAAGTATAGAATATTATCTCGTAGGAACGAAAGAGAAAACGTGCAGTTTTGGTAGGAATCTCTAAACACGTCTCATAAACAAAATTCAAGTTTCATTTATAAATTTCACTAAAAATCGTAGTTTTAAATTCAGCCCGAATACAAACAAGTTTTCAGATAACATTAGGGAAAATACAACTAAGAAAACAAGACGCTTGGGTGAAAATGTATTACATAAATTGAATAGTAAAAAGTGTAATAATTAAAATAGTTCACATGTATTTTGACAACTACATCAAAAACTAAATGTCGAGAATCGCCAACTTACCTTAAATGTCCGTCACAAGAGAAAACTGTACGAAAGGGCGAGAATTCTTTTACAAATACTTTGAAAAAGGGCCCAATTTGAAACGCTTTGCAGCAGATCAGCAACACGTGCGAGTAGAGTCGAGAAGGCTAACGGCCTGATAAAACTCCGCCGGTCGGCAAAAGATGCACTGATAACTTGTTTACGATTAAAATAACGAAAAACAAAACTCAGCGATTACTCGAAAAAAAGACAGACTATTTTGAAGGGGAAGATAGAATTCAAAGGGGCATTCAAAACTGGCACGCTGACACTAGACATTGCATCCTAGGAAGAAAAACTACTCTGGACGAATCTTAATTTTAAGATAGACTGATACATTGGTTTATTTACTGATTCTGAGTTTTTAATTTGAAGCATCTACTTTATTCCTAATTGATAGAACAAAATCACAAATACTTTGGTTAATTGCATTTTTATGGCGCGACATCAATATTACTTACCATTTTCTTTAATAAAAAAATACCAGAATAATATTTACGTCATCGAAGTATCAACTTACCTGTTCTTTCAACAATCTTAATATATTTACACTCAATCCCATAAACTTACCACATTTGCATTACATCTTCGGATACGTTCTACGTGTGATCTATACTTTTACATAAAACAAGGTTAACTTTAAATTTGACGTTTTTAATTTGAAATTGTATTTTTGTCATTGCGCAGCATTTTAGACAGCTATTTAATATACTTGAGAAAATTGACTTCACAGTTCTCGTAAATGCTCTAAACTTCCAGCAATTACAGCTCTTAAGAATAAATATGGGTAATTGTGTTAACAATTACAACAGCACTTTAAAGGGCAAAATCTATTATTCTATAAAAGAATCAAAATAATCAATTATTTTATAGCAGGTGTAGAGCGTTTGTATAGAGAAACATCTGCTAAAGCTAACGTGATTGAACTGCAAGAGGGCATAGAAGAAAGGGAAAAGTTTCCCATCCAAACGTTAAAAAAAATTTAAAGTTGTGGCCAAGAATAACATGTCGTTGGGAAGACTCAAACAACTTAAGTAAAAAGAAGTTTTTATTTATGGTACGGGACCATCCACATATCATTTTTCTCTTGCCTTAATGTGTGGGAAAAGGAAGGTATCGGGAGATGGTGAATGCCAGAATTAAATTTACATTTTATATTCAATTTCAGACTATTTGCTTACAATTTTTCTTATCAGATCAATCACGCTTATAAAAGAAACTAAATTAGATGAGCAGAAAAGTGTAGACTTACCAAGATTCAATTCACCAAGTTACTTATTAACCATGACAGCAATGCTTTTAATGAAAAGGTGTGGAAATAATTGTATTTTAAAATTATATTTTTCATATTGAAGCAATCGCGCATATTGAAGCAAATATATATATATATATATATTGAAATATTCATATTGAAGCAAATTCAAAACGTTTTAACTCAACATTACCATTGTTTCTTCTTGTGTACCATGAACTACGACTTATTAATTAGAAAAAATTATCGCACATATGGTCTACCTTTTTGTTTGCTAATATACGCAGATAACTCGTACTTGCATGAGATTCAGAACACAAATAAAGCAACTCCAACTCCTATAAAACTTTTCTGTAGTAACATTTTACTATAAGTTACCTGTATTAAATATATAGTACTATGCTCAGGGACTAAATTCAATGATATTAAGGAGTTACACAACTTGAACTCTGAAACTCATTGAATAGTCTGACTTCAACACATATTTCACGTGTATAACAGAATGGCACTTTACCTTGCTACAGTTTGTCTACCGTGAAAACTGCTCACGACACCAAGTCTTTGTGGTGGTAGTTATACGAAAAAAGGACTCGTTCATTTTTAATAGGGGTGATTCTCGGGCATGGTGACGGGTATTTTTTTTTTTGTGTTTTTCGTGAAAGTTGGCGTTAATTATAGATCTTGACAGTTCTGGTATAAATATTTGCTACAAGATCTTAACTTTCCGAATTGTCCTAAAGTGTGCCAATGTGACAAACGTCAAGATATTACTTCAAGCATTCGCTATGGAAAATAGGATAAGTTCCGTATCCACGGCAACAGACAATCGCAGAATGTGCGTAGAGCAGTTCTTGAGGTAGACAGCCAATAGTAATAAAAGCATACGCGATTAGATGGAAACCAGGATAAAATAAAAAACCAAAATATGAATGAACAAGAAAATTGTATTTAAACAATGTGATTAAAAACTCACGAGAGGATGTAAGGCTCTTACCGAAATGCCAAGTTATGAAACTCTTACTAAAACAAGATGTACTGGTATTTCTTAGAAAATGCCATACCATTTTACTGAGCTCAGCTTTCTCTCATCTACTGGTAGCTATATTTCCAGTTTTTAGTTTGAGGGAAGAAAATCTTTTATTTTGATATTTTATGGTGTCAATTTGTTAAGAAACAAAATCTATCTGTCTTTGGTTTCTGTATGCCAAGTATTTAATGAAGGTTGTATAAACACAAGATATATTTAAGACTAAAGTGTAAATATGATGCAAAAATGTTGATAAAATTCACAGAAAGTGGTTTTTAATTAGACTTCAAGGGAAAAAAAAGGTGAAATACTTGAGCAAGATTTTCAATTTGCTTCTTGGTCAAGTCACACGAGTCCAACATCAGTCCTGCCCGAATCTTACTTTACTGAAATACTATACATGCGCATGGGCGCCATATTTTCTGAAAGGGTGTGCGCATGCGCATATTTTGTCACATGCTGCTCCAGTGGCCGGGTTTACAATGACCTATTGTAGATGTCCGTCTGGAGGCAAGTTGACGGAGTTTTTACAAACTTAATTCAACTTTTAACTGTCTACCTTAGTTTAATGAATGTGGAGAGAATTTTTTTTCAGATAAGTGGTTTTTAATGTGGTTTAAGTTAAAGGAGAAAGAATGTTAAAAATCAGATTAGTGTTTGAATACTTTGCCTACTACATTGACGCACTGCAGATGTCTAGAGGAAGACCGGGGGCGTTTTCCAAACTCTTGAGCTTATTGTCTATTCAACTTAACGAATGACAAACTGATCACCCGACCAAATCAGAAAATTCCCCTCCAGTTTTGAGCAACTATAAAACACAGTAAACGCCCGATTATTCGCGCCGATCTTAACCGAACTTCAGAGAATCTACAAAGGCACCTACAATCTAGCACAAGACCGATTTTTTAAATAAAGAATTCCGAGTTTCAAATTGACGAGAGCGATGTAGATTAGAATTCAAAAACGAAATGATGCCAGGAATTCACATATTGAATGAGGTATAGACCAAAATGATTCAGTCGGGAAGTTGGTGCCTGGGTAGCGGATAATCCAGCAGCGGATAATGGAGGGCTTACTGCATTGAAGAAATACATTTGATACGAATTTCGGTTAAAGCAATTTTTCTTCAATGGAAAGACACAGAAAGAAGACTGCATACACTTAGTTAAGACTACAGTGGATTTTATTGACAATTCAGCCTGTTTCAAGGCAACATTTGTACCGACTGGAAAATAAATATATAACATTTTCTTATATAAAATAGTTCTGCAATATAGCGCAAATATTACACAATAAATATCTTTTGACAAGATGTTTCTGCTCTTCTGGTAACATATATACATATTTTTGTGTGCAGTCAGTTGAAAAGTTTGTTATTGAATGAGGTGTACATTGAAGAAGCTTAATCAGCTACAAAGCTTGGGGATTCGATTTTACACATAGGTGATCATAACAAATATACAGCCTTCAGTTAGAAAATAGAACAGTTTAAGTTTTAGTAACCATATTTTCAATTTATAAACTACAGCAATACACATTTAGAGTCCTGGCATTTTTTAGAAAACTTTGGGGACAAAAATATTAAAGTTCCGCTTTGGACTGAGAAATATCTTTTTGAAAGGTAATTTGATAACTTCGTAAATGAGTATTAATAAATAATTACAATGATGCTCCCAAAATAGAATATTTCGTGAAAAAATTACACTCTATAAAAATATAATTCAATTTAGATATTATGTACAATTAAATAATATATTTAACACAATCGTTTGACTACATTTCGACATAGCATCATCGCTACGGCTCTTTCTTTTGGGATGGTCACTATGCGGGCAATTCGTGACTCAATGACATTTTGATTACCATACGGCCTGCACACACACATTTAAGGATTCATATAAACACACTTCATTTGGAAACTGCTGGCTAAAAAATAAATAAATTTACCGATTCGAAACTTTACACATTTGCCATTCAGTATACTTAATGCACTTGTGTATCAGAACTGGTTGGTGTCAACCAAATGCACCATTGGCTAACGGATTTGCGCAACAACCTTAGAAAAAGCGTTGGCCAATGATGTTCATTTCCTTGTTGCAACTAGATTTTTGTTAACAGAGCTGACCATGGAAATGGCACACTTTGAGAACGCATATACAAATAAAAATCCTGTAAAACTGCTGTTTTTCCAATAACATCACATTACAGCACATTATTTATCTTACTTAGAAATTAAGAGGTAAGTAGTCAGTTAACATTCAACATACAAATGGAGTATTTCTTAAATGCAAGTGAATTGCAACAATTTTGGCATAGCCGGCTTCGACGATTAGAATAAGCTGGTACTACTACATATTATACTGGTAATCGGCTGTCACCATTTTTGATTTTAAACTAAATTATGCATTACTTAACACAAGTTAGCTGCTTATGAGGTTTTATATTCAAAATGAATGATCGATTAGTGAGTATAAATGAACATGAGATGAGAAAGCGAACAGATGACTTATGGAAATGATGTCAACATGATAATTTCGGAGCACTAGTAATAAACAAAATACTCATACTTCAATCAAAACTTCACAAGCTCAGTATACAGTTTGGAAAATATCTACATGAATAGCTGGACACCTGACCAAAGTTGTTTAAAATAGCGTTTGTACAGATGAAAACTGGAATGAAACTTTACATTTTAAACCAGCGTAAAAGGTCAACTCTGAGAAAATAATACACAATTTCAATGGGTGCATCCACTCGCCTGGGGGGGGGGGGTTCAGGTTTCACAGGAAACCGATGATACTTGGTACCATGGGTTTCCATACCAAGAAAATGGGCACAAATGCAAAATTAGATTAGCGCTATCCTTACACGGAAGATCCTATAGAAAACCCGATTTTAATCTAATATGGCTAAAACAGTCTATTTCTGTCACATGGAAAAGTAGCTTTGACTTCAAGCGAGTTAATAGCAATCTATGAATATTTTTGTAGAAAGCAATCTGAACTTAGTACTTTGCGGATCTCAAGGATCTCTCACATTTAACAATCTCGACTCTACGAGTATCTGATTTATCAATTCAGATAAGTCTCGAGGATGAGCTAGTTATTGTACACTTAGGAAATTAGTTTTTTTATAATCAAACAATTAATTCATTTTACTAAATGGACATTAAAACGGGAATTCAATTTCTCGTGAATTTCCAGTATTTTTTAAAGGATGCCATTTTAGGTCTCCACTTTAAGCTAAAGTTGTGCCCATTCAACTGATATAATCTGTCACTCGAGATTTATGCCCACTACTGATAAAGCAGATTCGAAGAGTGAACAACACTTATCTAAGAAACCAAAGAGAAGTCTAATCTACCTTTTTAAAAGACGATGGCAAAATCACGAAAGGTTCAGCGATATTCACTCTAATATATGGATACCAAGAGATTTTCAGACAAACATGTAAGCTCAGAATGGAAGACAGTTTTGTCTCATTGACGTAGTCTCCTTGTTATAATAATCACTAGTAAGTAAATGCACGGTAAGTTCTACACCCGAACACAGAATTAGTCAGGTTAACTAATAATGAGTAATAATCATTTCCACCAAGGACTAAGATTTATTGAATCCCGTTGATGCGATTTGCCTACTACGGAAATAAAAAATAAATCACAAAACCACAATGGACAGTTATCAAGACAAACAGTAGTGAGTGTGAATTAATATACATATAAAATCACTTATTATTTTGACTAGTCTGATGATAATGACTTAACAGTCATCAAAAGCATAAAATCACGAACACACAGTTAACGAAATGAGTATATATATCACGGGAAAGGTTGTAAATGAGTTTGTCCCCATTCACAGAGTATTTCTCGATTATATCACACACACAATTCACATTTAGATAAGTATTATGGGTTGATTCAATTATAAGAATACAATGCAATTTACAAAGGGTGCGTCACATTTTAACCATGCACTTTTCAGTTCCGTAAAGTCAAAAAGAAACAAAATTGTAAAAGTTATTCATTACAATGAAGTAATTGAGAGTTTAATTCTCTCTAGATAAATGTATTACAAATTTTGAATACAGAAGAAAAAAAATCGATTCTACCGCACAATTCACGGAGCTTCGAAAAAGCTTGACGATTTCAACCAAGATCAGTTAATGAGATTTGACACGCAACTTAAAACAATTGTACCTTGTTTGCAAGTCTTTAGATGCAATACCTCAAATACCTCATTGAAATTATTCAAACATTGTTTATGTAGTTTATAAAAACCGTAAGATTGTTGTAAAACAAGCCACTTATATTTGTGATTAGTATTGTTAATAAACGCGCCATGAGAAATCAAAAATGCGAAGAAAAAAAATAACGCAAAAGGTAAGCGATCAAAAGTGATACATCCGTCCTGCGACACAAAATTGGCAGAAATATAATTGTGTACCCACAAGTTTTCCGTACACAGAGTACGCATGAGCATGTTTTGTCCCATACTGCTCCAGTGTGTGGCTAAGTAAATAGGAAAAGGCGATTTTCGGCATTTTGAACGAAAGGGGGAAATTAACTGGATGACTCCAGAAAATAGTGCTTCAAACTTGCAAGGTACGAAATTTAATTTCCCAAAAGCATATCCCTATTATTAATTATATTATTTATGATTGGTTTTGTTATATTTAGCCAAGCTGCGCCGAACACATGACAATGTCAAAGCATTCATAAAAATCATCACTTAAAATGATAAGATTGACATCAATGGAACTGTACTACAAATCACAGGTGATATTAAATTCTATTTATACCAAAGGAATTGCTTTTGAAGGCATCCAGGTATAACCCAAGTTAAAGCCGTGATTCTCAACGTTTCAGAGCGCTACATACCAATAATAGATTTCTTTTTCATGATTGTAGACCGCATACATAGGGGAAAATAGTTGAAAAACAAATGTTATTTCTTTTCTGGGAAAAGTTATACATGTAAAGATTACTTTTTTTTAAAAAGACATTTCAAATTTCAACAAAAATATAACACGTAGGTGGATTTAAAAAGTTGAATTCCGGCGGTTTATTATTCGCAAATCATTACTTAACAGACAATCGAAGAAACTCCAACAAAAAAAACTGAATGTACTAAAAAGGAATAGTTCCATATCCCTGTGAATTCACTTGATGGCGAACCCTACTACATTATGACTGTGCGATTTGATTCTATTTAACTTGGGGTGAAGCAATCTTAATTTTAAGGCAGCGATTTTCAAACGGTCTTACAGATAGTGAAACGGTTCAAATTCGTAAGATGTGTGTATTTTAAAAGTCAAGTTCTAAACTTTTGACATGGTCAAAAATAAATTCAATATCCAAAAAATAATTTTGAGTTTAGTTTCTTTTCCAAACACATAAATTGCGTCGAAAATATTTTTAAAACCACTTGGGAGCCAAAAGGAATAGTTAATTTATTCTTTTGTGAATCAAGTAAATTTTACATTTTTCGTCACATTGACAAAACAATTTTGGTGGGCCGTAGAATTTTAGGGATTATTTTGAGCCATGTAATGAAAAGGTGAATAATCGCTGCTTTAAAACCATCTTTTCCGTTGGTCAATAGGGGTTTGTAAAATAGTACAAATGACTTTATTTTTCGCCACGAAGAGGGAAAAAGTGTGACGCAAAATTAAGTCGTCTGACTCATTTCCCGTTCGTCATTTTATGTCGGTTTCGGATCGGCTTGGTATTGATTTTTAAAATAAAAATTAACTGAACTGATGGAGACTTTATAGCGCAAGGGTCATATTTGGCATGTTACACCAAACATACATTATCCAGTAATTAGTTAGAACGGAGACTGAACGATTGATCAACGACATGCATGCGAACAAATTTAGAAATGTTAGCAGCGTCAAAAAGAATGACTGGATCCCAATACGACATTTCAAGGACAAATTAGGACTAACAAATTATTTTCTAACCCTAACTCCTATGACGGAAGGTTGAGCCCCTGTGAACGGCCCTGGTTTGTATATTAAGGGGGTTAAATGTTTGAAGTATCGAGATTGCGCAAAAAGGTTACCAAAAAAAAAACACTACGGCACGAAGAGATTGTATTTAAACTACAAGCAGAATAAGCCCAGTATTGTAAACTAACAAATAAGGACAGTTATTGAAAATATTAACAATTCTCGATAAATGTTAAACTAAACATAAAATGACTAACTGCTAAAAGAAACAAGAATTTCGAGAAGCTCAAATTTTCTAAATCACCTAACAGGGTTCGAAATTATCGGTTATTTTCGTACCTCATTATTATATTTTGATATTTTTAATCAAACGTCACACTGGAGCAACACAGCAGGCTTACAGATTATTAGGATGGTTGGTTTTTGGGTTTTATGGCGTTAGGTCCAAAGACTGAGAAAATGCGCCAAGCGCAAGATTTTTCAAAATAGTAATTATTAGAAGGAAGAATGAACGGTCAGAACTTCAACCAAATTATGAAAATAAGTTAGGTATTGAATATATGGTTCAAACCCGAAAACTCGGTCCCCAAAACGAAATTCAAAGATGCAAAACACGACCCTGACGACGGCTAATTCCGAACCCTGCTTGAAATTATTTACCAACTATAACGCCAGTTACTTGGAAGTCGAAAAAACTTAACATCAGCAGTTGAATAACCGAATGCAAATTTGGTTGTTTTCGGGTTACGTAGCGCGAGGGCCATATCTTGCCAAGCAGAGCCAAATGCAAGACAGCTGACACGACGAGGGCAAATATTGCAAATTAGGAATACCACGCGCACACATCGTCCAAATAAGTTCTCAAACATGGGTTTAAGCAACGCTCAAAACGCGCCGGTGTTACAGCAAAGCCAAGCGCGCACGTGGGAAACTAAATGACACAATGGCTGCAAAACGATTCCTCCGGGACATCTCTTTCAACAATAAATAAAAACAGTCGATAAAAAGGCGGGTCAGAGGAGGCCCAGAACCGATTGGACGAAGTCTCCGAATCGAAGGGTATCGTCCGCAGGAAGTCGGCCTTCCGGTATGAGATCCCGAAGATAAGGACTCCTTGATTCAGATTTAGATGGAAATACGCTTTGGTGAGGTCACGGGCAAGAAGCATATAGGGAAAACGAAATAGCTGGCAGAATTAAATCGTGGCCGAAATCGATGGCCCGCGAATTTTGGTTTCTAAATATTTCAAATGGAAAACTGAAATGGCTAGACTAAAAAAAAAGCACAGATTGATTCGAAAAATTTGCTCAAATGACGAGCTGTTGCAATGCTTTAATACCAGTCGCAAAACGATAACTAGTTAAGTAAACTTTTTAGTTTAGTTGTTTATATTATGTTCGCTTTTTAAATTTTGTGTTTTTAATTTACAAGTTAGAAATACTTGAATATTGAAACGTTGAAAACAGTCATACATATTTTATAGTTAAAACGTAACTAGAGTATTAGTGTGATGTTGAAGGTTGTGACGAAACTCGAAATGTCATAATAAGCGAGACCTGTTCAATTTGGGCCAAAAAATATTTGGTCGAGAATTTACACTTTTTGCATTTAACACCACACAAAAGTATTAGATGTGCAGTTCCACAATTCAGAATTGTTAAATTGACGAGAAGTACACGACCGAAAACGACTGATTTATGTTGTATGGCTTAGTTTCATGACGAGTTTGAAAAATTCAACAAAGGCCCGAATGCTTTACAATTTGAAAAATTAAAAGTTTATTATCTAAACAATTTGCCTATCATGAGAAGGTAATAATTTGTCATTTTTAATTAACGTCGTGCAATCATGAGAGGGTAATGGTAATTAATAAACGTCGCACTGGAGCAAGACTGTTGTCGATGGTCCGGATCAATCCCGAAGGATATGATCCGAGGACAGCCACTCAATTTTGAACCTGCGTCAGATGGCTAGGTCAACATCTGAGCTTGCACCGCCCACTCCAAACTTCCACACAAACGTGGTTTATGAGGGGTATTTCAGTGTAAACAAACCAGAAGTCTGCTGTTCAAATGCTCTTGCGTAATACATACAGGGGTTACATTTGTATATAATGTTTATCAACGTTTGGCGTTTAATTATTGTTGACCAATCAACTATCATAATTTATTCTATTGAATTTGTATTGCTTAAGTGCTGAAAGAATACGAAAAACAAGCCACTACCGCCACCAACATTTAGCTTGAAACAAAATGCCTCATACCATATTTGAATACTATACAATACCTTTTATTTTAATTTTAAATTGCACGTCTGTCGACAATAATTAAGTTCAGTAATAATCAGCTCGAAAAATAAGTAGTTTTTAATATTTCGGATAGTTGGAATGGATTGGGTGTATGGTTGAGTAATTCCTTGTGTTCATGAAAAAGCGAGGACTTTGACACTACGGCTCCCATAAATAAAGTCGCCATTCAAACAGAAGGTAGGAAGTTTTTAATTTCATTGAAACATTTACCGTCTGAAAATTCCATTGTATTATTTATTTAGTGTATCCGTGGTTTTATTTATTTTTTGCATATTATCGCACATCTGGATTTAATTTTATGCGTCAAACATTAACAATTATTTATTCGATTCCAATCACACACCTAAGTGCAATTTAGATTCCAATAATTTTAATTTCAGTTAATTGGGACCGTTGCGTAGAAATAAAATGCATCAAATTTTGAAGGGAAAATTTCCCCCATAGCGCCCTGTCAAACAAACCTGCCGAAAGGAAACCAACAAGGCACCAATAATACAATTACAATGGTTTCTTAAATTGGGAAGGAAGTATAACAAAGTTCTTTCCATGAACTCAAACAGCCCTTTGGAACTATTTGATTGACATGGTTAGAGAATAAAAAACGTTTTCCTTGTTCTCTACTAGAGGCATAAATGCAAGCTAGCGTTTTTATTAATGGCCGAACTCAGAAGTCTCATGAATGCACAAGACGCGACGGCTCAGCCAAAAATAAAGTGGTTTGCACGTTTGGCGAGCGTTTTTTCACACAAGCATGAATAATCAGACGCTGTTTACAATTAATATTGGCGTACTTCGCCGAGATAGTGTATATACCATGAGGATCGGTGTTTGACAACCATTGCGCAAAGCCATCCTGAGAGAAGTGTGGAGTTTCATGGCGACAGCGGATGTGAAATTTAGCGTGGGAATGATTGTTTGGGTGTTGCAAAAGTGTTACGAAAAAAAGATACGCATTTAAACGAAAATCAGCTACGACGGCGGAACACCTGAACGCTTTCGAGCACCTCCGCGTTTTTGTCACTTCAGTCAAAGAACTTTGGTGGCCTAGATTCGCTGCTAGTAATCGGCAGCACACAACGTTTCAAAATTTTACATTTCTCTGGAAAGCTCTATAGATGAGTGAAATAACGAAGCAATGAAATTTATGTTGAAATTTCTTCTGGGGGCAGCTTCGGAAGGGCGAACCAACAGTGGCCATCTGTTTTTTGGAAACGCGAATGTATTAACAAGGTTTTGGTTTTATGGCGCAAGGTCCAAAAAAAGGGTACAAGCTGCGGTATTGACAAAGAAAACATTTAGCCACAGAGCGATAACACAGATCGAATAACTACATATGTAATGCATTATTCATAAAACCGGCCCTGATATGATTGCAAGAGAAAAAATTAAGACAAAATGAACACACAGCCCTATCCAAATAAAATGTTAATGGAATTAAAGTGGATATTTTGGGGATTCCAACTGAACTAGCCAAGCACTATGTACACAGGGACAAAAAACACTTAAATTCGTACCAAAAGCTATTCATGATTTTTAAAGCAAAGAATTGTTAATGCTCAGAATAAAAACAAATTTAAACAATATTTTATAAAATCAGCATTGTTATACTATATTACTAGCAAAACAAATTTATCCACTAAATGGAAAAATTTAACAACATTTTGCGATTTTAATACTTATAACCAGAAAGCAGAACTAGTTTTTACACTGATACATACTTATTTGCTTAACTATCAGTTATAATCATGCATTTTAAAATTTATTAGTCATTACAATGGAGATAAAAATTAAATACAAATGAAAGTTTTCAGTTTAAACAGAAATTCTATAACATTAAAAACTACAGAATAAAAAATTTACAAGAAAATAATCAAAATGAAAGATATTTTGCCCTTTCTTCAATTGTTTTTGCATTAAATAGAAATGCAATGCTTCTCTAACATGTATTTTTTAGGGTGAAATAGATTCTAAATGTTTCGCTCTTTTTATTAACATTTTGGAATAAACGTAGATGGACAAGAAAAAAGATTAAAAAACAAAGCACAATCTTTAAAAAGTAAATTGAACAATGATTAACTAAAACATAATTGCACATTTAAATGCCACTGTATTAACACGTCATTTTTGCTATACACGGGCTAATTAAGACTAATTTAGAAGATAAGTCTATAGTAGTTTAATTTAAAATTTTACCCATATATAAAGTATAAACTACAATTTTGATACCATATTTCAATGTTGTACAAAAAATTAGTTTCTCAATGAAAACTAACACTAACCAAATTTTTTACATGCATATAAATATGCTATGGAGGTTGGTTTTGTTTGTTGCTCTGCTGTCATTTTTTGCTACATGAGGTTGAAGAACCTAACAGTTCAGAGAATAGAAAACTTATTGATTGGTTACTAATGTAAAATTTTAAATCAATCAGTTCCACGTATCAATTTTAATACAAAAAAAAATTCTCATGGAAAATAAAATTAACACTACAAATTTTTCACATGCATATATATTGACTGTATGTTGTTTTCATTTATCACTCATTTTTAGCTGGGGTCTAAATTAGACCCATATAGATAAAATTTTCATGCAATACGACTATTTGTACAGTAGACTATTTTGTAAAATAAAAGGATTTAGTTTGGATATAGGTTTAAAGTACAAGAACCAGATCGGCTATCAATTTAAGGGATATCTGATCAAATAGAATGATTTTTATAGCTCAATAAACAATGTTTTGAACAAAAAAAGTTCATATTGGGGACACTTTCTAAATATCTTTCCATATCTTGCATTATGCAATGTCAAACAAGGTAAAAAGTTTCAGAGCCCTTTTTGTTGTAGTGAAACAGAATTTCACTATGTTAAACTGCGAAACAGTTTGCTGTTTTAGAATAAATGTCCGATTTAATGAAAGCATCGGTCATGCAAATCACTTATTAACAAAGAAAGAATTTTGTATGAGAAAAACATTCTGATATAAAACGGAACAGAAAACGAATGAAACAGTTAAATTGTTTACAAATGTACGAAAGAGCATGGGAACAGCAAGATAAGAGTACGAGTAAAAAATTTGTATAGCTTTTAAAATTTAGATCAACTTTAGAGTACATATAGTATATTTCATAATGCAAAAGCAATGAAAATTACAGCAACACCCTACGTACATTGCATTAATTTAGTGAGTTTAAAAACATTGTGCAGTAGCTATTCAAATCGCATCAAAGGATAAGCCACAGAAAAAATGATTATACTAGCTCGTGCATTTTGCCATCGTCATTTTAATAAATAGAAACCGATTTTAAACCAGTATTTCCTGTGACAGATAAGACCATTTGAAAATTAAGTGAAATGTAACATTTCACCTGATTATATTATAATTTTTAAGCTAGCCAGAGAAATTTTAAGTTAGCATTTATAAGCCATCCTATATAAGAAAAAACTCCTTTTCGAAAGCAACTTCGGAATGCTGTCAGTTTTCTAGGGATAGTTAAAGCATTCATAAATATCTAATTAAACATACTGCCCATCTGAAAGTACACAATCACTAGCTTTCATAACCTCTTCAATCCCGAGAAAAACCCTCCTGAAATATACTTGACCAGTTAATTAAGGTTCTTTCGTGACTCGGAAGTAATACATTCATAATTTGTCTTTAAGGAACATTGAATTGTTAACTCGCTCTCCCCAAATGGGTCAGAACATTTGGATGTATCTGTATGAGGACAGTAGTTGAACATATTTTAACATTCTGTGAAGTTATATTTTAAGGACAGGAATTCCAGAAATGGACTGGTTGTGTGAAGGATGTGGAAATTCTGCACGAGTCGGTTTGCTTGAGAGCTGTTGGAAGACTCGCAAGATTAATATTTTGGTATTTTATCAAGTTAAAATTACAAATTTGGAACCCATAATCATAAATACTTTTTAAGTAATTATTAATACATTATGAAAAAATGTTCATGAACGTGGTAGTTTAGGATATGGACAGGTTAAAAATATTTTCCCACATACATTTTGGTAACCAATCCACCACTGGGGTATTCCAAAGGTTGTTTAATTTTATGCCACGGGGGCTTAAGGGGGTCTCTGCTTTTAGCCCCACAGGAGGAGACTGATAGGAGTCTATGGGTTAGTTTGGATTGTTGCTTCAGTTGTGTGGAGGGGTTTTTCCAGGAATGAAGAGGTTAACAGCACAATAAATATGGAAGTTAAATGGACGAATTGTTTTAGCTGTCATTTGTGGAATGAAAGGAATTAAATTTGGAGATAGAGCTGCCTTAGGATATTTAGACAAAATGATTAAAAATCGCTCACTTTGATATAATCCGCTATGAATTGTCCTAGAAGCAATGCGAAGAGATGTCTGGC
This sequence comes from Metellina segmentata, assembly GCA_947359465.1. Lineage (NCBI taxonomy): Eukaryota > Metazoa > Arthropoda > Arachnida > Araneae > Tetragnathidae > Metellina > Metellina segmentata. The sequence continues at coordinate 30,074,776 of OX375884.1, forward strand.
GCTTTCCCACTCATCCACACTCGTATGAAATTCACACACGTATAAAGCACACTAAACCGGCCGCTGCGAGGCGAAACTCTTTGGTACTAAGCTGTCGAGAAATGTGATCGAGTCAACAGTCCGAGTTGGAGTCGAGAAGCCTCTTCTCGGGCGCGGTTCTGTGCGGTGGGGCGCAGCGACACCCGTGGCCCGCGCACTCCGCGTAGCCGCCCTCGCAGGCCCTTAGGCAGCCGCGCAGGGGCCAGTAGCAGCACAGGCAGGGCAAGGGCAGCGCCAGCAGGCCCAGGCAGCCCCACCGCAGCAGCCGCTTGTGGGGCGAGCACGAGCAGGGCTGGTCCGCGCACGAGACATCGGTGTCCATCTCGTAGTCTTTGGCCCAGTGGTAGAAGAGGCCTCGCACACAGCACATGCACGAACAGTAATCCACAATGTTGGCGGCCGAGCACAGGCACTTGTTATTGCAAATCCACTTCGCGGGCAAGTGTCGGGGGCTCCGGCAGGCCTCGCACTTGCAGCGGCGGCACTGCCGGCAGATTATAGAGTCGTTGTGGCGCTGGTCAGCGGCAGTGTCCTTCTCCTTCTTGACCGTCGGCTGGGCGGTGATGGGCGCCGGCCTGCTGCCGCCCTCATCCTTCAGGCGCGCCTTGGCGCCCGCTTTGGGCGCCGGGAGCTGGGGCCGGAGTGGAGTCTCGATATATTCATTCTGCCTGCGCGCCGTGCCAGGCCTCGGCTGCGCAAGAGTTATGAAATCGCGCAGGCCGGCCACAATATTGTCAGTCTCTCCGCCATCTTGTTCCATGTAGCTAACGGCGTGCTGCGGTGGGAGCACTCACGGGACGTGCGCACGGTGACATGGCGTTGCGGCCATCGAGTCCTGGGCACATTCTAATCCAGCATCTCGGCGGGGGGTTCTCGGGGATATTTCAAACACTGGCCATGCGACGGATTCTGGGGAACTCGGAGCACTCGCGTGGAGCGTAGTGACACGAACAACTTCACAAACTCGAATGGTCGGAAGCACCAGCGCCCCTACTGCTTACGCTCGACCCGCCAATCGGAGGCCGCCTCGCCTGCTGACGTTTTTATGAATGGATGACATGGGGCACTGAATGAAACTCAACCAACCTCATTAATATGAAACGTAAAAAAGCTTTTTTACTCTATTTTAATAAGACTGCTCATCCGGGTTACCTTTGTCGTAGATTCAAATAGCCACAGTAAAGGCTCCCTTTTTTCGACGGCCTTGCCGAAATAGTCGAGAGTTCCGATAGAGAAATGGATGGATGGCAGTTTGTACTTTATCAATGGGACCGAGTGATGGACTTTATTTTCGCAAAGGAAATATCCGATTGCAGACTTAGCGCACGACATCTAGTGGCCTAGAATCGAATCAGCAGAAAACTATTTTTGGTTCTTTACAATTTACGTTTTCGCGGTTAGGCTGATAGGAACTTAACAATGAGAGAACTACGACCATATGCTCGCTTTGGAAAAGAAATCGCTTCATTCATGACGAAGTATCTGCGTAACATTCTTGATTCTCGACTGTTTCCTGTCGAATGATCAATTGATTATTAGTTGCGATTGGCGCTTTTTTGTTTGGAAAACCAGGTTAACTTTGATTTTTATGAATATCGCTCGGGGAATAAAACAAACTGCTGTTTTTAGGAAAGCAAGTTTCGCTCGCGCGGTGGTTTTGTTTTCAAAACTTCCTTTGATTTTGAAATTCAGGTAATGATTTCTGTTCTTGTTTTTTTTTTTAGTCAGATTAATATTTTAATTTGAAGAGGTTCGGAAGATCCGCGTGATAGTCAAATTCGATTGAAACCGTAAAACTAATAAATTCGCGGAATCTTATCTCGCTTAGAAACATGTTCGTCTCGCTTTAAACCGTTTTTGCTTTTAAAATGAAGCAAAAACGGTTACATCCGGAATGTTTCCAAAAATTTATGCCTGTTGTAGCGTGCAATTTTATTTATCTACCTTAAGTCAAAGAGTCACAACCAGTCAAAAAACAAAAGCAAGTAAGCATTTTAGTGTTCAAACCGTATAATTGGTGATTTTTACCCGTTGGGGTGTAATTAAATACAAAATTATGTTTCAATAAAACAAAATTATTGGATACAAATTTATTAGCAATATACTTATCAAAATCGTATCAAAAGATAGTTGAATAATCATTAAATAAAATAATTTTCTTAATAGATCCAGTACGAGAGTACCACCACCAAGCACTGTTTAAAATTCAAATGAGTTTTTTTTGGGGGGAGGGAGGGGGGGTCGGTTGTGCTTACGTGTTGGACAGACTGTGGGTTCGTATCCCGGTCCGGGCAAGCATGTTCGTAGGGGGTTCGGAATCCACTTTAAACCGTAGGTTGGTTTTGGTTTCATGACGCACGATCCGAAGGCGGACAAGCCGCACCAAACAAAAGATTAAACAATACAATAAGCATCGATCGATTCAGCAATAAAAGGAGTTTCAAATTATGCACATATAAAAACTAACAATGTGAATAAAGGTAAATATATAAAATTTTGTCAAGAATTTTATAAGTTTGTGATTTAAAACAAGTTGACCAGCAACATGAAGTGTGATATAAAAAATATGAGAATGAAATTTGTGTCTATATAAACTGCATGTGTTTCAGAAAATGTGCTTTATAATTCTATTTGGTAACGGGTATTCCCTCCTTTTGTTTGTATTACAGCTGTAACACGTCGAAGCATAATTTCCACACGTTCTCTGTAAGTCCTGGGCAGGAATAGCTCGCCATGCCTCTTACAAGGCTGTGAGAAAAGATTGTTGCGAAGATGGGCGTGCGTGGCAGTGTCGTACTCGTCGCTCCAGTTTGTCCCACAAGTGCTCGATCGGATTGAGATCGGGACTCTGAACAGGCCAGTCAAGTACATTCGCCTCATTTTCAGGAAACCAGTCCAGCACACGTTTTTTAGTATGACATGGAGCTCGATCCTGCTGGAAGAAACAACCATCGGCGCCGTAGTATTGCCATAGTGTAGGCAAGGCCCAATGATCCAGAATGTCGAGGTACACGTCAGCGTTCATGGTACCGGGTACATAGAGCAATGGACCGAATCTTAAACAGGAAAACAACCCCACATGGATCCTCCTCCGAATTTCTGCAGTGTCCAAATAATTATGTCCATTTCGTGTATAATGGCCACTGCATGGCTAACCCGGCGACGTCTTGATATAAGGTATTATTATAGTGTAAAAATTTCCGCAGATTTCAAATCCGTGGAAATTTTTAATCTATCTTTAACGAATACGCTTTTACGAAAAAAAAAATTAAACAATGCCTGTCAAAATGTTTTTTATTTTTTGCTCTCCGCTGAAATTGAAGAGGGCAGGAAATATAATATTTCTTTTTTGAACGCGAAGGGGCACGAAATGCAATCTGTTTATATTTGGAAAGGGAAAGTTACCGTGACGTTACAATCTCTTACAAAAATATAAAATATATTCAATTTAAAAGTTATTTATATAAAGAAAATCATATTTTTAGGTATGGATCTAAAGTGAAATTTTCCGCAGATTTCAGATCCGCTAAAATTTGTACTCTATTTTTAACGGTCTTGGAGAAAGAAAAAGAACTAATTGACTCCAGTTAATTGTTGTTTTGATTGTTTGTTTTTATCGTCTGGCTGGAAAATTATTCCTCCGAGCAAAATCAAAACGGACACGAAAACAATAAATTTAGAGTCTGATCTCTATGCTGTAGCATTCAATAATGATTAAATTTCATTAAATTCATTTTTAAATGTTCTAGATTAAATTTTTTTTTTATTCGCCGCGACACAAAAAATTCGGACTACCTGTATGCCAAATCTCATTGCTGTAAGTGCCATAGAATCGTCAGGATTTTGCGGCAAGAAACAGACAAATACTTTCTTTCATAATAGTAGAGATGCAATAAAAAATCAGTGATGTGAAAAGGTAAATAGTGATGATTGTAGCGGGTGATTCAACAAAATCAAATAAAACAGATGGTGTGTTAATAAAATGTTGGTAAAACTATCCAAGGTCATTACAAGATGTTAAAATATGATTAATGAAAGAGACTAATGACAAAATGCTGGGACGTAGGTGCAGGTCTAATTAACCTTAATGTTGCAAAAAATGACCGTCTAGCGACAAACGCAACTAATTTTTTTTCTTGCATAACTCGTAACAAAATGTTTCAACATTTGTCAGAACATATTTTCATACAGGTAGGTAGTTAATTAACGTCGCACTGGAGCAACACAAATGACAAGGTTGACACACGAGCTGGTACACCACTCTCTAAACTTCGACACCACGCCATCGTGCGAACATTTCAGGACACGACAGATTTAACGTGCCCCAGTTCTCGTGTACACGACGGTCTTTGGCTGGACCGAGGTTTTTCACAAGAATGCAGTACTTAGTAGTCTTAATAATACAGATCGTGAGAAACTTTGGTACCAACTAGTAGATAAAGGTACGGTCAGTATCAGTTATATGGTCAGCTCAGCGGTCCAGAAAAATCCGACCATATAAGCGGGGTGACCATATATGCGGAACAATACTACACGATTTAATTATGGCATGATATATTCACCTATCAGAATACTATAGTGCTCATAAACAAATAATTAAACTTTTAAGAATATTTTAAAATTAATTAGATTAAACGGGTTCTCTGGAACGACGAATCAAGGTTCACCCTCTACCGTTCGGATGGCAGGGTCTGGCGGCTGCCTGGAGAACGCCTCCTGCCAGAATGCATTGTGCCCACAGTAAAGTTCGGCGGAATTATGGTCTGGGGGTGTTTCTCCTGGTATGGATTGGGACCTTGGTCCCTATTCATGGTAAGCTCAACGCCGAGGCCTACTGCACTACACGGTTAAGCGTCCTTTACTTTTATTTCCCCCTGCACATTTTTCACCTCTGAAACAAAGAATTCTGTCCGGCAAGAACGGATAAAAAAGTCCACATTCATCAACGGTGAACACCTTGGCAGATTCATATCTTTCGAGGACTTTTTTCTTCTGGTCATTCCCTGTGTTGCTCCACGCCTCAAGAAATGTTACAATTACTATTTTTCAACAAAAAAAATCCCGATAGCCCCATTGAAAAGATTAAAAAACGACCATATAACCGATAACAAGGAAAATAAAATGACTATATAAGCGGTGCGCTTTAACACATGTTCCCTATTAAGTTAGACAGGACTTTAGAAAACTGATCATATATAAGCGGGGTGACCTTATAACAGGTTGACCATATAGCCGGTACTAACTGTATAAGGAAGAGCAACAAAATCCTAATTGCCCTTCATGTAGGGTGACCAACTTTCGGCCATGGATTTAAGGGAACAATGGACATTAAAAACACATTTTACACCTATCCTATTGTTATGGAATTTACATACTGTTTTGAACTACAAGGCCTATATATAAAGTTTGGTCCATAGGTATCAAATCAACCGCAAAAGTTCTTACATAAAACATGGTAAAATATTCTGATGAATTAGCTCAAATTGACAGGACAATGTGAATTAGTTTTCCATGTACTGTCAAAATTTTAATTCACATATTTTACACACACACACAAATCAAATTAATTTCATTTCGTAAAAATATCATTGTAATTTCAAAAATAAATTTCTACTAAAACACTTAGAGGAAGGGGCTACGATAGCCCAATTGAAGGAGCAAAGGATTAGTCACCATAAGGTTGTGAGTTCGAACCTCGGTCTCCGTCCTTTACACGGGGACTGGTGCACGTTAAATTTCTCGTGGCCTCAAAAGTTCTCACGTTGGCGTGGTGAGGAAGTTTGGAGAGTGGGGTGCCAGGGCAGGCGTTGTTCTCGTCATCTGTTCAAAATTACGAGGCGTCATCATTGGATTTTTTTCTTGGATTGGGATAAGATCTTGGACCCTTCGGGATTGGTCCCGGATAGTATTGCTCCAATATGAAGTTAATTAACTTTGTGTCAAGTATTGTAGACTTACTGTACTATCTATTATATCTGATTTAACTGTGCAAATCCGTCAAAAGTAATCGATATTGAAAATTTGTTTTGGTATCCACATAATTTTATATGTTGTTTTTGTCGTGCGGGTCATATATAGCTCAATTGGGGATGCCATTGCCCCGGAGGATTGGACTTCTTCATGCATGGCACATCCGTTTTACAGGAAGGTCCCTTTCACACATCCATTCACTCACACATATCGTAATTTAGATCCCAATCAGAGGCCGATTACCCCCTGATCAGGTACCCCCAGAGGTATTGATTTGGTATGGGAACATGGGGGACTTTGGGACCACGACCTATTTAACGTGTCCCAGCCACCATTAGCGAACACGACGGTCTTTAGCCAGGTCTAAGCTCCGATCTCGCAACCATCAGAATTGCAGGCTCCTCTGAGGACAGAACTCACAACCCTTCCGATGCGAGCCCGACGCTCTACTGTCTGAGCTACTGCGGCTCAGAATTTGATATAAATTCACAATATCGAGTTTCGATTGATTTCGGTGTTTTTGAAAGGTCACAGCTGGAGAAAAAGATTTTTTGCTGCGAGAACACTATTGGCGTGCTTTCGTTGCGAGTTGTGACTGGCAAAGGCAACCCCGTTTTTTTATGATTATGGCAACCCCACAATTGTTTGAATATCTTATTAATTTTTGTAAATCGTTGTCTTTTTTAATTTACCATGTCTAAATAGCTATTAGTGTAATATTTTATACTAAGACACATATGGCCCTGTTACATCAGACTTATAACTAATAAATATGGCCTTTAAACTTATACATTATAACAATTTTATAACTAATTTTAAACTATAACAATTATTCAGAAAAAGTAAAAACTTTTTATTAAAGTTAATACACCTAAGTAGAAGTAAGAATAAAATGTTTCGCATTCTTTTCGTTTTTTATAATTCTATTCGTTAATATTTTAATTATTCTCCGCTAAGTCGAAACCTGTGTTTTTTCTAAGAAATTTGTCATTGGCGACATAAATAGCACGCCAAAAGCGTTGCCACAAAAAATCTTTTTATTAAAGCTGTACCACATTGGTACCCAATCCCTCATGGAATAAAATAACTCACAAAATATATTTTTTTATTATTTCCAATGGCAAGGCTGGGTACAGATTGTAAAGACAAATACAATACATGATACAATACAGAAATACAATACAGAATTGACCGAAGTCATTGTAGCCTTATACAAGGCCAGAAGTGATGGTCACTTGTGAAGGGGCACCCAATGGGTGGACCGTCATTGTCCCTAACAAAGGACAGCACAATTTACATCCATGCCCTGACCCGGATTCGAACCAGGAACCTTCCGATCCAGAGGCCAACACCTTGACCACTAGACCGGTTGGTCGGCACTCACAAAATATAACCACTAATAAAATAGCAGTTCTGCTTACAGTATATCCACTGAAATTATTGTTAACTAGCTGAATAACCCGGCGTTGCTCGGGTTTCAAATATGACCGCGACATTTCCCTATGTTAACTCAAATACACAAACTCTGCGGAACGTGTTTCCTAACGCGACAGCTAAAATATGACCGCGACATTTCCCTATGTTAACTCAAATACACAAACTCTGCGGAACGTGTTTACTAACGCGACAGCTAAAATATGACCGCGACATTTCCCTGTGTTAACTCATACACAAACCCTGTAGAACATGTTTCCTTATCCATGTCCATTTATTGCAGAAAAACAAACTTCAAGGGGTACTTTTAGGACTACCCGTTTACCAATTTTCATGGCTACAGATTGGTCTGAAGACAGGAAAGAAATAGCCTATGTTTTCTACAGTGTTCTAATGTGTATAAGTGTGCCAAATTCGGTGTGGATTGGTAAAAAGGTGTAGATTCGGTATAGAGAATTATACACATACATATATATATACACTACCCTACAATAATGGACCGGACAGCAAGATGTGATGGTATTAGGGAAAGAATACATGCTTTAATAGGGGGATGGTCCCTCACGCGTAGTGTAATTACACTATTAACCCTCCTGGGTATACTTTCAACAAGGTTTTGATACACAGCTATGAGTATTTGTGTCCATTCCTGCTGCTTTAGAATGTAGCCAGCTCAGCTGTAGATTCCGGACGTGGTTCCGTGGCCCGTAAGCGTCGCTCTAACTCGTGCCACGATGTTCTATGGGGTTTAGGTCGGGACTCTGAGCAGGCCAGGGAAGACGTTTTACATCTATATCTTGATACCGCTGCTTGACAGAAGCTGCAACATGACATGGAGAGTTGTCGTCCGGGAAATAACATTCGTCCATTCCATAAAATTGCCAGAGCGTAGGTAGAACCTGATTGTCCAAAATGTGTTCATGTAGGCGTCGGCGTTCGATTGACCAAGAACAACGTGCAAAGGTCCCAGGCCATACCACGAAAAACACCACCAAACAAGTAGTCGGATTTTAAGCAAATCCGCTGGTGTCCTATCCATTATTGTAGGATAGTGTGTGTGTGTGTATTACCACTCTTTCTGCACCTCAAAAAAATTGAACACTTCTTCCGTCTGAAGAAAGAAAATTTCCATTTCTCAGACATACTCCGAGCATATAGATCCCCTCTTATCATTTTGAAGAAACTAAGAAACGAATTATCTCTGACTCTGAACTTACACTACTAAGTTTCATTTCGATCTCTCTGCCAAGTTTGCTCCATGCTTTCATTTATAATGGTATTCAATATCTCTCTTACAAAGTCTTCATAACTGTGTCCTTCCACAATTAATTTTTTAGTTCAATAATTTTAAGACCCGCATCCTTCCATAATTCTCTTGTGCCACAACTATTAAATCCTCTTTTCTTTTTCAAGGAAATCCATTTTAAACCATATAACACGTATCCGTACGAACAAAACTCAATTACTTTCGTTCATAAAACACAGCAAAAATGCACCAATTCAAATTTTAAATTGGGTCGAGACAGAAAACAATTGTCAGACACCATTTTTCTGTCGATGGGACCTTTGATCAGTCCAGATCCTTTGAAAAACAGCGTTTTTCTGTCGATGATGGCCCCATGATCAGTACAAATCCTTGAAAAACAAACAGCCTTTTTTTTCTGTCTATGAAGGCCCCTTGATCAGTTCAGATCCTTTAAAGAACAGCGTTTTTCTGTCGATGACGGCCCCTTGATTAGTCCAAATCCTTGAAGAACAGCGTGCTGTATATGTTGATGACGGCTCCTTCCTTGATCCTCCATATCTCTTAAAGGTAGAGTTGATGTTGCTTTTGGAGGTTTTTGATGCAAGGACCATATTTGGCCATGCTACGCCAGACACAATACATACAATATCAAGTAATAGACATACACACAATGAAAGAAAGGTAGAATTGAAACGGTTTTTAGAATAGAGTATAGGATTAAGTATAGATCATTGGTTAATGTTCCATTAACCTTGGAATTAACCAAACATCGTTTTTTTCCAAAAACAAAATAGCGCGCTGGGTCTCTGCGTCTCCTTTACCGATTCGAAAATACCACTTCTAGACACCAATGTAGCAGATTGAAGAGCGGTATCCTAGATGTTTACTGCCGACCAAACGGTGTGGTGGATAAGCTGTTAGCCTCTAGATAGGAAGGTTCGTGGTTTGAATCCAGGTCAGTCTGCTGGTGCTCCTTAAATCTGTTGTGGTTGAAAGTCCTCACGTTGGGTTGGTGTGGAAGTTTGGAGAGACGAGTGCCAGCTCAGGTGTTGCCTCGTCATCTGATCGTGGTTCAAATTGGCGTGGTGTCGGGCCCTCGGTTATCTCCCTTGGGATTGATCCCGGACCATCGTCAATAGCCAAGTGTTGCTCTAGTATTAAAAATAACTAGATTACCTAGATGTTTACAGTGATGAACGCAATCTTTCCATAAAACGATTTATTATGTACGTATAGTACAGGGTAATATAATGGTACTGGTACTATTTTCAGACTAGAAATATCGTAACGTACATTCCGAATCTGTTCTATAAGTACGTTGAGGTTGGGAACAAAGGAGAATAGTACCGCACCAACTTCTACAGAACGCCTTCCGAGAAGTAAAGTGATCGTGATGCAGTCTGGAAAGTTAAGCACTGGTGCCAAGCCGTGTCCGATAGAAGAAAATTTCAAGTATTATAAACAACTAGCCATTGCGTGACGTCGTTGCCCGTGACAGTTCTTTCAGTGAGGTCAGGTGTGAACACTGCTCGCTAGCGCTCGCCAAACCCGGTGATTGCTATGCATTCCCATTTAATTGCGAGGAGATCCAATAGGCGTTTCGTCACAATCTCTTGGTAAACGTAAAAGATATTCAATTGAAAAGTTTTTTTTTTTAACAAAATGAAATGTATTATGTATTGATCAAATGTAAAGTTTTCCGCAGATTTCATATCCGTTGAAATTTTTATCTATCTTTAACGATCGCTGAGATAGAAAAAAGCACCGAAGAACGTAAAAGTCGTGACGTCATTGTCTCATTCATCGCCAGCTCTGACGGAAGAACTGGATCAAGAACTCTACGACATCCAAACATAGAAGAAACTATCTTGAACATTGTGGATGAAACACCCCACACAAGTACAAGAGATATTGCACGTCGTGTACATGTGAGTCAACCCACCGTTTGGAGAGTCTTAAATGAAGAACATTTACACTCATTCCATATTCAGGGAGTCCAAGCGTTGCAAACAAGTGATTACACGCTGCGCGTAGAATTCTGCCAATGGTTCTTGCAGCAGTGTGCTCTGCAGTCGGATTTACAGCTGCTGTGCTATTCATAAATGAGGCGACTTTTACACAGGAAGATGTTTTCGATGTACACAATACTCATGTGTGGGCAACAGAAAATCCACACGATACACGTCCATTCCAAACACGTTTCTCTGTGAATGTTTGGGTGGGTATTGTGAACAATTTCCTCATAAGCTCATATCTCCTACCAAAAGGCTCACATTATCGTATTTTTCTGAAAGAGGTTTTACCAGAACTGCTGCAAGATGTTCCGACTGTTGTTCGTAATCACATGTGGTTTCAGCATGATGGTGCACCAACTCATTTCAACGTGGTTGTCCGCAAATCACGTGGATACCAGTTTTGCGGGGTGATGAATTGGGCGTGGTGGACAAGTCCGATGGCCACACCGATCACCAGATTTATCGAGCATCGATTACTTCTTATGGGGCATCTGAAGATCATAGTTTACGGGACTCCAGTTGACTCAATTGAAGATCTCGTTGCTCGACTATCCATTGCTGCTGTAAGCGTGCTCGAAATGCCTGGCATCTTTGGAACTGTTCGCCAATCACTTCTTCAACGCTACTAAGCATATTTTTAAGCATGTTGGGGGTCGCAATTTTGAGCATTTATTGTAAACATAGCTGCAAAGAAGAACTTTGCAATGATGTTGTAAATAAACAATGTTTTTTTTTTGTTCTCGTCTCATTTTTTTGTGTTCGTCCTCCACGCGTCACTTCCGACTAGGGATGCGACATCGACAGCGAAACATCGATGTTCAAAATTAAAACATCGATGTTGATAATACATCGTCCCAAAAACATCGCTGTTTTCAAACATCGATGTTTTTAAAATTCAGTGTATTTAAACTTTTCCCCCCATTTCTTAAAACTGGTTTAGCAACTAGTGATGCGACATCGGCTCCAATACACTGATGTATTTTATAAAACATCAACATCGATGTCGCATCCCTACTTCCGACCATACATTCTTATACTAAAAATGTTTGTTTCAGTAAGCTGTAACCACCCCTCCAAGTTTGTCCCATGACCGTAGAATCACCCTGTAGTCCTTTACGGATGTTTTAGTACTCTTAATGATTTCAATTCAAAAAGAAACCTAGAGCCGGCGGTAACCCAGTATGTAGAGTCGAGGATTAACAACGGAGCATTCCGCGATCCAACCCAAAACCATCATGTATGTTGAGGGATGGTGCACATTTAATCTCTCGTCTTTAAATGTCTTCACATTGGCGTGGAAGTTTGGAGAGTATGTTGCCAAAAGTATTCGGATATTATTCTGCAGAGAAACAACAATTAAAACAATAAATAAAAAAATTGAAGTGCATGGGCATAAATAGAACGTGGGCCACGCTGAGCCCAGTTGGAAGAGACGCAGATTTGTAACCACTAGGTGGAGTTCGAAATTCGATCCGAACAAATAAAGATACCTTGGGTGTAAGTGTGGCAAGGGCCATATTTAGCCAATCTGCGCCAAAAGAAAGACAAATATTAACTGACACAGAAGAAGGGGAAATACGCTCAGGCAGAAGTCGTACATGAGCTATCCCCACATACACAACTTAAAGGTACGTAGTTAATTAACGTCGCTAGTGGAGCAACACAATTGGGCTATTGGCGACGGTCCGGGATCAGCCACTAAGGGAGAGACCCAAGGACAATGCCCTCGTAATTTTGAACCACTGTTGTATGATAAGGTCAAATATGGAGAATTCAAGTTCGGCTGCCCTGATCGTTTTCAATGGAACGGCATAATTGCAATGAAACAAATAAACCTGGATGGAAATGCAATTTGATGTCAGATCGTTCGGATTGAGCAAGATGAAATACGGAGGATTCAAGTTCGGCAGCCCTGATCGATTTTGCTAAAAACGAATAAATTGCAATGAAACAAAAAAAAAACCTGGATGTAAATGCAATCTGATGGCACATGTACTTTTGTGATGAGCCCATTAACTGAGGTTAAATCTGGAGAATTCAAGTTCGACTGCCCTGATGGGTTTCACCGAAACGGAATAAATTGCAATGAAACAAAAAACTGGATGGGAATGCCATCTGATGGTACATGCACTTTTGTGATGGACGCAATGAGTGAGAAAATTATGGAAAATTCAAGTTCGGCTGCCCTGATTGATTTCGCCAAAACGGGATAAATTGCAATGAAACAAAAAACTGGATGGAAATGCCATCTGATGGTACATGCACTTTTGTGATGGACGCAATGAGTGAGAAAAAATATGGAAAATACAAGTTCGACTGCCCTGATTGATTTCGCCAAAACGGAATAAATTGCAATGAAACAAGAAAACTGGATGGGAATGCCATCTGATGGTACATGCACTTTTGTGATGGACGCAATGAGTGAGAAAAAATATGGAAAATACAAGTTCGACTTCCCTGATGGATTTAGCCCAAATCGGAATAAATTGCAATGAAACAACAACAACAAAAAACTGGATGGGAATGCCATCTGATGGTACATGCACTTTTGTGATGGACGCATTGAGTGAGAAACAATATGGAGAATTCAAGTTCGGCTACAACCCAAATTAGCCGAACTTGAATTCTGGCCCTGATCGATTTCGCTGAAACAGAATAAATTAAAATGAAATAAATCAACCTGGATGTAAATTCAATTTGATATCATGTATATTTGAGATCTTACGGGGATTGAACAAGATGAAACACGGATGGTTCAAGTTCGGCTTCCCGCATTGATTTCGTCGAAACTGAATAAATTACAATACAAAAAACCTGGATAGAAATGCAATCTGATTACATATGTACTTTTGTGATGGACGCATTAAATGAGAAAAAATATGGAGAACTCAAGTTCGGCTGCCCTGGTCGATTTCGCTGAAACGGAATAAATTAAAACGAAACAAATCAACCTGGATATAAATTCAATCTGATATCAGATATTTTTGAGATCTTACGGGGATTGAACAAGACGAAACACGGATGATTCAAGTTCGGCTTCCCGCATTGATTTCGTCGAAACGGAATAAATTACAATAATACAAAAAACCTGGATAGAAATGCAATCTGATGACACATGCACTTTTGTGATGGACGCATTGAGGTGAAATATGGATAATTCAAGTTCGTCGGGGCCCTGATCTATTTCAATGAAACGTAATAAATTACAATGTAGCAAATAAACCTGGATGGAAATGCAATCTGATGTATTCCCGAGATTGTACGGGGACTGAGCGAAATGAAACACGGAGGATTCAAGTTCGGCTGCCCTGATCGATTCCGCTGAAAATGAATAAATTGCAATGAAACAAAAAAAAAAAAAAAAAACACGATAGCAATGCAATCGGAAGGCGCAGGCACTTTTTCTGGGATACGCATTGAGGGAGAGGAAATATGGAGAATTTAAGTGGGGTTTAGGGTCAATAAACAAAAGATTTCGGATGTGTTAGTTGAGGGGAAGGGAGCTCCGAAAGAATTTCCGGTCGACCTCGAAGGAGGTCGTTCCTTCAATTATTCCCCGTCTTGACTTCCTCCGCAAACCGTTTTGTGCACTGGCGTCTTTCAGGGATGATAAAAGTGGGCCTTTTATGCGTTTTCATTTCGGATTATGTAGGAAGGGAAGGGCGAGCGTTTATGTCAACTTCAATGGATAGCTGGCTGCAAGAAGTGATAATGGTGGGTGACTTTCGCTTTTACCTGTTTTTTCCCCTACGCACCGGGTACGCTTCCAGAAAATGAATCCACAGGGGGCCCAATATAGTCTCTTCTTATTCCAATTAGGGATGCGACATCGACAGCAGAACATCGATGTTCAGAATTAAAACCTCTATGTTCAAAATTAAAACATTGATGTTCAAAATTAAAACATTGATGTTCAAAATTAAAACATCTATGTTCAGAATTAAAACATCTATGTTCAAAATTAAAACATTGACGTTCAAAATTAAAACATCGACGTTCAAAATTAAAACATCGATGTTCAATATTAAAACATCGATGTTCAAAATTAAAACATCGATGTTCAAAATTAAAACATCGATGTTCGAAATTAAAACATCGATGTCCAAAATTAAAACATCGATGTTGATCATGTATGGCCCAAAAACCATCGATATTTTTTAAATATCAGTGCATTTAAACTCCCTCCCCCCCCCCATAGTTCCTAAAACTGGTTTATCAATGTACCAAATAATGTTCGCCGGGGGATATTTGATTTGTCATTTGCAGTGTTAATTAATTTAAAACTAAGACTTTTTTTATTGTCAAAACAAAGTCAAAAAAATTGATAAGAACAGTTAACAAATCTTTTAATTTTATCTTTTAAACATCGACAACGTAAAAACATCGATGTGAAAAAAACATCGGCTCCAATACATCGAGGTTTTTTATAAAACATCGATATTTTGAAAACATAGACACATCGATGTCTTATCCCTAATTCCAATCACAAAGCCGAAATACTATTCAACTATTTATTTACTCTATTTCTCTGCATAAAAATATCCCATTGCAGAAGGGGCCGCGCTGGAGTCTGAGAAATAACGAACCGGAAGAGCATCGGTAAGGGGTAAGGTAATTTTAATTAACATCGTACTATACCAACACAACGGACAATTGACGACGGTCAGGGATTAATCCCGTAAGGCAATGATCTGAGGATAACAGCACGTTATTTTAAACCACGGTCATATGACGAGGCAACACCCGAGCTGGCACCCCACTCTGGAATAACCAACCGGAGGGTCCGAGTTCAAATCCAACAAATGACCGTCGTGTACAAAAGGGGCTGGTGCACGTTGAATCTGTTGTGGCCTCAAATGTCCTCACGTCTGCGTGGTGTGGGAGTTTGGAGAGTGGGGTGCCAGTTCAGGTGTTGCCTCATCATCTGACTGTGGTTCAAAATTACGTGGTGTTGTCCTCGCATCTTTCGCTTCGGGTTTGATCTCAGACCGTCGTCAAGAAATTTTGTAATTAACGTCATACTAGAGCAACACAAACGGGGTATTGACGACGGTCCGGGATCAATCCCTTAAGGGAAAGAACCGAGGACAATACCTCGTAATTTTGGAACCACGGTCAGATGACGAGGCAACACCTGAGCTGGCACCCCACTCTCCAAACTTCCACACCAACCCAACGTGAGGATTTTCGGCCACGATAGATTTAAGGTGCACCAGCCACCTCTAAACCATACGCTTACAAACATCCATACCCGGACCCGGATTCAATCAATGAAGAAAATTCTTCCGGTTCAAACTCATGACTTCGGTTGATTGATATTAATGAGCCGGACAACTTAAGCCGACCACGTCCACTCCCCGTCGCACCTATCTCAGGTGGACGAGGGCTTTTCGGACAGCGAGTCCTAGGGCCTTCCTCTCAAGTTTCTTTTTAGAGGCTCTCCGTAGCTTTTGGCTAATCCGCTGTGGGTTTTGAATAACTCGGTATGGAGGGGACTGCTTCCACTCGAGATAGAAAGAGAGAGGACCCGGAATCGAACCAGGAACCTTTCCAGTCGTCAAGAGCTCATTGTGTTGCTCCAGTACGATGTTAATTAAAATACCTAAACATTTAAAAATCGTTTATATATATATATATATCATTCAAACAATAAAGCACTGTTTAAAAAGAATGAAACAAAACATAATTTTTTTTTATAGATCTTCAAAAATTTTCACGGAGGGACCTTTGTGGCTCAGTGGATATGCCCACTGCGCTAGCAACCTTCGAGTTGTATGCGGCGTATAGTCGGTATGGAATTGGTATCTTTAATTAGCGTCGTACTAGAGTAACACAACTATTGACGACGGTCCGGAATCAATCAAGAAAGCAACAAACCGATGACAACATCACGTAATTTTGAACCTCGGTCAGATTATGAGGCATCACCTGAGCCGGCACCCTGCTCTCCAAACTTCCACATCACGCCAACGTGCGGCGCGTGTTAGATTCTTGTCACGTGTATTTATTACTTCTGTGTCAGTAAATCCTGGTTCGAATCAAGGTCAGGGCATGGATGTTTGTAAGCGTATGGTGTAGAGGCGGTTGGTGCACCTTAAATCTGTCGTGGCCGAAAGTCCTCACCTTGGGTTGGTGTGGAAGTTTGGAGAGTTGTGTGCCCGGTCAGATGTTGCTTCGTCATCTGACCGTGGTTCAAAATTACGAGGCGTTGTCCTCGGATCTTTCCCTTAGTAGATTGATCTCGGACCGTCGTCAATAGCATGTTGTGTTGCTCTAGTACGATGTTAATTAAAAATTATCTGTGTCAGTAAAAATTTCATTGTGCGTGTATATTATTTGATATTATATGTCGTGTCTGTCGCAGTGTGGCTAAATAACGCCCTTGCTGCCATAAAAACCCAAAAACCAACCAATCCATTTTCACTGAAACTTGAGTGTTTAAAGATAGTGTCCCGCTTTACTTTACTTTTTTTTTTTAAAGAATAACCGTTAAGGGAGTGACGGTCCCCCAGAGCCTCCTTTTGATTACGAATCAGTGAATTTTTGATGGAATGTCAACATTTCAAATTTTTTCGAACAGGTACAAAGTGGGCTCTATGGAACGGCTCTCTGAAAGAGGTAATTGACCTTGGGTCATTTGATTTCTGAATAAGTTTGAAAACGCGTTAGAAGGTCTGCCGCTCGCAAAATTATGAATGGCGATTATCGTCAGTGTTTTCCCCCTCCAACTCGTTATCAATGTTATCGTTATCGGAACGATAAACTTAGAGCCAGAATCCGCGCTATAGACGCCAAACGTGGAGGTATTTGCTTATGTTACCACCAGTCCCCTAATTATTGTACAACCTTTCCTAGACTCTCCCTATCGCTTCCTTGGATCCTGTTATTCTCTTTTACACAAACGCGGTATATCGAGGATAATTGTAACTGTATTTCATGAGGAGCCGTCATCCGATGTAGTCCACTCATCTAAATTTCCGTGACAGATCGGTGAAGAGTTTTTTCAAAAAAGGCCTCATTTAATCGCTCTTTTCGGAAGACAAAGAGCTCGGTAATACCGTGGGTCAAGAATAGCTTGCTTGTTTTACGAGGTATAAAATTTGTAAATAACTTTAATCTCAGTTTTATGCAAATTATTATACTGACTTTTCCAAACCCTCCCTATCGCTTCCCTGAATCCAGTTATTTTTTTGTACACAAACGAGGTATATCGAGATTAATTATAATTGTATTTATCAGGAGCTGTCACCAGATGTAGTCCACTCACCTAAATTACCTTGACAGATCGGTGTAGAAATTTTGCAAAACAGCCCTCGATGTATCGCTCTTTTCCGAAGAGCGCGATATACCGTGGGTCAAGAATAGCTTGCTTGTTACCAAGTATAAAATTTGTAAATATATATATATAACTTTAATCTCAGCTTTATACAAATTATTATACAGTAAGATCCCGTTACAACGAATACCGATACAACGAAAAATCCTGTTATTACGAAAGTCATCGAAGTCCCAATCCGAAAAGCAAATGAATCAAATGCGCACGACATTCAGCAATCTGAGTTGGAGAAAATTTGGAAAGCTACAAAAAACAAAACTTTGGTTCCTGACGACGTGAATTTAAAAAATTATCTCAGTGTAGATGGGGGGACTACGTTTCAACATGTTATGAACTGACCGAAGCAGACATCATCCAATCCATTAAAGACAGCTAAGATGAGGCCAATGAAAGTAGTGAAGATGAAGAGGCTGTGGTTGTAGATGATGTGCGCAATGTCACTTCTTCAGAAGCCTTAGCAAGTTTGGAGACAATGCAGACATTTATTTCGTCACAAAGCAATGTGCCGAACTTTATCTTTACAAACATTCACCCAGCTGCAAAATTATTTACTCTCAAATACAACAACAAACCTTGTTCAGAAGAAAATCGTAGATTTTCTGAAATAAAGTTTTGTTTCTTCGCATTTTGTTCTTTTAGGATTAATTTTTCCCAAAAGAAGTAAGTCAATTTTTTTTCAGGTTTTATAAAATGCTATAAAAATGTATTTATTTGAAAAAATTATTTTTCTCTGGCTCATTTCAATGAATTGCAATAAACTTTCTAATTGCAGTAGCTAATCATAGTATTATAAGCAGTCTTCTTTCGAAACAAAAGCCGAATTTACGTATTTAAAATGTTCTTTTTTATTTGAATTAGAAAATTTTCGTTACAGCGAAATTTCCGTTATAACGAAAAAAATTTACGGTCCCATGAAGTTCGTTGTAACGGGAACTTACTGTATTGGCTTATCTTGACCTTATCGCTTCTCTGAATCCCGTTATTTTCTTGTACGCAAACGCGGTATATATCGAGGAAGGATAATTGTAATTGCATTTCATGAGGGGCCATGTAGTCTAATTTTGCATCATGCATCTAAATTTCTGTGTGACATATCGGTGTAGAATTTTTACCAAAACAACACTCCATGTATCGCTCTTTTCCGAAGACAAAAAGAGTTCGATACACCTTGGTTAAGAATAACTTGCTTGTGATGAAGCAAAAAATTTACAAATAAATTTTATCTAAGTTTATGCAAATTATTATATTGCCTTTTCTAGACCCACCCTATCGATTCCCTGAATCCCGTTATTTTCTTGCACGCTGTATATCGAGGACTATTGTGATTGTATTTCATGAGGAGCCGTCACCAAATGTAAATTTCCGTGACAGATAGGTGTAGAATTTTTGCAAAAAAGTTCGATGTATCGTTCTTTTAGGAAGAGAAAAAGAGTGCGATATACCGAGGGTCAAGAAAAACTTGCTTCTTCGGAATGAAGTATAAAAGGCTGTAAATAATTTGTCTAATTTTCTGAAAATTATTATACAGGTTTTCCTATCGTTCCGCTCGTGTATCGAGCTACTTTCTTGCACACAAGTGCGATACATCGCTGTTTATTGTATTTGTATTTCATAAGGAACCGTCATCTAAGGTTTTATTTAATCGTTACAAATGCCTGGCATTTGACAATTAAATCATCAGTCTTGCTTCCCAATATTTCACAACAATAGAATTTTAAACCATTGAATGCAGTACGCGTGTCTAAATGTTTTCTATTCATTTGTCGTCCAGAATAACATCAAGTACAATTGGATGAATTCCTACATAAGATACAGCGGTTCCTCGGTTGGAAAAGTTTCGGAGAAACAACTATTTTTTACGAGTTCAAATCCAACCAAAGATCGTCGTGTACAAAGAGTGCTGGTGCTTGTTAAATCTGTCGTGTCCTCAACGTCCTTACATTGACGTGATATGAAAGTTTGGAGAGTGGTATGCCAATTTCAGGTGTGACCTCGTCATCTGACCGTGGTTTAAAATTACGCGGTGCTGCCCTTGGATCTTTCCCTTCGCATTTGACTCCGGACCATCGCGGGTGTTGTCTCATCACCTGACCGTGGTTCAAAATTACGTGGTGGTGTCCTCGGATCTTGTCCTTAGGGGATTGATTCCGGACCGTCGTCAATAGCCCGTTTTGATCCAATGCGACGGTAATCAAAATACCTACCTATCTAACTAGTTGGTGTAAATCAATTGAATTATTGTTCCACAATTGAAGACAAATTGAATGGGGAGGCAATTGGTGATCGTCCAGGATCAACCCGAAAGGAAACACCAACACCACTTAATTTTGACAACGGTCAGATGACGAGGTCACACCTGAGCTGGCACTCACCACTCCAAACTTCCACACCACGCCAACATAAGGACATTTGAAGACACCACAGGATTAACGTACTCCGGCCCTCTTTGTACACGACGGTCTCTGGTTGGGTACTAGATAAATTATAGAAATGTTAAAAATCCATAATGATAAAGGTAGGTCGATACTTAAAAGTTCTCGAATACCAAGTATTCGATTCTGGCCATCTCTCCTTTAATGCAAATGATTTCTTGCAACTGATGAATTTTAGAAATGATTAAAATCCATAGTGATGAAGGTATTTGGTATTTTTTAGTTAACGTCGTACTAGAGCAACACAACGGGCTATTGACGACGGTCCGGGATCAGTCCCTTAAGGGAAAGATCCGAGGACAATACCTCGTAATTTTGAACCACGGTCAGATGACGAACCATAGTGATGAAGGAAGGTTGATACTTCAAAGTGCTCGAATACCAAATATTCTCTTCTGAAGAGTACTTGATTATGTCCTTTCTCTACTTAACACGAACTGATCAATTATAGTTATGGTAAAAATCCACAGTGATGAAGGAAGGTCGATACTTGAAATTGCTCGAATACCAAATACTCGATTCTGGCCATCTCTTCTTTAATGCAATTGATTTCTTTCAACTGAGATGAATTTTAGAAATGATAAAAATCCATAGTGATGAAGGAAGCTTGAATACCAAATATTCTATTCTGAAGAGTACTTGATTCTGTCCTTTGTCGACTTACACCAACTGATCAATTATAGTTGTGGTAAAAATCCACTATGAAGGAAGGTCGATACTTGAAAGTGCTTGAATGCCATGTATTCGATTCTGGGCCATCTCTACTTAAAACCAACTGATTTCTTGAAATCGATGCAAGCTATTGCTCTGAGGGTGGCACCCCCCGTGGGTGCTTCCGCCCACATCTTCCGGGGAAGAAGTTCAATTATCGAGCGCTAGGCAAGAGTGCCGGAAACAAAGGTCCCCAGGAGAGAGGTGTTTAGGGGTTCTCCGAAAGGAAGGCAGATAGGGATGAGACCGGAAGCAGGGAACATATGGCAGGAAATGCGCTCTGCATGCTGAATGGGTGGCCTTTAATGACCAGCTGCCATTCTATCCGACCGACAATCGCTCTGGCGTCCAGCCGATGCGCTCGCGTCGTCGCCAATTAGGGGACGCCCAAATGAGCGAATGGTGAGCCAAGTGATTGACTTACCTTAAAGAGCGATGCTACCAGCGACAGCATATTTTTTTTTTCTTCCTTAGAAATGAGATATTTAATCGCGAAAACTGATTCTCCGAAAATCTTGAATTTTGATTCTTAAAATATATTTGTCAATTGGGGGTTTCGATTCTGATAATATATTGATTGTCGCCAATTAGGGGACGCCCAAATGAGCGAATGGTGAGCCAAGTGATTGACTTACCTTAAAGAGCGATGCTACCAGCGACAGCATATTTTTTTTTCTTCCTTAGAAATGAGATATTTAATCGCGAAAACTGATTCTCCGAAAATCTTGAATTTTGATTCTTAAAATATATTTGTCAATTGGGGGTTTCGATTCTGATAATATATTGATTGTCGCCAATTAGGGGACGCCCAAATGAGCGAATGGTGAGCCAAGTGATTGACTTACCTTAAAGAGCGATGCTACCAGCTACAGCATATTTTTTTTTCTTCCTTAGAAATGAGATATTTAATCGCGAAAACTGATTCTCCGAAAATCTTGAATTTTGATTCTTAAAATATATTTGTCAATTGGGGGTTTCGATTCTGATAATATATTGATTGTCGCCAATTAGGGGACGCCCAAATGAGCGAATGGTGAGCCAAGTGATTGACTTACCTTAAAGAGCGATGCTACCAGCGACAGCATATTTTTTTTTTCTTCCTTAGAAATGAGATATTTAATCGCGAAAACTGATTCTCCGAAAATCTTGAATTTTGATTCTTAAAATATATTTGTCAATTGGGGGTTTCGATTCTGATAATATATTGATTGTCGCCAATTAGGGGACGCCCAAATGAGCGAATGCTGAGCCAAGTGATTGACTTACCTTAAAGAGCGATGCTACCAGCTACAGCATATTTTTTTTTCTTCCTTAGAAATGAGATATTTAATCGCGAAAACTGATTCTCCGAAAATCTTGAATTTTGATTCTTAAAATATATTTGTCAATTGGGGGTTTCGATTCTGATAATATATTGATCGTCGCCAATTATGGGACGCCCAAATGAGCGAATGGTGAGCCAAGTGGTTGACTTACCTTAAAGAACGATACTGCCAACTAGAGCATATTTTGTTTCTTCCTTAGAAATGAGATATTTTTAATCGCAAAAACAGATTCTCCGAAAATATTGAATTTTGATTCTTAAAATATATTCGTCAAATAGTGGTTTCGATTCTTACAATATATTGATCGTCGCCAATTAGGGATGCCCAAATGTGCGAATAGTGAGCCAAGTGATTGACTTAGGGTAAGGCGGGTTAATTGTAAACAGAATTTGTATGTTCACTTTCAATCCCTATTTTCATACTCGATAGATTAATTAACATTTTTAACCTACTAAACTAACTTGTCACTATTGTACTTTGATATTTTATTAGTATGAACATTCCAGAAAAGAAATTTAACACAGTACTCGGCTGTTTACAGTTACCCCTGAAAGTAGGGGTAATTGTAAACAACGATTTTCCTCGTGATATTGAATATTGAACAAGTGACAGCATGAGAAGTAGTGATGGCAGTAGAAGGAACTCCGATGGTATTTTTACCCTTCTAATACCATGTTTACAATAACCCCGTTTTTATCTTTACCAAATACTCCCACTTCTTCCCCCCCAAAAATATAGTGACACTTGAAAGTTGCATTGATCATAAGGTGAACTTCCAGGAATACAAAGGAATAAATGATTCAAACATTTACAGAACAAAGAATGTGAAAAGAACAGAAAAATACTAATTTAAAAATTAAAAAATGCAATCTCTTAGGTACCAAAAAACAAACACACATTACATTTCTTACACATTAACAGTACCCTTAAATTGGAAAATTTCTTTACGGTCTTCTCTGCTACAGGTTGGAGTAGGTAAAATTGCTTTGACATGGTATTTGGTAACTTAGAAATAGACTTTTTGAACCACAGCGAATTTAGTGTATGCATTATCGATATATTTGAGTCCGATGTTCTCAAACTCCTCTTCTGAAACAACATCCACCCTTCATACATACGAAACAAATATTTCTCTCCCCCACCCTTCAACAATTACAAACGTAGTTGTTTCAATGTCTTCTATGTGTATGACTCCAAAATATTTAATATCCCCTACAAGCTAGTCTTCTATATTTTGCTTGAATGTTTGGAGAACTTCAAATTCTTCACCGTCAATGTTAGTCAATTCTTTCAATAGTTTCTCATCCTCGCTCCTTTCCATTTGCTTCTTTCTTGGTTTCTTGCTTACCCCCCTTCTGGCTCTTTCACTATTTTCTCACCAGGTTTCCTTTTGTTCTTTTTCTTTTTTGCCTCCTTCTAGCGTGACAGTACTTGGTCAGTTGTAAGAACTACACGATATGTGTGAAGTTTTATTAAATCAGTCTTCCTGCTCCCCAAGAACACGAAAAATGCAATAAAACGCAATTCAAACGTACTAAATACGATTGAATGCAAAATTACACGGGAAAACATATTGGTTTTCCATCCAAATTGAACGAAACTATTGACAAAGTTGTGTTTACAATTACCCCGTCCCTTGAAAAAATATGGGGTAATTGTAAACATTCAACTGTAGATGCATTAAAGTTCCCAGAAGCAAAAATCAATGGTTTTCTGTTCGATGGAAACACAACTGACCGTAGTAAAGAATTGGAACAACATACTTTTCAATATATTATGGAGGGCAGCAGAAAATGCAGCACATAAAAATTTTAAAACCCAAGCTTTTCAACCATAAATTTTTCAACTAAACATATTGCTATCAGCTGTGTTTCAAAGAAATACGGGATCACCATATTGCATCCTCAGGGATGCCACATTTCATATTTCACAACTTTTTAGTTTCTCGGAATCCCATGTGGGCACTTGTATAGCTTGTTTACAATTGACCCTACCTTAAAAAGCTTTTCTTTATAAAACGCTGGATGTTCAATTGCAAACACTGATTGTACTTAAAATATATAGGTAGTCGCCAATTAGGAGATGCCCAAATGAGCGAATAGTGAGCCAATAATTGACTTACATTAAAGAGCGATACTACAAGCTAGAGTGCTTTTCCTACATAGAACGGTGGCTATTCAATCGCAAAAATTGAAAAATAGAAAATGTTGCGAACTCAATGTATTGATCGTGGGCAAACCCACAAATGGGCGAATGTTAATAAATTGATTGACCGTAACCTTTTGACTACGGCTGTAGATATAACTGAATGCTACTTAAGGGTCTCCTTTACTAGCCTTAGATATAACTGGCGCGATTCTTATAACTTTCAATGTAGAACTGCTGTACTGTGGTTGTATCTAAATTCTTTCTTGGCGCGATCAAGACACAACTGGCTGTACCGGCCGAAGTCTGAAGGTTAGAGAACAATGCTCTACTAGCTAGAGCATTTGTTTCTTCCTTAGAAATGTCGACCAACCGGCATAGTGGTTAAGGTGTTAGCCTCTAGATCGGAAGGTTCCTGGTTCGAATCCGGGTCCGGGCATGGATGTTTGTAAGCGTATGGTGTAGAGGCGGCTGGTGCACCTTAAATCTGTCGTGGCCGAAAGTCCTCACGTTGGGTTGGCGTGGAAGTTTGGAGAGTGGTGTGCCAGCTCAGGTGTTGCTTCGTCATCTGACCGTGGTTCAAAATTGCGAGGTGTTGTCCTCGGATCTTTCCCTTAAGGGACTGATCCCGGACCGTCGTCAATAGCCCGTTGTGTTGCTCTCGTACGACGTTAACTAAAATTACCATTACCATTACCTTAGAAACAAGATGTTAAATCGCAAAAAAATTTCCGAATTTAATTTAGATTCTTAAAATATATTCGTCAGTCAGGAATTTAGATTCTTAAATTCATATTAGGTTGTGATTCGTATAATATAGTGATCGTCATCAATTAGGGATGCACAAATGTTCGATTAGTGATCCAAGTGATTATTTTAAATTAAAGAGCGATGCTATCACAGAACCAAAGACCTTTTTTTTTTATAAAACGACGAATGTTCTATCGCAAACATTGATTCTCCGAAAATGTTAACCAAATACCTTCGTGTAATAAGGGGGCTGGTGCAAGTTAAATACGTCGTGGCCTAAAATCCCCTCGCGTTGGCGTGGTGTGGAAGTGTGGTGATAGATCTCGGACCCCCGTCGACAATAGCCCGTTGTGTCATTCCAGTGTGACGTTAATTAAATAACCACCTACCTTCTAAACGTACTTAAAATATATCGTGGGACGCCCAATTGAGCAAATAGTGAGACAAGCGATTGAAATAACTTAAGCAGTGATGAAACTAACATTCGAAGCCACGAAAGATAAAACGTGTACCAGCCCCCACTTACTCGGTCCAATCAAAGACCGTCGTGTACACAGCGGCTGGTGCACATTTAAATCTGTCGTCGCTTCAAATGCCTTCACGTTGACGTGGTGCGGAAGTTCGGTAATTGGTAATTTTGTAATTAACGTCGTTCTAGAGCAACATAACGGGTTATTGACGACGGTCCGGGATCAATCCCTGGTAAATATTAGAGGACAACACCTCGTAATTTTGAACCACGGTCAGATGACAAGGAAACACATGAGCAGGCACCCCAATCTCCAAACTTCCACACCAATCAAACGTGAGGACTTTCGGCCTCGACAGATTTAAGCTGCACCAGCCGCCTATACACCGTACCCTTACAAACATCCATGTCCTGGTGGCGAGGCCCTCCCCCTCTGATAGAAATGACACACCTTTTGGTTCCCCTTCTTTTAGGTAGAGAGGAGGGACTAGGTTCCCCTCTATTTTAAAATTTTAAACCGCTTTTAAATAAATCATATCATCACCCCCGTTAAGGGTTTTTAACTTCATTTACATTCGCTCCATCTGTATATATATTCCTCACTTTTATTTCACTAAAACATTACATCCGTCATCAATCTGCATTCTCATAAATTATTTATTTCACCCACATTCATGTTCTATTTATAATCATTAGATCATTATCACCTTTTAATTCTGATAAATATTTTAGTTTCATGATGTTTTGTCTCTTTGTTTGTGTCTGTGCCGTGTTTTTTTTTTTGTGATTGTGTTGTTTTGTGTTTTCTTTCTGTTTTTCGATTTGCGTTTATGTTATTTTCCCCGGTGTGCCACATGTGTATTATTGTAAATTTACCGGTGTGCCACCGGTTTTTATATTCTTGATCTCCCGGTACTCCCGTATTTTTACTGTAAATTTTATCATGAAAAGGCCGGAATGTACCGTGCTTCTTTATAACTCCTGTGGAGATATGCAAACCACAACTGTAACCCTTTTTTGTTTTCAAAATAAATGAACGATCGGCCGGCGTGGGTCCTTTGGGCCTCCTTTGTGCTGTGGTGGAGGTCGCCCACCTTCACCCTGGACCATTAATACACTCTAAACCTGACGGTGAGTGGTTCCAGGGAGGGTCTTAAAAAATCCATGTACGGACCCGGATTCGAACCAGGAACCTTCCGATCTAGAGGTTAACACCATAACCACTATACCTGTTGGTCGGCCGCCAAACAAAAGATTGACAAGTAATAATTGGTCAAGTTTGCTCGCTTTGAGCGATTGGGACCAAAGGACATTAAAGTTTACGTAACATTATCAAAAATAATTTTATTGAAAACTCGTATTTACAAATACAAGCATTGAGTCAAGACGGTCTTGTCTATATCCATATCTTCTGCAATCGCCTGTATACAGTTAAATGTGCAAAACTCCTTAACCACTATACCGATTGGACAACTAAGATTTTGATGAGTGGGATGCAAGTTCAGATGTTCAACTCAGCATCTGATGTTATTAAACTACCTACCTTTTGATAATTTGGTAATTATAAATTAACGTCATACTGGAGTAACACAACGGACTATTGACGACGGTCCGCGATCTATCCCAACAGGAGAGATCCGAGGACAACACCACGTAATTTTGAACCACGTTCAGATGGTCCACGGTCACGGTCTCCAAACTTCCACTCCACCCCAACGTGAGGACATTTGAGGCCGCGACAGATATGCACCAGTTACCTTTGTAAACGATGGTCCTTTGATGGATTCGAACTCTCAACCCTCCAGTAGCTAGACCTTTACTCTTCCAAGAGATATGCTTCGTCATCTGACCGTGGTTCAAAATTACGAGGTGTTGTCCTCGAATCTTTCCCTTAAGGGACTGATTCCGGACCGTCGTCAATAGCCCGTTGTGTTGCTCTAGTACGACGATAACTAAAATTACCATTACCATCCAAGAGATATGTAAAACAAGGAAATTTTTGTTGGATAGGTCGCCTTGCGGTCCTTTTTTGCAACACGAAGATTATTTAGCCTTGCACCTAAGGCTCAAAGACTATCGTGCCAGCATTTACAGCAACCTCTTTCCATCTCTACTATTATAAAAGGAAGTGCTAGTCTGTTTCTTGCTGCAAAATCCTGACGATTCTATGGCACTTACAGCAATGAGATTTGGCACACAGATAGTCCGA
The DNA here is from genome assembly GCA_947359465.1 of Metellina segmentata. NCBI lineage: Eukaryota > Metazoa > Arthropoda > Arachnida > Araneae > Tetragnathidae > Metellina > Metellina segmentata. The sequence continues at coordinate 30,102,857 of OX375884.1, forward strand.
AAATTTTGCAATTTTTGGGTAGCGGCGAATTTTAAAATTCAATCTAGAAGATTTTAAAATTAATTTAATAGTTTTATTCTCCATCGGTTTTTCAACGCGTTTCTTACGGAGAAAAGAAGAAACACCCGAATCTGGACTTTTTCTACCCACGTGACCTTCTTTTATATTTTCGCAAGAGATTGTAACGTGACGTGAACTTTCTCTTTCCAAAAAAAAAAATAATGCATCTTCTGCCCTTCGCGTTAAAATAAAAAGAAACAGATTACATTTCCTGTCCCATTCCATTTCCGCCAATGGGAACAAGAAATAAAAAACATATTGACTGGGATTGTTAAGTTTTTTTTCGTAACATCGGAATCGCTAAAGATAGAATGAAAATTTCGACGGATTTGAAATCTGCGAAAAATTTTGACGGATTTGAAATCTGCGGAAAATTTTAGTTTAGATTGATACCTAAAAATATGATTTTCTTTAAATAAATAATTTTTAAATTGAATATATGTTGTTGTTGTTGTCGTGCGGGCCATATAAGGCCCATTTGGGTGTGCCAGTGACCCGGAGGGTTGGACTTCTTCATACATGACACATCCGTTTTACAGGAAGGTCCCTTTCACACATCCATTCACTCACACATATCGTAATTTAGATCCCAATCAGAGGCCGATAACCCCCTGATCAGGTACCCCCAGAGGTATTGATTTGGTATGGGAACATGGGGGACTTTGTGACCACGACCTATTTAACGTGCCCCAGCCACCATTAGCGAACACGACGGTCTTTAGCCAGGTCTAGGCGAAATTGAATATATCTTCAACGGATTTGAAATCTGCGGAAAATTTTACACCGGATTAATACCTTACACCACGGGCACGGGCAACGCCGGGCTATCCACGCAGTGGCTAGTTAACCATATTTTAACATTTTGCTCTGGCCTGGGATTGATCCTGGACGTCGCCAATAGTCCGCTGTATTGCACCAGTGCAACGTTAACTAAAATGCTCCTTACCAGGTGAAAAAGTGACTTTCCAGAAACAAGATTCAACCCCCTGCCTAGAGTTTTTAACTGTCACGAGAGTCTTTCCGACTCTTAGTCCTTTCCGAAATCAAATCCACCGAGATGTCACCTTTTGCGTCCCCTCTTATCATCAAAACTCTTGAGACGCAAGTCTCCTGCATTTCAGCTTAGGACAACTTCTTGAAAAAGTGACCTTCGAACTGCTAATCCAGGAAATAGATTGGCAGTTCTGTTGTTCGCGAGCCAAAAACCCATCGGGGTTCAAGTAGGAGGGGTTGTGCCGAATGAGCGATAAACGAGGACACATGAGATGACAAAATTGATAACTTCTCATATTTAGGGGGGAAATGTTGACTTGAAACACTTGAATGTCGTTCATTTATCTGTACTTTGCCACTACAAAACACAACAGAAGCTCTGCATTGGAATCCATTACTCTGTGTCATTGCGTGTGTATTTCTTGATACTGCATGTCTTGTGTTTGGAGCAGCAAAACTCCCCAAGAAACCATCCATTACATTCTGCTTCGTTGGGTTTTCTGCAACATGAGCCACATTCGGGCAAGCGGTGCTGAACTCGTCAAGTAATGGACAACACACACTGTGAAAACTTTACTGTCAGAGAAACACATGCACGAAACAATCGAACCTGTGCCATCTACAACTCGAAGACATACTGCGGTTGGTTGGTTTGGGTTTTATGGCGCAAGAGCCATATTTGGCCATGCCGCGCCATACACAAGACGTGCAATATCAAGTAAAAGAAAGATACACGATGAAAGTTTTAGTGACACAGAAGAGAGAATTACACCCGACACGAATCGAATCTGCGCCGCCTACAATTCGAATGTATGGTATTTTTAACCTTTAGACTACCGTCGGATACAGCAGTTGTACCTTGATCGTGCCAAGAAGGAATTTAGACTACCGTCAATACAGAAGTTGTTCCTTGAAAGTTATAAGAATCGAACCACGAAAGAACTAAGACTATGCCCGGTACATCAGTTGTACCTTGAAAGTTACAAGAATCGTGCCTTATATATATATAGCCGTAGTCAAAAGGTTAATTAACGTCATACTGGAGCAGCACAAAGGGCTATGACAACTCGAAAGTAGATGGCTATAGACTACGGTCGGGTACAGCAGTTGTACCATGATCGTGCCAAGAAGGAATTTAGACTACCGTCAATACAGAAGTTGTTCCTTGAAAGTTATAAGAATCGAACCACGAAAGAACTAAGACTATGCCCGGTACATCAGTTGTACCTTGAAAGTTACAAGAATCGTGCCTTATATATATATATAGCCGTAGTCAAAAGGTTAATTAACGTCATACTGGAGCAGCACAAAGGGCTATGACAACTCGAAAGTAGATGGCTATAGACTACGGTCGGGTACAGCAGTTGTACCATGATCGTGCCAAGAATTTAGACTACGGTCAATACAAAAGTTGTTCCTTGAAAGTTATAAGAATCGAACCACGAAAGAACTAAGACTATGTCCGGTACATCAGTTCTACGTTGAAAGTTATAAGAATCGTGCCTTAAATATATAGCCGTAGTCAAAAGGTTAATTAACGTCACACTGGAGCAACACAAAGGGCTATGACAACTCGAAAGTTCCTAGCACATTGGGCATGCTACTCCTTGAGCCACGTCGGTCCCGAAGCTATGCTGCGAGTTTTGCGTGATTTCCGAAGCAGATATTGCATCTGTGAGCCAAGTAAAATGCTGCATGACGTGAAGTACTTGAATGTCGTTCCTTCTTTGCCATTAACAAACAACAGTAGCTCTACCTTTTAGTCCGTCTTGATATTGCATGTTTTGTGTCTGGCGTAATATGCCCAAATATGGCCCTTGCGACATCTTAAAACCCTAACAAACCATCCATGACACTGGTTCGTTGAGTTTCTGGAACAAGGGCATGTTCGGCCAAGCTGTACTGCATTCAAGACAAGCATCGCCAAGCAATGGACATACACACATAAGTTAACCTTTTGACTACGGCTGTAGATATTACTGAGGCGATTCTTTCTTGGTGCGATTCTTGTAAATTTCAAGGTACAACTACTGTACCAGCTGTAGTCTATTGGTTAAGTTTTTCTGAGAGAAAAGAGAAATACAATGGGGGAGAAATCAAACCTGTGATGCTTACAACTCGCAACCATCATATTGTTTACTTAGCGCGATTCCAGAGCATGTATTAAATCTGTAGACTCTACAAAATGCTGCAAGACATGAAATACTTGAATGTACTTTGCCACTACAAAAAACAACAGCTCTACAGTGTCTTCCGCCAATTGGAGTCTATGGCGGTGAACAAGCGGATTACTTGGTAAAGATGAGTACTGAAGTTGTGCAGATCACAAGACACATCTCGTATGATTGCATAAAAAGTACATCAAGAAAACACAAGGAAGCTGTTCTGTCAAGAACTAATGCCCCGTTTACCATCAAAAATGCAACATGGTCTTTCCATATGGGATCAAAAGGCCGTTGTGTTGCTTCATTTCGACTTCAATTAAATACCTACATACCTATACGAGATCACCTGGTGGGTGTTGCATCATTGTCATGTATATTTTTCTAAGTTTTACCGTAGATAGACACGACAGTGAAACCCACAGATCTCAATTATTTAAAAATGTTGTCCAATATTAGCTGAGATACAAGAATTAAAAAATTGGTCAGTTTTACAAAATGGATTTTCCGCCGTCTATAAATTACCCTAATTTGAGAATTAGTAGTTCGAATGTAGTAATTTTTTTATCAAATGGAAACTATTTATTTCAGAAATGTATGTAAACTACTAAAACAATGGCAATTTTATATTCTAGGTAGGTATTTTATAAATGTCGCACTGAAGCAACGTAACGTTCTATAGGTGACGGTCCGGTATTATACCCGAAGGGAAAGATCGAGAACAACACTATGTAATTTCGAACCACGGTCAGATGACGTTCCACCTGAGATGGTACCCCACTCTCCAGACTTCATTACCACGCCAACGTTAGGATATAAGAGGCCATGACAGATTTAACGTGCACCAGCCCGCTTTGTACACGACGGTCTTTATTATGTTATTGCTTTCGCATGGATAAAATGCAGTAAATGGCCATAATTTGTTGGATTCCTTATGAATCTTCTGTATACCCTACAATAATGAACCGGACAGCATAATGGGATGGTATAAGGGAGAGAATACATGCTTTAACAGGGGATGGTCCCCCACGCGTGCTGTAATTATACTATCAACCCTCCTGGGCATACTTTCAATAAGGTTTTGGTACACAGCTATGAGTATTTGTGACCATTCCTGCTGCAAGAATGTCCCCAGCTGAGCTGTAGATTTCAGACGTGGTTTCCTGGTCCGTAAGCGTCTCTCTAACTCGTCCCGCAAATGTTCTATGGGGTTTAGGTCGGAACTCTGAGCTGGTCAGGGAAGACGTTTTACATCCATGTCTTGATACCACTGCTTGACAGAGGCTGCAACGTGACATAGGCTTTTGCTTTCCTGTATTTAGAGCAATCTATAGCACACAGTTTGTCCTAAAAGTGCCCCTCGAAGCCTCAATTTTAAGATCTAAAGTTTGTTTCCTTGCGATAAATGAATATAGACAAGGAAACACGTTCTACAGGGTTTGTGTATCAGAGAAATGTCGCTGTCATATTTGAGCATTGCTAAATTTCATAAATCATTATCATCTTTATCAATATTTTTCTGTCTTTTTTCGAATTGCTCTATTTCAGCTCAGGAAGTCGAAATTCGACACTTTACACATCCTTCGTTTTTCAGAATTCTGCATTTTTTCATCGGAATTTCGTATCTGTTCTTAATCTTTTGCATGTTACAGTATATTATTCAGGAATTAAATGAATGCATTTGCATCCTAAGTAAATTGTAGAAGCTATAAAAGAGTTAAACGCCGGGTGATTCAGTTAGTACATAATTAAAACACGAAGATTATATCATGTTGCTCCTGGTGAAAATCGGGTTCGCGGTAGACCGGTTGAAAGGGTAACAGATTAGCAACCGGAGGGTTGCGAGTTCGAATCCAAACAAAGACCGACATGTACAAAGAGGGGGGCTGATGAACGTTAAATTTGTCCTTGCCTCAAATGTCCTCACGTTGGCGTGATATGTAAGTTTGGAGAGTGGGATGCCAATTTCAGGTGTGACCTCGTCATCTGACCGTGGTTTAAAATTACGCAGTGCTACCCTTGGATCTTTCCCTTCGCATTTGATTCCCATCGCGGGTATTGTCTCATCATCTGACCATGGTTCAAAATTACGTGGCGGTGTCCTCGAATCTTGTCCTTAGGGGATTGATCCCCCGGACCATCAGCCAATAGGCAGTTGTTTTGATCCAATGCGACGGTAATCAAAATACCTACCTATCTACCTACTTGGGCCGACCAACCGGTATAGTGATTAAGGTGTTAGCCTCTAGATCGGAAGGTTCCTGGTTCGAATCCGGGTCTGGGCATGGATGTTTGTAAACGTATGGTGTAGAGGCGGCTGGTGCACCTTAAATCTGTCGTGGCCGAAAGTCCTCACGTTGGGTTGGCGTGGAAGTTTGGAGAGTGGGGTGCCAGCTCAGGTGTTGCTTCGTCATCTGACCGTGGTTCAAAATTGCGAGGTGTTGTCCTCGAATCTTTCCCTTAAGGGACTGATTCCGGACCGTCGTCAATAGCCCCTTGTGTTGCTCTAGTACGACGTTAACTAAAATTACCATTACCATTACCTACCTACTTGGTGTAAATCAATTGAATTATTGTTCCAAAATTGAAGACAAATTGAATCAATATAGTTATGCTTTTAACTTTGTCATTAATATTAACATGGTAACATCTTTTATTTATACTCGCTATTTGTCTTTTAAAAATTTCTCGATAATGGTAATTTAATTTGGTAATTTTTTTAGTTAACGTCGTACTGGAGCAACACAACGGGCTATTGACGACGGTCCGGGATCAGTCCCTTGAGGGAAAGATCCGAGGACACCTCGTAAATTTGAACCACGGTCAGATGACGAAGCAACACCTGAGCTGGCACCCCACTCTCCAAACTTCCACGCCAATCCAACGTGTCTCGATAATGTGATCAATATATTGTTCATAGTTCTTTGATCTTTAAAAACTTAAATATATATTTTTTTAATTTCCAGTGCCCAGGATTTTGAATTTATTTTATCAATTTAAATTACATGTGTGATTACATTTTCTAGTTTCTAAAAAGTATTGTACCATCTTAAATTTTCAGAAATGTCAACTGTAATATATTTTGTATTATATTAAGCCTATATTTATTTATGTATAATAATAGGTATTATTTTTATATACGTGGGGCAATTATAAGTATATTTGTAATTTTTTTATTAAGTTAAGCACAAAAATTTATCACACATGATATTTTGTAAAGTATTTTTTTAAATAATTTAAACAAGTAAAGTAAGAAACAAATTTTCTTCAATGATACTTAATATTTATACTTTTCCAAAAACACCATTTGATAAAATAAATTGGACTGTAATTTGATGCTCTATTGATATATTTTTTTACATTTAATATGATCCTGCCTTGAATTAATATTTCATAAAAACTCAAATTTAACTATTATCGTTAAGCTATGGTCCTTTTTCCACTTTGTAAGATAACATTAATTATACTATCAGTAGAATAGCTTTTATTCAGAACCAAAAATTTTACCTCGCTAAATTTTTTTCAGTTTGAAGTACGTATTTTAGTTAATACCGTTACAAAGTCTTAGAAAAAATACGAGAGTTCATTTTTCTATAGCCCTTTAAAATCGACCCGTTTTTAAAAATGTTTTTTTTTTCTTTACATATAAAAAATCCACTAAAATATAACATTTCCTTTGTTTTTGTAGTTCATTTACATTTCTGATATAAATAATTTCCATTTAATACCAAAATTACTAAATTTGAACTACTAGTCGCCAGCTCAGCTGGAAGTTTTGGAAGTGGTTCCCTGGTCCGTAAGCGTCGCTCTAACTCGTCTACGATGTTCGATAGGGTTTAGGTCAGGACTCTGAGCAGGCCAGGGAAGTCGTTTTACATCCATATCTTGATACCACTGCTTGACAGAGGCGGCAACATGACATAAGGATTGTCGTCCTGGAAGTAACATTCGTCCATTCCATAAAATTGCCAGGGCTTAGGAAGAACCCGATTGTCCAAAATGTTCATGTAGGCGTCGGCGTTCAATTGACCAGGAACAGCATGCAAAGGTACCAGGCCATATCACGAAAAACACCTCCTAACAAGTAGTCGGATTTTATGCAAATCCGCTGGCGTCCGGTCCATTATTATAGGGTTGTGCATGTAAATCATGTGGGGTAGCCACCGGCGGTAAGCAGCATAAAAATGGAGAACAGTGAGCCAGTTGAGTATTGGATTCGTGCTTTCTCGCTGTTCCTTCGCAAATGAAGCTTAACCTTTAGACTTCGGGTGGTATAGCAGTTGGACCATGATCACGCCAAGATGGAATTCAGACAACGGCCAGTACATCAATTGGACGTTTAAAGTTACAGTGGTGCAAGTCCCTTTTACGAAGAAAAAGATAAGACAGAACATCCACTGCCATCAGTTCGCTGTTGAATAAAGATCTGACTTGCTTCACGTTTTCAGTTAACAGATTGACTTACCAAGATCTGGTTTCTGTGTATAATTAATTATTTTTAGTTAAATTCGGTTATATTATACCTGGTTTCTGTGTCTTTAAAAAGTGACTTACACCACTGTAACTTTAAGCCGTCCAATTGTAACTTGAAAGTTATACGAATCGCGCAAAGAAAGGATATAGACTACGGCCGTTACAACAGCTGTACCTTGAAAGCTATCAGAATCGCGTTTGTTATATCTATAGCCGTAGTCAAAGGTTAATGATGCCTCGTCGAAAAATACGGTAGTCATACGAGTGGGTATCTGAGTTTATCAGAAGAATTGTGAATTATCTATAGACTAAGGATTAACCTTGCGAGAAATCGGAGCTCGTGTTGGACGAGTTAAAACCGCGGTGAAACGAGTATGGAATCTGTGGATGCAGGAGGGACGGACTGGCCAACGTGAACGATTGCAGCAGCCTCCTCGCACCAGCCAAAGAGGGCAGACAACACTAGCGCGTCTTTCTAGTAATGGCTCTTCGTTACGTGGACGATTCTATTTAGGACCGTGGGGAGGACAGGCGCCTCAATCCCATGTTAGTACTTTACGCAAGTCCAACTTGATCGGCTAATCGGATCACATGACCTAGATACGTATGTCATCAAGGTTTATAGTTGTTGGCGATTTATCTCTTCCTTTCTGCTTTCTTCTTTTCTTTTCAGATCCATGGCTATGGGTGGGTACAGGTGGGAGCCGAAAATTGTATCCTTTTATTATATAAGTTAATATTTATATAAGTTAGTGTTTTATGTATGCTTTTTGTTACATCAGAATGGTCCTAAGCCAGCGGTGGATACGACACCATCATCCTAAAGCAAAGGGGACGGCAGAGGGGCGGAAAAATATCAGCTGGTAGTGAGTTCAGGAGTGGTTCTTAGATTATTTATGTAAAATCAACGGGAGCTTGGAAAAATATGAAAAGGGTATTAAAAATTAGGAAAAGTAAATCAGAATGAAAGGAATTAAATTGGAATCTTTTAAAAATAATTTGGAGGATCTAAAAATTTTCCCGCCAGCTGGGTTCGAACTCGGGAAGTCATCCTCCGCTGCCGACGCTAATCTGAAGGTGGGTGACTTTAGCCATTAGGCCAACGTTGCTTCACGAAAAGAAGCTCTTTAAAGTATAAGTACCCTTCCATCAATCATACATTCCATCAATCTGCTTTAAAAAATCATAGAAGACACACAAAAAAAAGACTACCAGACAAGTAAATAATCATAGCTCACTGTAGATCAAATGATCAAAACAAGTTACGAAAGAATCAAACTGAAGAATCGATTCACTTATCACCAGTTTAATATCTACCGACCTCCCTACGGTCCTAAATAGAATCGTCCACGTAACGAAGAGCCATTACTAAAAAGACGCGCTAGTGGCAGACAACGCGTGCGCATGGCTATTGTGGACACTAGCGCGTCTTTCTAGTAATGGCTCTTCGTTACGTGGACGATTCTATTTAGGACCGTGGGGAGGACTGGCGCCTCAATCCCATGATAGTACTTTACGCAAGTCCAACTTGATCGGCTAATCGGATCACATGACCTAGATGCGTATGTCATCAAGGTTTATAGTTGTTGGCGATTTATCTCTTCCTTTCTGCTTTCTTCTTTTCTTTTCAGATCCATGGCTATGGGTGGGTAGAGGTGGGAGCCGAAAATTGTATCCTTTTATTATATAAGTTAGTGTTTTATGTATGCTTTTTGTTACATCAGAATGGTCCTAAGCCAGCGGTGGATACGACATCATCATCCTAAAGCAAAGGGGACGGCAGAGGGGCGGAAAAATATCAGCTGGTAGTGAGTTCAGGAGTGGTTCTTAGATTATTTATGTAAAATCAACGGAAGCTTGGAAAAATATGAAAAGGGTATTAAAAATTAGGAAAAGTAAATTTGAATAAAAAGGAATTAAATTGGAATTTTTTTTAAATAATTTGGAGGATCTAAAAATTTTTCCGCCAGCTGTGTTCGAACTCGGGAAGTCATCCTCCGCTGCCAACGCTAATCTGAAGGTGGGTGACTTTAGCCATTAGGCCATCGTTGCTTCACGAAAAGAAGCTCTTTAAAGTATAAGTACCCTTCCATCAATCATACATTCCATCAATCTGCTTCAAAAAATTATAGAAGACACACAAAAATAAGACTACCAGACAAGTAAATAATCATAGCTCACTGTAGATCAAATGATCAAAACAAGTTACGAAAGAATCAAACTGAAGAATCGATTCATTTATCACGAGTTTAATATCTACCGACCTCCCTACGGTCCTAAATAGAATCGTCCACGTAACGAAGAGCCATTACTAAAAAGACGCGCTAGTATTGTGGATTGTCGGGCAACATCAAGGACCCTAGCTCAGAAATCAGGACGGCTCGAATTGTACTCCGGAATCGGGGGGTGTTGAACAACAACCGGTGTCAGCACGTACAATTCGACGTCATCTGCAGCAGCAGCAGCAGGGATTTTTTTCATGGCATTTTTGGTTCGTATTTTTCCATGACTGCGACTACCTCCACAAGCGTCTGCAAAATGATGGGACCCGTACATGGACTGACGGATGGCATGACGTCTTTACAGACGAATCTCGATTATTTACAGCACCACGATGTTGCATTCGAGTCTAACCACATAGCGGAAACAAAATGCAAGACTTTTGCATAATGCATCACCATACCGGTGCGTCATTTGGCGTTTTGGTATGGGGTGTCACTGGATTCTACGTCTTGATTTTACTGCTTCCCATATCTAGCACCTACCCCCCACACACACATTGACGGTACACTCACTCAACTGTCATCGCTATATCTCTCACATTTTGGAGCTTGCTGTCCTGCCTTATCTCCAGGGATTGCCTGCGGCCAGTTTTTAGCAGAACGATGGGTGACCAGACATGACATGCATTGGCACGTGTCATCCACACTGTTGTCGACGCTCCACTCAACACAGTCCCTGCTATATCTCAAATTTGAGAGCCTGTTGTCCTCTCTTATCTTCAAGGATTGCCGGCGACCGGATTTCAACAGGACAGCGGGTGTCCGCATTAGCATGTGGCATCCACAAACCGTACCATAACGGTGCGTCACTTGGCGTTTTGGTATGGGACGTCACTGGATTCTACTGCTTCACACATCTAGTACCTACCCCCACACATGCATTGACGGTACACTCACTCAACTGTCACCGCTATATCTCTCAAATTTTGGAGCTTGCTGTACTCCCTTATCTTCAGGGATTGCCTGCGGCCAGTTATCAATAGGACGATGGGTGACCAGATAAGACATGCATTGTCACGTGGCATCCACACTGTTGTCGGTACGTTCACTCAGCACAGTCCCTGCTATATCTCTCAAATTTTGGAGCTTGCTGTCCATCTTTATCTTCAGGGATTGCCTGCGGCCAGTTATCAACAGGACGATGGGTGACCAGATAAGACATGCATTGGCACGTGCATCCACACTGTTGTCGGTACGTTCACTCAGCACAGTCCCTGCTATATCTCTCAAATTTTGGAGCTTGCTGTCCTCCTTTACCTTCAGGGATTGCCTGCGGCCAGTTATCAACAGGACGATGGGTGACCAAATAAGACATGCATTGGCACGTGGCATCCACACTGTTGTCGGTACGTTCACTCAGCACAGTCCCTACTATATCTCTCAAATTTTTTAGCTTGCTGTCCTCCTTTACCTTCAGGGATTGCCTGCGACCAGTTATCAACAGGACGATGTGTGACCAGATAAGACATGCATTGGCACGTGGCATCCACACTGTTGTCGGTACGTTCACTCAGCACAGTCCCTGCTATATCTCTCAAATTTTGGAGCTTGCTGTCCTCCTTTACCTTCAGGGATTGCCTGCGGCCAGTTATCAACAGGACGATGGGTGACCAGATAAGACATGCATTGGCACGTAGCATCCACACTGTTGTCGGTACGTTCACTCAGCACAGTCCCTGCTATATCTCTCAAATTTTAGAGTGATGTTCCCTCTTCTCTTCAAGGATTGCCGGCGACCGGATTTCAACAGGACAGTGAGTGTCCACATTAGCAAGGGGCATCCACAAACATATTTGCTCGGGCGTGCACCTAAAAAATATTTCTTTGGGTTGGTTGGGCTGTATTTTATGGCGCAAGGGCCATATTTGGCCAAGCTGCGTCAAACACAAGGCAGACATCAAGTATAAGGGCATATGAACCTTATTTTTAGGGGGAGGATCTGAGGAAGTGGTTGATGGAATCATTTGGGGAGTGAAATTGCTTTTCTCCTCAAACTTCTCGATTGGTCCTCAGATTTAATAGTCCGGTACAGTTTGATATAAAGACTTCTTTGTGTTAATGCTTTTGGCGAGCTCTTTATACAGATTTGGTGAGCGACAGTAAAGAATTTCTTAGAAAAAGGCCTACCATTTTAGACTTACCGGAAAATAATTATAAAATTAAGGAAAACAATTTAAAAACAAAAAAGAATCTACACAACTGATGATCCTTTCTGAAATTTTTCGTCTATTTATCCCAATTCCTCTTAAGGATATACAAAAAAAATCTACTTATTCCGACATAGACGAGTACAAAATAAACGATTAGCGTCTCCCTCATTTTTCCTAAAGTTGACCTACCACCTGAAAAATTAAATTTCAAATTTCGCGAAAGAACACCCTGAAGCTTATCTACAACTAGCTACTGCGTGGCGTTGCCCGTAACAGTTCTTTTCGTGGGGTCAAGTGTGACCACTGCTCGCTAAACCCCAGTGATTGCTATGAATTCCAATTTGGTTTGCTTCGCAAACAGACACCATGGCCAACCCCGGCATCGTCACTGTCAAATGCGGCCAAATTCGAATTGCGAAGAGATCCAATCGAAGTGACCTCACAATCTATTATGAAAATATAAGTATTTAATTGAAAAATTATTTATTAAAAGAAAATCAAACGTATAAGGAATCGATCTAATGTAAAATTTTCCGCAGATTTCAAAACAGTTGAACTTTCCAGTCTATCTTTAACGATCCCGATTTTATAAAAAAAAAAAGAAACAAACTATGTCAGTCAAAAATATTTTTATTTGTCTTGCTTCCCTTCGCTGGAATCGTTTGAGCGCAGGAAATGGAATCTGATTTATCGATAGCAAAGGTCAAATTCTTGTGGGAAAAAATATAAGTTACAATTTAAAAATTATTTATTTAAAGAAAATCATATTTTTAGGTATCGGTCTAATGTCAAATTTTCCGTAGATTTCAAATCCGCTGAAATTTTTACTCAATCTTAACGATCTAGGAGATAGAAAAAATGACAACATAACTCCAGTTAAAACTTTATTTGTTTTGTTCGTCCGCTGAAATCGTTCCTCTTAAAATCAAACGGAAACGGAAAAAATAAATTTAGAAACAGTCATCTCTTTATTCTGTCGCCATTCTAAGGAAAACAATCATAGTTAAATTCCAATAAATTAATTTTAAAATGTTCTAGATTAAATTTTAATTTTTGGGATCGCGCACAAAAATTGAAAAAAAATTCGTACTACCTCTGTGCCAAATCTGATATTTGTAAATGCCATAGATTCGTTAAGACAGTGCACCCACACTAACACTTCCTTTTATAATAGTAGAGATAGTACTAAATACGGAAAGCATGTTAAAATTAAAAAGTAGTGATTCGCAAAAATTAACAAGTGATTTTAAAATTAACTCGAAGCTTCAGTTCTTCAAATTTGCACGAAACGGAATTAATTGGAAAAATATTCAGGACCAATGAAATCAAAGGACATTATAGCGGAAAAATTTGGAAAAAATGTTGGACCAATGTGAAATCAAAGAACCGTAAAACCGAGAGGAAAGTTACATTCAAGAAATTTAAAGAACAAAAAAGGGCTGGAAATGAAAATTTTAACTTCGCGAGATTGCCATAAAGCGGGGTTGCCTTTGCCTGCCACCATCCGTAACAAAAGCATAGCCACAGAAGTCCAGTCCATCAATGGTGTATCAGCAGACCTTCCCCTTTAGGCTATACTTGCACACACATCGATTTCGGTCTCGCGATAAAATGACATACCATAAATTCTTTTAGTGGCATGAAGAAGAAGAGTATGGGAGCTTGCACACAGTTCGATCTACTCACGATACGACAGGATATCCGTTTTCCTGTCGTCGATTGCAACTAGAGCAAACGACAGTCGTTGTTTATTTTATATAAAAGCAAAACAAAACGGCTCTTTTACTCTCCAATCCAAGTTTTATATCTTCGCGCTCGCTTAAGATAGAGTAAAAATTTTCAACTGATTTGAAATCTGTGGAAAATTTTACCCCTAAACGTTATCTTAAATGTGATTTTAAGTCAAAGATTGATTAAGTTAAGATTAAGTCAACTGTGATCAAAACAAAAAGGTTTCTAAATTATCTAGTCCAAATTTATATCTTCGTGCTCGTTAGTGATAGATCAAAAATTTCAAATCTGCGGAAAATTTTACACCAGATACATACCTTAAATAAGATTTCCTTTAAATAAATAATTTTTCAACTGTAAGTTTTATATTTTCGCAATACGAATTTAGCCGCATTTGACGAAGATATTGATTTCGAACACAAGGGCTATTTATCTCGATTTATAGATAATATACTTATATAAATAGCAACTTAAAATAGGATGAATATTTAATCGGAATCGATTTTTTGAAGAATTTACAGCAAAGGGAATATTAGGTCATTTTATTTCTGAGATAACGTATACCGACAACGGTCCGTTTAATTTTTCATGCGTGGCAAATGTCTTTAAAATAAAGCTAAATTTAAACACACAATTCGAAGTTATTTTTTTAATGTCTTTAACGTGAAATGGTGAAAAATAAGTGTACCTTTTCATTCATTTTTCACATTTTGTGTTAAATTGAACTCGATACGGTTTTTGAAAATGAACTTATTGGCCCGATTTACTGAACTTAATTTACTGTGAGCTTATTTTCGTAGAATTTATATTTTAATCTTAAAGTTAATGTTATTACTATTTTTATCGAAATTTTAAAATTATATAGACAGAAATTCTCTTTGCGATCTTCCGGTATTTGACATAAACAGTTTTTTAGTCATTCTTAGATTGTTTTTAGTTTAGCATAATTCTCACGTTTTGTCGTGGGTTTTAATCAAATTTTTGTTGAAATATTCTCCAGTCGTTATACCATTCGTGGTTCTATTTGTGTTACAAATGCCCCGAAAGAGATAAGGTTGGTGGATTAGTCTTCGTTTCGGATAGTCTAACTGTAGTTAAATGGACTGATGTGTGCTGTCATCTACGTATTTTATTAGTGGGTAAGTAGGTAACACTACTTAATACACCTAATTACTTGAAGAAAATTAAGATAAGGTGTAGAGTAAACACAGAAAAATTTAATTTGAGGTCAGAAGTGCAGTATTGTTTGTAAATACAATAGGAAAGTAACACGTATAGGTTTAAAAATTATATTAGTTTAAAGTATCAAAAAATCATTCTTTGTTTGAAAAGGTAGATTTAAAAATTATGTTTTATTACCTAAAATAGAATTTTGAAAATAAAAACTTATTCGAAACGAAAATACAGTTCCATAAATCGGGAAGAACTGATAACAGGGTCTTTGCTATTCACTTTTTAGAATTGTATTTAACAATTAAAGAGAAAAATAATTCGAATTTGTTTTCCTCTTATTGTAATATAGCATCGATAGCATGTAAATCGTGGCTTTTTAAATGACATGTCAAACACAGAAACTTGAATAAGTAAGGATTTGAAATTTTGTTCGAAAACTGAATGTTGAAAATAAAGAAATTAGGTATTTCGATTTAATTTTTGGAAATGGGTATAAATAAGATCAGTGCTATGGGATAAAACATTCCAACTATGCAAAGATAAAAATTCTACCTGCTGTAAAGTACTGGAGAATATTTCAAGAATAATTTGATTAAAACCCACGACGAAACGTGATAATTATTCTAAACTAAAAACAATCTAAGAATGACCAAAAAAACCCAGTCGAAAACCGGAAGATCGCAAAGAGAAGTTCTGTCTATATCTCTCTATATTAAAAAAAAGTTACCGCCGCCGCCGCCGCCGCCGAAGAATTGAAATTTTTGTTGTTTAGCTCCATTCTTAGACGGTTTCCCGAGAAAGTACTGATCGGAAAAATATGAAATTAACATGCTTTGTTCTTCATCGTATTCCCTGGATAATTATTAAGATTTTTTTTCGATGCAGCTATTAGTTTAGGTTTTATTAAGTGTTAAAGTTGAAGAAGTGAAATTTCTTCCGCGAGTGAGCAAAACACATTCAAAATTTCAGTCTTTAGTCGTGAGTTTTTTTTTAAGAGTACCTCTCAACGTAAATTTTTGCCGCTCGTCGAGTTTTTTTTGAAATTTAAATGTGGTTCTTGATAATATTTTTTTGAAATTCGGGAAAAATCGGGACATTTTTGTTACTTTTTTTTAAAACTGCCGTATCTATATCTAATTACTATTAGTTTTTAATTTTTAAAATATAGCAGTATACCTCAGAATATACTCTTTCTTACTGTACTATTATTTTTGAAATCGGTTAATAATTAAATTGGATGCGATCAAAAGTTCGTCATACAAAATTCGGAATCTTTGGATATTTTCGCTACTTATTGTTAAAACCGTTTTGTCTACGGCAAAAGCCATTATTTTTTAAATTTGAAAACATCACTGAATACATTACATTACACTCTTTCTTATGGTACAAATATTTTTCAAATTGGTTAATAAATAAAATCGATGCAAATAAAAGTGGGTCATACAATTTTCGGAACTTTCAGATCGTAACTTCCGATACAAAACTAAAATGGTCATATCTGTATAGTATTACTGTTAATTTTTAATTTTAAAAATATTGCAGTATACCTCAGAATATACTCTTTCTTACGGTACAATTATTTTTAAAATTGGTTCATAAATAAATTCGATGCAATCAAAAGTTGGTGACACAAATTTCGTATTTTTCAGTTCGCATAGCTGCTTCCGAAAGCAGTAGTGGGTTACACTTTTGACTATCGGGTTTGCCAGATATCAAATTTATCGTAGCAACAATTGCCATAAAAACGATTTCTTTTTATTTGGCGAGGAAAAAGGCTCGCTTTTTTCCCTCTGTTCTCAAGACAGTTTACCGACAAAGTACAATCGTAAAGTTTTGATATTAACACTGTTTACTTAAAATTGTACAGGGAACAAGATACAGAAGATTTTTTACTGATGCGGCTATTAGTTTAGGGTGCATTAAGTGTTAAAGCAAAAAAAAGTTAAATCACTTGCGAAAGAAGTATTGGTTTGAGAAAGCAAACCAAACAGATTGCGTAGCAATCCCCGGGGTCGGCGAGCGTAAGCGAGACGCAGCGAAGCCCTCGCTGTGACGTCATGAACCGGAAAGTGAAATCAGCATAATACGAATTATTCAGATAGTTTCACTCTGTGAAAGTAATGTTGGTTTGCGAAGCAAACCAAATGGTATCTGTGACAGGAGTGTTGGTTTGCGAAGCAAACCAAATGGGATTGCGCAGCAATCCCCGGGGGTTGGCGAGCGTAAGCGAGCAGGGGGCGGAGCCCCCTAGTAATATAAATAGTAATAACACGACTTTCAAGATAAAAATATAGATTCCACGAAAATAAGCTCGCAGTAAATTAAGTTCATTTTCAAAAGCCACATACAGTTCAATTTGACACTAGGATGTGAAAAATGAACGAAAATTGAAACTTGCCTTTCACATTTCACCGTTAAAGATATTAAAAAAATAACTTCGAATTGAGTGTTTCAATTTAGCTTTATTTTAAAGACATTTGGCACACATGAAAAATTAAACGGACCGTTGTCGGTATACGTTATCTCAGAAATAAAATTAACTACTATCCCCTTTTTTGTATAAACTCTTACATCGAATGCAATTAAATATCCATCCTATTTTTAGCTGCTATTTATATAAAGCTGTAAATTAAGACAACTAAGTACTCCATTCAAGTTATATCTTTTCTATAAATCGAGATAAATATCCCCTTTTGTGTTCATAATCAATATCTTCGTCAAATGCGGCTAAATTCGTACAGCGATAATGTAAAAGTTACAGTTGAAAAATTTATTTATTTAAAGAAAATCACATTTAAGATATCGATTTGGTTTAAAATTTTCCGCAGATACAAATCTGTTGAAATTTTTATTCTATCTTTAACGAGCGCGAAGATATAAAATTGGACAAGGGAATAAAAGTCCTTTTGTTTTGTTTCTCGAATAAAATAAACCACGACAGTTGTCTATAGTGTGCAAGCAACGCGCGATTAAATAACTTTCCGTTTGTTTTTCGCCCTACAGGAAATCGATGTGTGTGCAAGTAGCCTTAGGGTAAGATGGATGACTCATGAAAGATTAACAAATGGTGGCAGGCAGAAAAACACAATACACAGATTGACAACAAAAGTACACGCAAACACTG
Source organism: Metellina segmentata (assembly GCA_947359465.1). Lineage (NCBI taxonomy): Eukaryota > Metazoa > Arthropoda > Arachnida > Araneae > Tetragnathidae > Metellina > Metellina segmentata. The sequence goes on from OX375884.1 coordinate 30,121,005, forward strand.
CTCCATCACGGGACACCGATCCTTTAAGGGGGTCCGGGACACAAAAATCGTCAAATTTTCGAAATTGTTTTTATTATTTTAAGAAATTTTCTGTGTTTTTCTGCTTAAAATGACGTTAAAATCATGTTTCTATCTTAATTAGAACTAGAGATATAATTTTTTTTGGTGCGTTGTTTTGAAAATCTAACACTCTTGACAGGTTTTGTCATGTCAACAACATCTGTCTTTAAAACTTTAAATGCGTTTTTCTCCATGATACATCTTTTCAAGATTTCCGGTATTCAAATTGCTATAAGTCGAAAACCGATAAAGTTTAAGGGTTGAAATTTGGAATGTATCTTTTTCAAACATTATACTTTAATTTTGATTCAGCAAATTTGAAACAAATATTTACTAAAAAAATATGACTTTAAAAAAAAAAAGTACCTTAAAATTTTCAAAAAAATTTCATATATTTTTTATTTTTTATTAAATTAATATTTTTTAAATTGCTGAATCAAAATTAAAGTTATAAATTTGTGAATAATTTACTGCAAGAATTTTGAAATTTTGAAATTTGATCAAGAATATTTTGAGTCTTAGCAATTTAAAATGACCCCTCTTTTTTCAAAAAATTTAAATTAAAATTTTTTTTAAAACTTTTGGAAAAATTTTGTGTTGTGATTTTGCTTTTAGTTAGATGAGTAATCAGTACAAAAAAAATTCTAAATTAATTAATACAAATTTTTTTTTAATGTGTCCCGGACCCCCTTAAAGGGTTTGTGGTAAAAAAAGAAGCCCCACAACGTGCAAGATGACTAGAGGTGAACTATGATATATGTTTTGCAACGCAAAGCAGAAATGTTGAGTTACTAAATGCACACGCAGGTGCTTCTTTTAAAAAAGTTTACTCTGGGGGTTTCAGAGGCAAGACAGAATTTTTAAGTGTCATATTTAGATGAAAAGAGTTAAGGTGTAAAGAGACAATTTGGCACAAAAAAGACGGTTGGGCTTAAACTGGTAAAATCGATAAGAAAAGTAAAACAAGAGAAATAGCTGTTCTTCCGGTCTAGAGTCACCCAGTATCGGCCATAGATCCCGAATAGAGCTTAGTACAAATCCGCAGGTGGCGGATGTCCATTTCCTTGGAGTTAGTACAATGGAAGGCAGTAGAGTCTGCAGAATTTTCAGGCGGTAGAAATACTTAGCTAAACAATCATGACCAAACAGAAGGCGGGTTATTGCAACAGCTCCTCGCCTTTAAGCATCTGGGACGTACACTTGCGGTTAAAAACTCAGTCTACTTGAGTTGCTAACCGGAAATGATAGAAAAGGTTCTTTGATATTTTTCTTGGTATACATTTTTATGGTTGGTTGGTTGTTTTTTAGTGTTTTATGGCACAAGGACCATATTTGGTCCAGCTGCACCAAACACAAACGTCAAGAAAAAAATGTCGTGAAAAGGGAAAAAGAGGTATTGGGGAACAGGAACGCTTAAGTATCCCGTGTTTACTACAGTAAACCTCACATGAAAAGAATAGATAAATAGGATACCTAGGGTCCATGAGGTCAGTACACACCCAATGTGATGTTAGCCACTGCAGAGCTTTTGTGTTTTGTAGAGTCAAAATACAGAGAAGTGAACAACAATCAAGTGTTTCGTGTTTTGTAGCGTTTTGTACAGACTAATTTCAATAGCTCCGAGGAAATCCCAAATTGGCTCATTTCTTTGCAACGGGTCAATGAAGCTTCGGTTCATGAATCTGAACTGTGAAATTTATGCAAATTTTATGAATTACAGTATTGAAACCTTCCTTCTGTAATCGTAACAGATGGCCGTCCTTACGTGTTTAACCCCTGTAACTTGAAATACTCCGACCGGGGAAAAAGAAAGCAATCATCGATATTTCGGAATGCCGAATGTGTTCTCTGATTAGTGATGCGACATCGATGTCAATGTTTTCAAAACATCGATGTATTTACCATCGATGTATTGGAGCCGGTGTTTTTTTTAACATCGATGTTTACACGTGTCGATGTTTTTACTTTGTCGATGTTTTATTTTTAAATGAAAAAAGTACCATTATAAAAATTAAAAAATAACCAAGTAGCATAATTTTCATAATCAGTAAATTGAAGATACTTTTATACCAAAGTGGCCAGGGGTTAAGGGTCTGAAATGGAAGAGGATAAAAGGTGCCCCTAGCAAAGAGACAATAGGGATGCGACATCGATGGTCGATGTTTTCAAAACATCGATGTTTCTACATTGTCGATGTTTTTACGCTGTCGATGTTTTATTTTTTAACCAGTTCAAAAAAATCTAGAAAAAAAGTCTAAATACATCGATGGTTTGGGGGCGATGTATTTTTAACATCGATGTTTTGAAACATCGATGTTTTTTTGTCGATGTCGCATCCCTATTAAGCGTCCTCTGCAGGTGGTGTTCTTCCAGAATGTGATCTCTGATCTGTTTTGACTTTTGCCGTTGGGCGATTTTAAAAACTATGGCAGTAGCCGTTGACAAAGAGATCAAGAAGCAATGGGTGAGGTTGTTCCCTCGCTGGCCTGTGATATACATACTTTGATGTCTGGGGATATGCTTAATCGATTGTGAAAATAGTGTATATTATCTTGTTTTTGGAATAATAAGAAAAGTAATTATCTTAGCTGTTGGTTGTCTTCTCCTTGTGTACGATGCGTACTGATTTCATGCTACCGTTTTAGGGCGACGACGCCACACCTTCCTGGTGACTGTCTCGACGAAGGCATCTCGTCATTAGCAAAACTGACCAGATAGTGATGGACGAGATACCTCGTCAATAGAAGAAAACTGACCAGATCTTAATCTCGCGTCTCGATCAGTCATCGAAAACTCCACACAATATCTTGATGAGATTTCTTGTTGGATCTTGATGAACGAAAATCTCGACAAAACCACTTCGTGGGTTAAGACTGAGGACGTGAAGAGTTGTATGTACTAATTGGAAAGAAGCGCAGTTTGTTCGAAAGAAAGCATACGACCCATGTTACTTCCCGTCTCCAACCCCGTTCTTTCATCAACATACTGCCAATCGGCCAGCTTATCCAACTGTATGTCTTGTTGCTGCGTTACCGAAAAGGGTGCAATTTTACCCCACCGGAACTGGGGGTGAGTTGTTCCCTCACGATAAGATTTATGCTTCTTTTCTTGCGCACAAACACCCAGCGAAAGTAGTTAAGCAAAGCAAAAAGAAACCGCTAGAACAGCGATTTTCAAGACTTGCCTTACGGATGGTGAAACGGATTGAATTGTACAAGATTTATTTAATTTCGACGTTAAATTCGAACTTTTGATGAGTGTGTTCAAAGATAATTTCTAGGGATATCTGTTTAAATAGTTTCGAGTTCCATTTTTATCAAGTATATAAACAATTTGTTTTTCCTATTTAGATCTCCATTTTCCCCCTAGGAATAATCGGAGTTTTGCCTCGACGAGATGTCTCATCATTAGCAATACTGTCAAGATGTCGTTGGAGAAGGTACCTCCTCATTGGCAAAACTGACGAGATGTCGTTGGACAATATACCTCGTCATTAGCCAAATTGACGAGATGTCGTTGGACAATATACCTCGTCATTAGCAAAATTGACGAGATGTCGTCGGACTAGGTACCTCGCGATTAGTGAAATCGATCTTAACTTGGACGATTTATCTCGTCGAAACAATTTGGAAGGCTCAGTATCAAATAAATTGTCTGATGTTTTTTGGCTGGTTTATTGTCAAATGGCTTTTCATGGCTTCAAATGGCCAAATTCAATTTGGATGAATAAAGAGGTAAGTAGATAATATTTTTTTGTAAACAAAGCAAAATTAATCTATCTTTTTGACCGATTTGCAAAAACAAAATTATGCTTTATTAAGTACCGAAGACTTTTAGCAATAAGTTTGAGAGTCATCACAAATAAAAGAGGTTGAAAACCGCTTTGTAGACGAAATATAATTGTTATTTTGTATGTAGTTTTAGTTAACTTAAACCATAAAAAACGGAATTTTTGATGCAAAGCTATGATTTTATACCATTTTTAAAAGGCTTCGTTATCAGACTAAACTATTGTAGTACATAGAAAAAGTCACTCATTTATGCGATTCCAGTAAAACAAAAATAAAAATCTTTTTTATTTCTCTCGGACATTAGTTTCGTAATTTATATTTAAGATCTAAGCTTTGACTTGAATTCGTGTAAGAATCGCCAGTTTTTTTTTACTGGTTTTATAACTAAATATATATATATATATATTCTTGGTGCATAATTAATCTTGAATTTACTTGACGTTTCAAGCAGTTTAGGCAAGTAAGACCCTAGTACAATAAGAACTGATCCATCCTTTAAGTACACGAATGACTATAGGGTCAGGCGGGTTAATTGTAAACAAGCTATACAAGCGCCCACGTGGGATTCCGAGAAACTAAAAAGTTGTGAAATATGAAAGCTGACAACTCTGAGGATGCAATATGGTGATCCCGTATTACTTTGAACCACAGCTGATAACAATATTTTTAGTTGAAAAATTTATGATTGAAAAATTTGGGTTTTAAAGTTTTTGTGTGCTGCATTTTCTGCTGCCCTCCATAATATATTGAAAGGTATGTTGTTCCAAATCATTACTACGGTCAGTTATGTTTCTATCGAACAGAAAATCATTGAATTTTGCTTCTGGGAAATTTAATGCACCTACACAGTTGAATGTTTACAATTACCCCATATTTTTCAAGGGACGGGGTAACTGTAAACATAACTATGCCAATAGTTTCATTTAATTTGGATGGAAAACCAATATGTTTTTCCGTGTAATTTTGTATTTAATTGTATTTAGTACGTTTGAATTGCGTTTTATTGCATTTTTCGTGTTCTTGGGGAGTAGGAAGACTAATTTACTAAAACTTCACTCATATGGCGAAGTTCTTACAACTGACCAAGTACTGTCACGCTTGAAGGAGGCAGAAATGAAAAAGAAGCTTAGTGAGAAGAGAAAGAAAGAAGCAAATGGAAAGGATAGCAGAACTATAGGACAGCGAGGATGAGGAACTATTGAAAGAATTGACTAACATTGACGGTGAAGAGTTTGAAGTTCTTCAAACATTCAAACAAAATATGGAAGACTGGCTTGTAGGGGAAGTTAAATATTTTGGAGCCATTCATGGAAGACTTTGAAACGACTGCGTTTCTACTTGTAGATGTAGAGGGGGGGGGGAGAAAGAAAACCCATTTTTCGTACGTATCACCGGACTCAAATGCATATGCTAAATTCCCTGTGGTTCAAAAAGACTAAGTATGTTACCAAAGACCATGTCAAAGCAATTTTACACACTCCAACCTGTAGCAAATAAGACAGTAAAGAAATTTTCCAATTTGAGGGCACTGTTAATGTGTGCTTGTTTTTTGAACCTGAGATTGTATTTTTCAGTTTTCTGTTCTTTGCACTAATTACATTCGTTGTTCAGTAAACTTTTGAATCATTTATTCTTATGTATTTCTGAAAGCTCACCTCATGATCATTGCTACTTTCAAGTGTTAATACATTTTTTGGGAGGGAAGAAGTGGAGTATTTGATAAATGTAAAGATCAAAACGGGGTTATTGTAAACATGGTATTAGAAGGGTAAAAATACCATTGGAGTTCCTTCTATTGCCATGACTATAGAGAACTTTCAGCCACGACAGATTTAAGGTGCACCAGCACTCTACACCATACGCTTACAAGCATCCATGTCCGCACCCGGATTCGAACCAGGAATCTTCCGATCCAGAGGCTAACACCTTAACCACTATACCAATTGGTCGGCACAAAATATAGGTATTTTGGGTTAAACGCGTCACTTAACAAAACCCTGATTCATCCTTCCAATGGTACAAACACACAAGGACAGGCCTGTAGTGTGACTTAGCATTGTGCATCATTGTTGAAATTCATCCTTTTTTCGTCATCCTCCACAAGACAAACAACGCAAGTGTTGGGTGTGACTCATTTTGAAAGCAGGAGGTTAGATCTTCGCTGTAACAGTGACGCGAGTGCCGATTAGAACGATTGCATAAGAAGCTACGTGTTGAATGCAACTAGAGCAACGTAAGCGAAAGTCGTGTCTGTTAATCTCAACTCTGCTTAATGATGCGAATAATGGTAATTTTAGTTAACGTCGTATATAGAGCAACGGGCTATAGACGACGGTCCGGGATCAGTCCCTTACGAGAAACATCCGAGGACAACGCCTCGTAATTTTGAACCACGGTCAGATGACGAAGCAACACCTGAGCTGGCACCCCTCACTCTCCAAACTTCCACACCAACCCAACGTGAGGACTTTCGGCCACGACAGATTTAAGGTGCACCAGCCGCCTCTACACCCTACGCCTACAAACATCCATGCCCGGATTCGAACCAGCAACCTTCCGATCTAGAGGCTAACACCTTAACCACTATACCGGTTGGTCGGCTCTGCTTCATGATGCAAATAACTGTATGAAAAATATCAACAAATACACTACCCTACAATAGCCGACCAACCGGTATTGTGATTAAGGTGTTAGCCTCTGGATCGGAAGGTTGCTGGTTCGAATCCGGGTCCGGGCATGGATGTTTGTAAGCGTAGGGTGTAGAGGCGGCTGGTGCACTTTAAATCTGTCGTGGCCGAAAGTCCTTACGTTGGGTTGGTGTGGAAGTTTGGAGAGTGGGGTGCCAGCTCAGGTGCAGCTTCGTCATCCGACTGTGCTTCAAAATTGCGAGGTGTTGTCGTCGGATCTTTCCCTTAACGGACTGATCCCGAACCGTCGTCAATTAGCCCGTTGTGTTGCTCTTGTACGACGTTAACTAAAATTACCATTACCCTGACCGGAACCACGTCCGAAATCTACAGCTGAGCTGGCGATATTCCTTCAACAGAAATGGACAGAAATTCCCATAGCTGTGTATCAAAACCTTGTTGAAAATATACCCAGAAGGGTTGCTAGTGTAATAGCAGCACGTAGAGGACGATCCCCCTATTGAAGCATATACAGAGGCTGTTCATACATTTTTTAGACAACGTATATTGTATTCACAAAATTAAATTACGTAAAATTCTTGTGTTTTAAATATTCTATTTGATAGCCCTTATTCTGAACTAATTTCCAGGATAATAATGCCTTTTGAAGTGTCAGAAGAGGTATTTTATCCCATTCCTCCTGATCAGCTTTCCAGAGTCCTGTAAGGGTTGTGGTACGACGTTTCGATAATGCAGATTTTAAAAGTCCGAAAGCACAAAAATCCATAGGTGATACATCGGGAGATTTAGTAGGGATATCAGTGAAGGGTATGGCCTTGATACCGGTTTTTGTTCATTTCATTTAGGAAATTTACAGTGGATTTTGATGTGTGACTGCTAGCTTTGTCTTGATGGAGTTCTACAGATTGATGACACTGTGGATAAAGCGATGATATTTCATTCAGAAAAATTGGCGATAAAATATGTTCCTGATAGTATTTGGAGTTAATCTTGACATTTATTTCCACTCTTTATTTTTAACTTGCCATTATATGAAAAACCAGCAACCATCATGAATCCCGTAGAAAAACTTTCTTTCGATTCTGTGAACCATGTACTTAAATTTTTTTTCTCCCCTTTTATACAGCAAAAAAAGAGCCATTTATTATCAATCATTTAAATACACCCACGATTCATCTATTGTGACAATTTATTTCCATTTTTCTTTGGATAAGTGTTTCTCATATAGAATTCGGCAGCATGTCCTGCGTTCAGCGATATGCTTTGGAGAAAGACGATGCACATTGTGTTTTTTCGCTTTCTTAAGATTCAAATCAACGTTTATCATTTTGTATAGTGAACACCGAGCATTTTAATGATTTTGCAACTGTCCTTTGACTAGGGGGATTTTCTTTTAACATTAAACAACGTACCTTTGCAATAGTCGAAGATGTCCGTTTCTTCCTTGGATACTTGTTTGGAATTTTTGTCCCACTTGAGGCTCCAATTTGACGTTTTTTTCCTTTCTTGTTGTCGATATTACCTATCGACGCTTTAGATATCACAAAACCATGACTCTAACATCGTTTTTGGGTAACGGAATATGAATATTTCTCTTCGGAAAGAGCATAAATACAGCCTTCGAACCACTGCTTCGTTAAAAACGCCATCTATATAAATAAGAATGGAGTGTTTGTTTGTACATTCAATATTTTCGACCCATTTCAAGTTTTCTATCCGTTTTGGACCCTTCTGATGCCAAATCCGCCTTTTTCTCGTTTGGTGTCTGTCTGTCTGTCCGTCTGTTGTGCCCTATACACGTCCACGCGGTTTAAGATATTTTCATGAAAATTTGCATACAGTGAGTACTTATCTTCATTTAGTGAGTGGCATTGGTTGCGAAAGTCTGTCTGTCCGTCTTTCTGTTCTATGCTCGATTTTGTGTTTGTGTGTTTGTGCAAACATCACATGAATTGTATTCCAGATATTTGATTGCATTGTATTTTATTTTATACATTATCTAATAGTTGAGTGAATGCAATATTAAACATTTCTTTATTGTTATATTTAGTTGAGTTTCATGCTAAAACACCTGAGTAAGTATACTTAAATCAACCATAATTTGGTAGTTTTGGAAAAATTGGAATGTCTATTGAATATTACGATTACTTCGATTGCTTTACCAGTACTGCTGAAAAAGTAATTATTCTTCAAAATATTATTTTTTTTTATGGAATTTCATCTCTGATACTTCATTTATTTCGAGTCTTATTTTTATTCTTTGCGCAATGAAAACGATTTCCGAATATTTGGGACAGACGATATTTTTCAACGAAACGAGAATGAACAAGATCGCGCGAGCAGTGATATTTTTTCTGGTTCTTTCGCTCTGAATTAATTTCACATTTCTAAATTTTGTACACTTTTAGTTGTAAGTTGTGGCAACTGTGCGAGATCAAAAGATAAAATTGAATCACAAATTAATATCTTTAGAACAATTTTTTGCGACATCTTTTATTTTGTTTTACTTCGCTGTTTCCTGTTTTAAATATTTATTATTTTAATATATGTGTTTTCCTTCTCGTCACACGCAACAGCACCACAAAGTAATTGACTTAAAAATGTTAGGTAAGTCAGTATAAATTTTCAGTAAATTTTAAGTGTAGTTATGCCATTATTGAAAGAATAATGCCGTTATTGAAAGAATAATGTTTATTAATCCAAACTGGAACTTTTTCCAATATTAAAAAATTCGTTGTAATAATGACAGAAGATTGCAAAATTTCACAATGTCGCATACCGGAGGCAAGAGTGCCACAAGTAAAAAAATATTGTTTTGTTGACTATGAGTGCGAGAGCACTCGCCGTAAATTGTAATTTTAATTAATTGAGTTGAACATGAAAAGAACTTAAGAAAGGGAATTCCAAATCTTCCTATAAATCGTCTTTTATAGTAGTAACCTTAGTATCACCTTTCGTCATTTTGTAGCTTTGTCATACAGCAATTGTGCGATGTATGTGAAATGTATTACATGAATGGATATGCATGTGTAGGATTTGTGTCCAAAGTAAGTTGTAGAAAATATAAAGATGGCGAAAGATGTTAAAAAAAATTTTTATTCTTCAAAAAACGTAAGTCATATATTTTGATTATCTCTTCAATCTAGAGTAAACCAATTCAAACCGAGTAAGGTCGGGTATTTTGCTAGTTTTGAATAAAAACAAACCTCTCAAGCTGCTGACGATAATTTTGACTTTTAAAAACATAGTACAACTGCAATTATTTCTTTTGCAGCAAACGATTTTTTATTACCGCTAACCAAAATCGTCTAAAAAATGTGCGAACAGATTCTGTATTCTTTCTCTAAAACATCACATCTTGTAGTCTGGTCCATTGTTGTAGGGTAGTGTATATTGTAAAAATATAGGTGCAAAAGCTTTTGTTTCAATAGTTATTGAAGGCCGTGGTAGCCCGATAGGAAGATTAACAGATTAGCAACCGCAGACCAAAACCGTCGTGTACTAAATGGGCTGCAGCACATTGAATCTGTCGTGGCATCAAATGTCCTTACGTTGGTATTCTGGAAGTTTGGAGAGTGGAGCTTCAGCTCAGGTGTGACCTCGTCATCGGACGGTGGTACAAAATTACTCGATGTTGTCCTCGGATCTTTCGCGCCTTGAGGACTGATCCCGATCCGTCACCAATAGCCCGTTGTGTGTTGCTCCAGTGTGACGTTAATTAAAAATACCAATAGTTAGTGGTTTTGTGTTGAACCTTTGATGAAAAGTATCAACATATCTCTACTATTATAAAAGGTAATTTTGGTAATTTTAGTTAACGTCGTACTAGTGCAACACAACGGGCTATTGACGACGGTCCGGGATCAATCCCTAAAGGGAAAGATCCGAGAACAACACCTCGTAATTTTGAACCACGGTCAGATGACGAAGCAACACCTGAGCTGGCACCCCCACTCTCCAAACTTCCACACCAACCCAACGTGATTGATGGTAATGGTAATTTTAGTTAACGTCGTACTAGAGCAACACAACGGGCTATTGACGACGGTCCGGAATCAGTCCCTTAAGGGAAAGATACGAGGACAACACCTCGTAATTTGGAACCGCGGTCAGATGACGAAGCAACACCTGAGCTGGCACCCCACTCTCCAAACTTCCACGCCAACCCAACGTGAGGATTTTCGGCCACGACAGATTTAAGGTGCACCAGCCGCCTCTACACCATACGTTTACAAACATCCATGCCCGGACCCGGATTCGAACCAGGAACCTTCCGATCCAGTGGATAACACCTTAACCACTATACCGGTTGGTCGGCCCCAACGTGATTGAAATCTGCAGAAACTTTCACAGTAGATCCATACCTAAAAATACGATTTTTTTTTACATAAATAACTTTTAAATTGAATATATCTTTTATATTTCCGCACGAGATTGTGACGTCACGGTAATTTACCCTTTCCATAAGTAAATAAATTCATTTCGCGTTAAAAAAAAAAAAACAGATTACATTTCCGGTCCCGTTTCCGTGAAAGTAATTGGTAATTTTTTGTTTTACGTCGTACTAGAGCAACACAACGGGCTATTGACGACGGTTCGGGATCAGTCCCTTAAGGGAAAGAACCGAGGACAACACCTCGTAATTTTGAACCACGGTCAGATGACGAAGTAACACCTGAGCTGGCACCCCACTCTCCAAACTTCCTCGCCAACCCAACGTGAGGACTTTCGGCCACGACAGATTTAAGGTGCACCAGCCGCCTCTACACCATACGTTTACAAACATCCATGCCCGGATTCGAACCAGGAACCTTCCGATCTAGAGGCTAACACCTTAACCACTATACCGGTTGGTCCTCTCGTTTCCGTGAAAAAGAGCAAGAAACAAAAAAAACCTATTGACTGGGATGTCAATAGGTTTTTTTTTTTCGCTTTTTTTCGTAAAATCGGAATTGCTAAAGATAGATTGAAAATTTCAACGGATTTGAAATCTGCGGAAAGTTTCACTTTAGATTGATACCTAAAAATATGATTTTCTTTAAATAAATAATTTTTTAATTGAATATATCTTCACCGGATTTGAAATCTGAGGAAAATTTTACACCAGTTTAATACCTTACATCACGGGGTTGCCTGCAAACCAACACCAAGTTCACGGGCAACGCCGGGCTAGCCACGCAGTGGCTAGTGTATTGTAAAAATATAATAGGTTGGGTATAGGTATATTTAATTAACGTCGCACTGGAGCATTACAACGGAATATTGGCGACAGTCCGGTATGATCCCATAAAAGGAAAGATTCGATGACCTCACCGCGTAATTTTAAACGTTGGTCAGATGACGAGGAAACACCCGAGATGGCACCCAACTGCCCAAACTTCCACACTAGCGCGTCTTTCTAGGAATGGCTCTGCGTTGTGTGGACGATTCTATTTTGGAACGTAGGTAGGTCGGTAGATATTAAACTCGTGGAAAGTAAAGCCTTAAGAGTTAGTGAACTAATACATGCAAATATATATGAACTCGATCAATTGAAGATGACAGATTTTTACTTCTAAAAGTGGAAAATGAATCTCAAGTGGGAAATATTTGAAGATACAGATTAAAATCGTCGAAATACAAACTTGAAGAAAAAATTTAAGTGTTGCGTGGTGACAGCAGTACAAGAATAATCAACAGAGCTAAGACGGGAGATGCACAAAAACTATTGTGGTTTCCCTCAGTCCGGTCCTGGTAATATTTTAACACGTAAATAATCAATCATAGCTCACTGAGGATCAAAAAAAGTTACGAAAGAATCGAACTGAAGAATCGATTCACTTATCACGAGTTAATATCTACCGATCAACCTACGGTCCTGAATAGAATCGTCCACGTAACGAATAGCCATTCCTAGAAAGACGCGCTAGTAAACTTCCACAACAACCCAACATGAGGGCTTTCGGCTACGACAGATTTAAAGTGCACCAACGCCTCTACACCATACGCTTACAAACATCCATGCACTGATCCGCATTCGAACCAGGAACTTTCCGATCCAGAGGCTAACACCTCAACCACCGGACTGGTTGGTCGGCACAAAAGAGGCAAGGGTAAGGTAATTTTAATTAACGTCGTACTAGAGCAACACAACGAAGAAGTAAGGGGGAACTTATTATGAAAAGCCCAAGATTCCAGGCCTTACTCATTAGTATTTTCTACACTAATTATTTTAATAAAAAATTACATCTTCCTAGCCAGCAAATTTTGGTTTGGACAGAGCTTCACCAGCCTTTGTATCGTTTCCTCCCTCGGAACACGGTACAAAGGATTCGCCTCATCAGCAAGAAATGGAAGTCTGGCCATTCAGACCCTTACCTTCCGTTCTACCTGACGTTAACAAAAATAAGCCACGGCAAAAGAGGTAGCCGCGGGAGCCTTTGTTATCGTTTCCGATAAGGCCCAAATCGCCTCAAACGGAAATGTTAGTTGTGCTGCAATGCACTTGAACATAATCTGCCACTCATCTTATCTCGCTCGGAGACGGGATAGGAAGTCTTCACCCTCACTAGGGCTAAAACCCACCAGCTTTGTGTCGCTTCAGCCGCTCTTTCCCAATTAGTAGAAATTTGAGCGTCACCAAGCTGGAAATAATCCCAGAAAGTCATCAGCCGGCTCCCGAGTGGAAGCAATATTGCAGCAATCTGATTGAGCGTTGTGCAAAGTTTCCTGGGGGCTCAGCTATTGCGGTGGGTAATCGTTGGAGGGAAATTTGAATGCATTTTTATCGGTTTTGAGGCACTGTGTTCCTTTATTTGCCTCTTCGTGTGGGGAAGATAAGATTGTACTGTTGGACTTGAGATTATTTCCTCCAAAGACTCGTCATCTAATAGAGGTTCAAAATTACGCGGTGATGTCTTGCGATCATTCCTTTGGGTCGGATCTCTAGATCGGAAGGTTCCTGGTTCGAATCCGGGTATTGATGTTTGTAAACGTATGGTGAAGAGGCGTCTGGTGCTTCTGCATTTTATTTCTGGCCGAAAGTCCTCACGTTGGGTTGGAAGTTTGGAGAGTGGGGTGCCAGCTCAGGTGTTCGTCATCTGACCGTGGTTCAAAATTACGAGGTGTTGTCCTTGGATCTTTCTATTAACTCTTTGAGGCACACGATTTTAAAGGAAATAAAAACCCTAGTTGCATAGAATTTTTTTATGGTATAAAAAAATGGAAATAAACATTCATTTCGATTATTTAAGGTAGCTCATTGCTCAAAATAAGAAAAAATAATACATTTTGTCAGAGCGGCCGAGCGATGTCTACTTTGCAAGACAATATGTGTAGTTGTGGCCAAGAACAGAGGGACACTGGTTACCAAAGTTGGACATACACATTTATTTTTTACAACATTAAATGAAGTTTACGATATATACACCGCAGCGTCCGGTGCCTAAAAAAAACGTCTACTCCAAGACCGCTGGTTCCACCGTCCCCTCGAACACTAGCGCGTCTTTCTAGTAATGGCTCTTCGTTACGTGGACGATTCTATTTAGGACCGTGGGGAGGACAGGCGCCTCAATCCCATGATAGTACTTTACGCAAGTCCAACTTGATCGGCTAATCGGATCACATGACCTAGATACGTATGTCATCAAGGTTTATAGTTGTTGGCGATTTATCTCTTCCTTTCTGCTTTCTTCTTTTCTTTTCAGATCCATGGCTATGGGTGGGTAGAGGTGGGAGCCGAAAATTGTATCCTTTTATTATATAAGTTAATAATTATATAAGTTAGTGTTTTATGTATGCTTTTTGTTACATCAGAATGGTCCTAAGCCAGCGGTGGATACGACACCATCATCCTAAAGCAAAGGGGACGGCAGAGGGGCGGAAAAATATCAGCTGGTAGTGAGTTCAGGAGTGGTTCTTAGATTATTTATGTAAAATCAACGGAAGCTTGGAAAAATATGAAAAGGGTATTAAAAATTAAGAAAAGTAAATTTGAATGAAAAGGAATTAAATTGGAATTTTTTTTAAATAATTTGGAGGATCTAAAAATTTTTCCGCCGGCTGGGTTCGAACTCGGGAAGTCATCCTCCGCTGCCGACGCTAATCTGAAGGTGGGTGACTTTAGCCATTAGGCCATCGTTTCTTCACGATAAGTAGCTCTTTAAAGTATAAGTACCCTTCCATCAATCATACATTCCATCAATCTGCTTCAAAAAATCATAGAAGACACACAAAAAAAGACTACCAGACAAGTAAATAATCATAGCTCACTGTAGATCAAATGATCAAAACAAGTTACGAAAGAATCAAACTGAAGAATCGATTCACTTATCACGAGTTTAATATCTACCGACCTCCCTACGGTCCTAAATAGAATCGTCCACGTAACGAAGAGCCATTACTAAAAAGACGCGCTAGTCCCCTCGAACTACCCTGTCGTCTTCACTCCCTTCTTTTCGTCCCCCGGGGTCGGGGCCAACCACCGAACACTCCGTGGGGGAGTAATGTTGACTGAGATAGGAATAGAACAGGAGCTGACTGGACTGGACGTTTCATTACGAAGCACCTGCTGCAAAAGCAGCTCATCTTCACATCAGAAAAGGGCTTAAAGGGAAAAATTTAAAACAGAAATATTGAATTTATAAAAATAAAAATGAATTAATGGTTGCTGGTTACAAATATCAACCGCTACTGGAAAGCATAGAGTGCGGCATCTCCGACCGCTAGGTCATTTCCTCAGTTGGTCACCCTCCCAAGTAGTGACCGCGTCCGAAGGTGCTTAGCTTTCCGTGATCAAACAGACGGGTGCGAACACCACTGCGCTGTTATTTGTTGTCAATCTACTGGGAATAGAGAAGCAAAATATTGTAAAAAGAAGTGTAAAAGAGAAATTAATCTTAGCTATTAAAATCCTATGAAACAATTAGGTGTCCAGTCGAGTCGTAAGAAGAGAGCTCGACCCTACGAGTGTGAACGAACGCGATCCATTAATTGGGATATTGCAAGTTTAATTTGCATGGGTGGTCGAATTAATTGAAATGATGCCATGTGCATCAGGTCCCAATTGAAGCATCCGTCGTTGACGTTTGGGTCTCGGCGGGAAGGTCTGGAGATGTTTTTCCATAGAACAGGAGAGTTTTAAAATATTATGGAGCACATGGCCCCGTAGGGGCCTTAATCTCCAGTATTGATACTTAAACATGGCGTGATGGAACTTGCCTTGTTGAAAACATATGAGTTAATAGTTTTAGACCTTGGACAGTTAACAAAAGGTGCATGGAATAAAGGTTGGTCATGGTATTTAAGGTTGAATAAAGTCAACATGGATAAGTTTGGGGTTTTAATCGACAAGAATAAGGGTTTTACGTGGTCTGTTCTTATTTTGAGGAAGTGTAGGATCATATGTTTCTATTTCCTGAATTGCAGCATTGTTTATATAATTTAAATTAGTGAAAAATTTTGTTGAAAGTTTTTTTTTCTGTATGAATTTACTGAGCGTTGTGATGTTGAGAGCTCTGAGAATATCTTCGTTGCGGTAGAACCATCTTGATCTAGTTATTTGTCGAAGGAAATGCATTTGTAATTGTTCCAGTCGTTTAATATTTATGGAGTTAGTTGCCCCCCAGATTGGGCTGGCATAAGTTATTGTAGGTCTGATGAAGTAGAGGTATATTAGCTTTTTGTTTGCAAGAGATAGGGATGAACTCCGATTTGTAAGAGGGTATAACATTGCTGAGGCTTTTCTGAATTTGTTTTGCAGATATTTAATGTGAGGTTTCCAACTGAGTTTATAGTCAAGTATAAGACCTAGATATTTAGTTTCGTTAGACCATGGTATGGGTTGTCTGTACAGTTGAAGCATTGGTAGTTTAGAGGGGTTGTTACGACAGAACATTATGGCAGCTGTCTTTTCAACATTTAGCATTATTTTCCATTTTGTAAGCCATGATTCAAGGTAGAAGATGTGAAGTTTAAGATCAGCCAGAATAATTTTGTAATTTTTGTGTTGTGACATTATGGCGGTATCATCAGCAAACATGCATATTTTAGTATTTTCTGATTGAGGGATATCGTTCATGAAGAAATTAAAGAGAAAGGGGCCAAGCTTGGAGCCTTGAGGGACACCAGCATAGATGTTTCTTTGAGACGAGTGCTGTTTGTTAACTCTTACTACGAATTTACGGTTGGAGAGGTAAGATGTAATGAGTAGTATGATGTGGTCAGGGAATTTATGTGTGATCATTTTAAAAATGAGGCCTTGAATCCAGACTTTGTCAAAAGCCTTTGCTATGTCGAAGAAGACAGCTCCTGTGTATTTGGATGGGCGTCCAGATCGTATGTACTCTACTACTCTTAGGAGTTGGTGATTTGTGGAGAGTTGGGGGGTGAACCCGAATTGTTGGGGAATCATGATATTATTTGAGTAGGTGAATTCAGTGAGGCGTTTGAGGATTACAGCTTCAGTGATTTTACTCAGAGTAGGTAAGAGTGATATGGGTCTGTAGCTAATGGGATGTGAGGGATTTTTTTCAGGTTTCAGAATAGGTACAACACATGCTGTTTTCCATATGTTGGGGAAGTGGTTATGTTTGAAGATAGCATTGACTATTATAGTGAATAAATGAATAACATTGTGTGTGAGATTTTTGACCATCTTGTTAGTTACCCCTTCCATGCCAGGAGCTTTTTTTATTTTGATATTGTTTATATGAGATGAGATCTCAGATTGAGAAATAATAACTATGGAGTTTATGTTTTTTGGAGAACTCGTGAAATGGTTTATAGTATTTGAAACAAGGGATGGGGTCATGGTGTCATCAATATTGTTTTCAGTGAATTGTGTTTCAAGGCTGTCTGCTATGAGGTTAGCTTTGTCAAGATCTGACACAGCTGTGTTGTGAGAGGAATTAAGGGGAGGGATACATTTCCATTTTTTTGTTAAAGATTTAGTTGATTTCCAGATGGTTCGAATCCGGGTCCGGGCATGGATGTTTGTAAACGTATGGTGTAGAGGCGGCTGGTGCACCTTAAATCTGTCGTGGCCGAAAGTCCTCACGTTGGGTTGGCGTGGAAGTTTGGAGAGTGGGGTGCCAGCTCAGGTGTTACTTCGTCATCTGACCGTGGTTCAAAATTACGAGGTGTTGTCCTCGGATCTTTCCCTTAAGGGACTGATCCCGGACCGTCGTCAATAGCCCGTTGTGTTGCTCTAGTACGACGTTAACTAAAAAATTACCAATTATTTTACCGGTTGGTCGGCTGTAAGTTTAGGTATTTTCTAATTAACGTCGCACTGGAGCAACACAACGGGCTATTAGCGACGGTCCAGGATCAAACCCAAAGGTAAGATCCAAGGTAATGGTAATAGTAATGGTAATTTTTAGTTAACGTCGTACTAGAGCAACACAACGGGCTATTGACGACGGTCCGGGATCAGTCCCTTAAGGGAAAGATCGGAGGACAACACCTCGTAATTTTGAACCACGGTCAGATGACGAAGCAACACCTGAGCTGGCACCCCACTCTCCAAACTTCCACGCCAACCCAACGTGAGGGGTAAGATCCAAGGACATCACGTAATTTTGAACCACAGTCAGAAGACGAGGTCAACTCCTCAGCTGGCACCCATCTTTCCAAGCTTCCACACTATGCCAACGTGAGGATAATCGAAAGCACGACAGATTTAACGTGAACCAGCCCTCTTGTACAAGCAAACTAAGAACCCTCCGGTTGATAATATGCTATTCTTCCAACTGGTATACATCGGCCCGAATAATCGTTGGAGAGAAATGAAATTGTATAGATTTTATCGGGTATTGAGAGGCGCTGTGTTCCTTTCTTTGCCTCGTCTTGTGGGGAAAGATAAGATTGTACAATTGGACTAGAGATTATTTTTTCACAAGCATTCATTCAGACGCGCTTCAGACATTAAGGTTGGTTGTTCTTGTATGGCACAAGGATCATATTTGGGCATACTGTGCCAAACACAAGACACACAAGTTCAAATAATGGTTACTTTAGACTTTACGGCGAAGTGGTTGGTTGAGACTTTATGGCGTAGTGGCCATAGTTGGAAAACTTCCACCAAATGCAAGACAGACGATGTCAGTTATGGCTGGTTGGTTTTTTATGGAGCAAGGGCCATATTTGGATAAACTGCGCCAAACACTAGACAATGTCGGAATGGTTGATTGTTTTTTTACTGCGCAATGGTCATATTTGGCCAAACTATGCCAAACACAAGACAGCAAGTAATGGTTTGTTGGGCTTTTATGGTGCAAGGACTATATATGACACAGCTAGGCCAAACACAGGACAGACAAGGTCAAGTAATGGACATACACAAGATAAGTTTTACTAACACAGAAGACAAAAAAAACGGAAATTATCAAACCTGCGCCGTACGTATACATGCGCGAGAATGTATACAAATACTTAAATGGTAATAGTAATGGTAATTTTTAGTTAACGTCGTACTAGAGCAACACAACACAAATACTTAAAAACAAAATACAAGGATAAACCTAAAGTATTAATCTGTAGTGAGCTACATTGGGTTCTGTCCTGTACTCTTCTAAATTTAAATATTTAATTGTAATAATAAAACTACACATGTGTGAGCAAATAGAAAATAGAAATTGTTCTATGCAAGTTACATTGTGGGAGCTTAAGTATTTGTATTTCACGAGTTCTTCAACCAACTCGATACTGATTTCTGTCATCCAACTTTATAACTAAGTACCGGGATCTGTCATTTGACTTGGTACATGATTCTGTCATCTGACTTGGTATTGGGTCCTGTCGGTTTACCTAGCAACTTGACATTGGGTTCTGTTATCCAACTTGGTACCGACCAACCGGTATAGTGGTTAAGGTGTTAGCCTCTAGATCGGAAGGTTCCTGGTTCGAATCCGGATCCGGGCATGGATGTTTGTAAACGTATGGTGTAGAGGCGGCTGGTGCACCTTAAATCTGTCGTGGCCGAAAGTCCTCACGTTGGGTTGGCATGGAAGTTTGGAGAGTGGGGTGCCAGCTCAGGTGTTGCTTCGTCATCTGACCGTGGTTCAAAATTACGAGGTGTTGTCCTCGGATCTTTCCCTTAAGGGACTGATCCCGGACGCGATATTCCACATTGACTAACTCCCGGGCACTCGCGTCGCCAAGCTTGCCAAACCAGTCGAATTTTTAAGCTGTCTGTCGTTCCGCGGTAATCCCTCCCCCGTAAGTTGGCAACCCACGTCCTCATGCAACGCGCCCGTCTCGTACACGAGCGGATAGATATGCAACGGTTTCCTCTGACGTCACAGAATCGATAACCAATGAGAAGAGAACCATGATAGTACTTTACGCAAGTCTAACTTGATTGGCTAGTTTCACGGGCTTGGCTTCACTTGGATATCTCGCCAACTTATCCTAAGGGTACTTATACTTTTAAAGAGCTCCTTTTTCCGAAAGCAACGATGGCCTAATGGCTAAAGTCACCTACCTTCAGACTGGTCTGTAGCGAAGTATGACTTCCCGAGTTCGAACCCATCTGGCGGAAAAGTTTTTAGATCCTCCAAATTATTTTTTAAAAATTCCAATTTAATTCCTTTTGATTCTAAATTACTTTTCCTAATTTTTAATACCCTTATTATATTTTTCCAAGCTTCCGTTGATTTTACATAAATAATCTAAGAACCACTCCTGAACTCACTACCAGCTGATATTTTCCCGCCCCTCTGCCGTCCCCTTTGCTTTAGGATGATGGTGTCGTATCCATCCCTGGCTTAGGACCATTCTGATGTAACAAAAAGCATACATAAAACACTAACTTATATAATTATTAACTTATATAATAAAAGGATACAATTTTCGATGATGATGTTAGATCAATGAAAATTATGTTACACACCTTATTTCCTTTTTTCTATAGCCCCTCTTGATTATACAGCAGATCTGAATTTAAAGTTACCGAGTCAACTAAAATATATAACTAAACAGCAGCAAAGAAATTTATCCTCACATAAATTTCGAAGAACGCCAAAGGAAGAGATAAATTGCCAACAGAAAAATTCTTATGACATACGTATCTAGGTCATGTGATCCGATTAGCCAACAACTGCTCCCATTCTCTTCTCATTGGCTATCGATTCTGTGACGTCAGTGGAAACAGTTGCATATCTATCCACTCGTGTCTCTTACCGTCGACACTAGCGCGTCTATTGTTTGTTTGTTATCCAGAGGCTTGATTATCAATTATCATCGAAGATGGACACGTTTAAAGACAAATATTTAGGCGAGTTGAAGAAGGAATTCTTACTTGCATTAGACGAATATAGTTGAAACGACGAAAAAATCGTTTTTGATGTGCAATCCAAACCGAGAAGGAAATGAAGATGTTTGGAAAGCTTCAGCTCACTAACCAACACGATGTCATATATATGTTTCAATGATATAACAACAAAATTTTTATTATTTGACTACTGTCACTTTTCTTGCCGGGGTGCGATTCGTAAATTAGTCTCCATAAAAACTTAATTAATTTCAGGCATTACGCCAGAAAGGATGTGACTGTTTATGGAATTCAAAACAAATATTAAGTTGAAGTGGTGTTGCACAAAAACGGGTTTAAAATACATATGTAAAAAGCTCTTGACAAAATGTTACAGCAAAACATTAAATTCTCCTTAAACAAACAGCGCGCGATCACTGCGGTTCGCGAATAATCTCGTGAAACGCGAGAAAGCGCGAGGTTGGCATCAGGGATTGGCGTAGTTGCTAAATCATTGGCGACGCGAGTGCCCGGGAGTTAGTCAATGTGGAATATCGCATCCCGGACCGTCGTCAATAGCCCGTTGTGTTGCTCTAGTACGACGTTAACTAAAATTACCATTACCATTACCATTATCCAACTTGGTAACTAGGTACTGGGTTTTGTCACCTAAGTACCTAGTCAGTATTGGGCCTTTCATCTAACTTGATAACTTAACGCTCAGTTCTGGCATCCAACTTGGTAACTAGGTACCGGGTTCTGGTATCTAATTACCTATTCAATATTGGGTCATGTCATCTAACTAACACTGAGTTCTGTCTAAGTTCTTCTAAGTACTGAGTTTTTTCATCTTACTTTGTATTGAGTCTTGTCATCTGAGTTGGCACTACAGCCCAGGAATGTAAATCTAAAATACACATTCTGTTTCGGGGATACAAATTTTTATTTCATAGGGCATGTCACACTCTGAACTCCCCAGCCGTCCCGAAACAAAGAAGGAAGTGAAGTTACAGAAATGAAAGAACCCGATACTGAAGTTTTGGACTGATATTGAAGCAATTGAAAAAATTAAATCTATACAAAATTATAATCTTAATCTTCAAACAAGTGGGACAGAATTAGTTCAGCAAACAAACCGAAAGTCAAGCTGATTTGCTTTTCCGTTATTACTGAATGTATATTAGACGAACAAGCAGTCCTTTATTTAAGATGAGTTAGGTAAATTAACGTCACAGGGAAGCAACACAATGGGTAATTGGCGACAGTCCGGGAACAATCCAGATGGGAAAGATCCGATTTCAACACTATATAATTTTGAACCACGGCTAGATCTGGCACTCCACTTAAATTGACCTTTTAAAATCTCAAAAGTCCCCACCAACGTGGGGACTTTTGAGGCCACAACAGATCTAACGTGCACCAGCCTCCTCGGTCTTCATCTAACCGAGTTTAGACTGAGGGATGGATGGACCTAGTTTTGAACTTCCATCTCTCCGGTTGCTAATCCACAACAGGGCGACCGCGCCCTTTATTTTAAATGAATGCCTAATTTTCACACAACTTGAATTTTAATCGATTAAATTGTTTAAACTAAACTTAACTTTTAAATTATTCATTCATTAATTTTGGTACAGCTACACTCTACGTTTATGAGGATGGCAACGGCTTGGCGATTTTTTTTTTTTTGGCGCGCTTCTAGTAGCGAGTTACGATAAATTAAGGCAACCCATCTTTCGTAAGTTTGTTGTGGTTTTCAGGGCAACCTCGGCAAACGGAAACTTTCAATTTTCATTTTGATTATTCTAGAAAGTTCTTCCAAAATCCGTTAAAGTCGTTTGATTTCATTGATTCGTTTGAAATTTTTTCTTTCCTCCCATTGGTTATTTTGTTTTTAAAAATTTCCTTTGATTGCATTGGTCCTTTTAAATCGTTTTCGGTGATACCATTGGTCCATTTATTTGTATTTTGACAGTTGTGGAATTTTTATTTTATTATAATAGTTTTTTCTTGAAAGGATTAAGAGTTTTTTTTTTTTTTTTTACCATTTTCGTATTCATTATTTTTTTACGAAAGAATTCTGACGTTATCAGGTTGTATTATTTCTTGCTTTTGTTTTCTTTTGTAAATCTTTTTCTTTTTCAACATGCCCACTGTATTTAGTGTAATTGATAATTTTCACGGTATTCTTACCCAACATTTGTAGCTTAGTTTCTCTGCTGGTTCACAAATGTTTTGATATGTGCTTAAACTTACTACTTTTTGTGAAAGTTTTTTAAAAATATACTTTTTAAAACGTTCTGAAATGTATTAAAAAAGTGTGTTGTAAAAAGAAAAAAAATTTGCGACAGAAAAAGAGTTAAGAAATAATTCTTTCTTGGCGACTTTAGAAATGCGCCAAAAAAATCGCCAAGGCCGTTGCCATCGCTCATAAACGTAGAGTGTAGCTGTACCTTAATTTAATTAGAACTGTTTAGTTGAGAACGGTATCTGTTACTCTTCCAACTGTGGGCTACAGCGGCCCTTCATTTTGCATTATTTCTATGCTATTAACACGTCGCCAAAATTGGAGGTGTCCTCAATGTTTCATCCTGATTCGTCGCTAATAGCCCTCCTTTTGTGTTGCTCCAGTCCGAAGTTAATTACAATCACCTGTTGATTGGAGGGATTATACGGCGCAAGGGTCATATTTGGCCAAGCTATATGCCAAACAAAAGACAAACTCTAATAACGGACACAGGAAAGTTTTACTGGTGTAGAAAAGTGAGTGTTGTCATGTGTCATTGGGTAATCATCCTCTGCACTGGTTACCTGTGGGTTGTAGGTGGTGCAGATTCAATTCTTCTTTGGGTGTATTTCTCTCTTGTGTGTCAGTAAAGCTTTCACTGTGTGTATGGCCATTTATTTGACGTTTGGATCAGAAATGCCCTTCGGAATTGATGGTTGTGTTGCCTCCAGTGTGACGTGATACATACCATACATACCGTATATGCCAACCTCGTCTAGGCCGTGGTAGCCCGGTTGTATTAGCAAACAGAGGGTCGCGAGTTCGAGTCCAGCCAAAGACCGTAGTGTATATAGGGGCTGGAGTACGTTAAATCCGTCGCGGCCTCAAGTGACCTCATGTTTGCGTGGTTTGGAAGTTTGGAGAGTTGAGGGTCATCTCAGGTGTTGCCTCGTCATCTGACCGTGGTTCAAAATCAAGTGGTATTGTCCTCGTAGCTTGCCTCGTCATCTGACCGTGGTTCAAAATTACGAAGTGTTGTCCTCGGATCTTTCCCTTAAGGGACTGATCCCGGACCGTCGTCAATAGCCCGTTGTGTTGCTCTAGTACGACGTTAACTAAAATTACCAAATTACCAAATTACCTCGTAGTTTTCCCTTCGCGATTATTGACCGGTATAGTGGTTAAGGTGTTAGCCTCTGGATCGGAAGGTTCCTGGTTCGAATCCGGGTCCGGGCATGGATGTTTGTAAACGTATGGTGTAGAGGCGGCTGGTGCACCTTAAATCTGTCGTGGCCGAATGTCCTCACGTTGGGTTGGCGTGGAAGTTTGGAGAGTGGGGTGCCAGCTCAGGTGTTGCTTCGTCATCTGACCGTGGTTCAAAATTACGAGGTGTCGTCCTCGGATCTTTCCCTTAAGGGACTGATCCCGGACCGTCGTCAATAGCCCGTTGTGTTGCTCTAGTACGACGTTAACTAAAATTACCTTACCTTACCCTTCGCGATTAATTCCTGACCGTCAGCAATAGCCCGTTGTGTTGTTCCAGTGTGACGTTAATTAAAATACCTACCTGTCATACCTCTCGCGCCATAAAAACAAAGGTATGTTGGTATTTTAATTAACGTCGTACAGGTGCAACACAACGAGCTATGGACGCTGATCCGGGATCAATCCCAAAGAGAAAGTTCCAAGGATACCACCACGTAATTTTAATGCAATGCTCTACCACGGTTCCGAGGGGAATTGGCATATCCGGTCTGTATGGTATGTGTTTTTAATTAACGTCACTGGTGCAACACAACGAGCTATTGGTGACTGTCCGGGCGCAGTCCCGAAGAGCATATCCGGCCTAGCTGAGGCAAACGTCAAATAAATGGCCATACACACAGCTAAAGCTTTACTGACACACAAAATAGAAATGCACCCAGAGGAATTGAATCTGTGCCACCTACAATCCACAGGTTGCCAGCGCAGTGAGCAAGACCAGTGACCCATGGCAACACTTTTACTTTTCCGTATTAGTAAAACTTCCCTGTGTCTATAACTAGAGTTTGTCTTTTGTTTGGCATATAGCTTGGCCAAATGTGAAACTTGCGCCATATAACCCGTCCAACCGACAGGTAATTGTAATTAACTTCGGACTGGAGCAAAACAAAGGGGACTATTACCGACAATCCAGAATGAAACCCGAAGGACAGCACTAATTTTCGCGACGAGTTAATTGCATTGAAATCAATGTAAAAGGAAAGGCCGCCGTAACCCCAGTTGGAAGAGTAACAGATAACGTTGTCAACTAAACAGTTCTAATGTTGTTGTTGTCGTGCGGGCCATATATTGCCCAATTGGGGGTGCCATTGCCCCGGAGGGTTGAACTTCTTCATTCATGACACATCCGTTTTACAGGAAGGTCCCTTTCACACATCCATTCACTCACACATATCGTAATTTAGATCCCAATCAGAGGCCGATAGCCCCCTGATCAGGTACCCCCAGAGGTATTGATTTGGTATGGGAACTAGGAATGCGACATCGATGTCAATGTTTTCAAAACATCGATGTTTTTTAAAAAACATCGATGTATTTAACATCGATGTATTGGGGTCGATGTTTTGGTAACATCGATGTTTATACTTGTCGATGTTTTTACATTGTCAATGTTTTATTTTTAATGAAAAAAGTACCGTTATAAAAATTTTAAAAATAACCAAGTAGCATAATTTTCATAATCAGCAAATTGAACATACTTTTAGACCAAAGTGACCAAGGATGAAGGGTCTGAAAAGTAGGGATACGACATCGATGTCGATGTTTTCTAAACATTGATGTTTTAGAAAAAAACATCGATGTATTGGAACCAATGTCACATCAATAGTTAGTAAACCAGTTTTAAGAAATGGGAAAACAAGTTTAAATACACTGAATTTTAAAAACATCGATGGTTTGGGGCCGATGTATTATCAACATCGATGTTTTAATTTTCAACATCGATGTTTTGCTGTCGATGTCGCATCAATAGTTAGTAAACCAGTTTTAAGAAATGGGAAAACAAGTTTAAATACACTGAATTTTAAAAACATCGATGGTTTGGGGCCGATGTATTATCAACATCGATGTTTTGCTGTCGATGTAGCATCACAAGTTGCTAAACCAGTTTTCGACATTCGAAAACATTGATGTTTTTGGGTCGATGTATTATCAACATCGATGTTTTAATTTTGAACATCGATGTTTTGCTATCGATGTCGCATCCCTAATGAGAACATGGGGGACTTTGTGACCACGACCTATTTAACGTGCCCCATCCACCATTAGCGAACACGACGGTCTTTAGCCAGGTCCAAAAGCCGATCTCGCAACCATCAGAATTGCAGGCTCCGCTGAGGACAGAACCCACAACCATTCCGATGCGAGCCCGACGCTCTACTGACTGAGCTACCGCGGCAACAGTTCTAGTAAACTCAATCAATGAATAATTTAAAAGTTGATGCTTAGTTTAAATAATTTCATTCATTAAAATTCAAGTTATGTGAAAATTAGGCTTTCATTTAAAATAAAGAGCGCGGTCGCCCTCTTGTAAGAGCACTGGATTAGCAACCGGAGACATGGAAGTTCACTAGGTCCATTTATTACTCGGTCAAAACTCGGTTAGATAAAGACAGAGGAGGCTGTTGCAAGTTAGATCTGTCGTGGCCTGAAAAGTCCCCACCTTGGCATGGTGTGAAAATTTAAACAGTGGGGTACCAGCTCAGCTGTTGTTCTCTTCATCTGACCTTGGTTCAAAATTCCGAGGCGTTGTCTCAGGATCTTTCCCAACTGGATCGATCCTGAACTGGCCTGACAACCTGAGCTGACACACCACTCTCCAAACTTTCACACCACGCCATATGATGCCACGACAGATTTAAATTGCACCGGCCCCTCTTTGTACGCGACGTCATACCTGTTGGTTGATACTGGTTGCTGTACCTGTTGGTACCGTTTGGTTGGATCCGTTACTCTTGCAACCGTGATATCGCGGCCCATAAAACCAAAAGGCACCAGAACAGAGAAATGCATTCTGAGTAAGATTGATAGGTGAACCACCGCTAATACCAACATCGCATTTCGAAGTTGGCTAGAATTTTCTCCGAGCCATACCTCGCAATTTCAGGGAACCTAAACACATCGCCAATTCAATAAATCCTTCACACGCCATTTCTTACTCCTTTCCTTTTGCATTTCTTTTTCGTTATTAGCGAGAGCCGGAAAGGGTTAGGAGAGGGGGGCAAGACGGTAAGGAAAAGCGCAGTCGTAGTCTGTAATCGGGTCCTTTGTGAGCGACGCTCTAAATTGAAAGCAGGGCTGACCATTCAACTTGCTTACTCGGCTGGAACGATCAATGGAACAGTGCAGAACAATGGAGAGCGCTCGCTGCATTGTGTGGGACCGCTATTTCGTGGCAGTTTTACGAGACACTTTTCCCCCCGCCGAATGTGCCAGCAGAATGAGATCGTAGTTTTCGAGTTCAAGGGGTTTGGACCCCTCATTCACAAACTGTAGCACAGTGGTCGCGAACTCGCGGGAGCTTTTTCTCCCGTCAGTGGAGTGAGATAGTAGGTTTCAGAGTCCATGGGGCTTGGATCCCTCATTTACAAACTATAGCACGGTGGTCACAAATTTGC
Organism: Metellina segmentata; assembly: GCA_947359465.1. Taxonomy (NCBI): domain Eukaryota; kingdom Metazoa; phylum Arthropoda; class Arachnida; order Araneae; family Tetragnathidae; genus Metellina; species Metellina segmentata. Next base: position 30,148,616 of record OX375884.1, read on the forward strand.
GGCAGCTTTACGAGACACTTTCCTCGAGTCAGTTGGGAATACAGAATGAGATAGTAGATTTCGAGTTCAAGGGGTTTGGACCCCTCATTCACAAACTGTAGAACAGTGGACGCGAACTCACGGGAGCTTTTTCTCCCGTCAGTGGAGTGAGATAGTAGGTTTCCGAGTCCACGGAGCTTGGATCCCTCATTCACAAATTTGCGGCAGCTTTACGAGACACTTTTGTCTAGTCAATTGGGCATACAGAATGAGATCGTACTTTTCGATTTCAAAGGGTTTGGACCCCCATTCACAAACTGTAGAACAGTGGACGCGAACTCACGGGAGCTTTTTCTCCCGTCAGTGGAGTGAGATAGTAGGTTTCCGTGTCCACGGAGCTTGGATCCCTCATTCACAAATTTGCGGCAGCTTTACGAGACACTTTCCTCGAGTCAATTGGGCCTACGGAATGAGATAGTAGATTTCGAGTTCAAAGGGTTTGGACCCCCATTCACAAACTGTAGAACAGTGGACGCGAACTCACGGGAGCTTTTTCTCCCGTCAGTGGAGTGAGATAGTAGGTTTCAGAGTCCAAGGAGCTTGGATCCCTCATTCACAAATTTGCGGCAGCTTTACGAGACACTTTCCTCGAGTCGATTGGTCCTACGGAATGAGATAATAGATTTCGAGTTCAAAGGGTTTGGACCCCCATTCACAAACTGTAGCACAGTGGTCGCGAACTCGTGGCAGCTTTAGAAGCCACGTTTCTCCTAGCGTTTTGGCCAGTGTAAAGTACGTTTCCAAAATCATGCGGCTTTGATCCGTTATTCACAAACTATAGCACGGTAATACAAATTTGCAGCAGCTTTACGAGACTTTTCTCAAGCCGATTTGGCCTGCAGAATGAGATCGTAATTTTCGAGTTTAAGGGACTTGGACCCCTCAATCACAAACTGTACCACTCTGAGTCAAAATTTACATAACGCTATTTCGTGTCAGCTTAACAAAAGTTACTTTTGGAGTTACTTTTCCCCCACCGATTCGGCCTACAGAACCAGATCGTACTTTTCGAGTTCAAGAGGTTTGGACTCCTCGTTCACAAACTGTAGCACATTGGTGTTCGCAAACGGACCGCTATTTTGTGACAGCTGAACAACAGAAATGAGGGCCAGGGAAATGAGATGGTCGATTACTGAGTTCAAGATGTTCGTACCCATTTTACTATTTGTAGCATAGTGGTCGTAAACTCGAAACCCGCTTTTTCGTGGCAGTTTACGTCATACTTTTTTACCCGTCTATCGGGTCTACGGAATGCAATTTTAAGTTTTGGAGTTCAGGAGCAAATAATTTCTTCGAGCTAAAAGTAGTTGGATGAATGTACTGTTTTCATGTGGTCCTTTTAATCGGACATCCCCAGAAGGAGCGCATTTATTGGACAGCATTTACAATTGGGGGTTGCCGTGACTTACAAGGGAAGGGTGTGAACTTTGATCGTCGAATTGAAATATTTTCCATCTAGAATAGTAATGCTCTTGAAGTAGGGATGTCAACTCTCGGAAAAATAACCGGCTGTCGGTAAACCGTGTTTTTTTCGTCCGGTTATAACTGCCCTGGTTTAACCGAGTTAAAAAAAAAAAAACCTAGACCATTAAAGATAGAGTAAAAATTTCAACGGATTTGAAATCTGCGGAAAATTTTACACCAGATTAATACCTTACTTCACGGCGTTGCCCGTGTTGTTGGTTTGCGAAGCAAACCAACAAAACGGGAACGGGCAAGCCACGCAGTGGCTAGTATATAATAAAAAAGATAACGGAAAGCGCTTTCCCAAACATTTTTTGCCCCCGATTCAAACTCGCCGACTGCAAAGATATGTGTTTGGCATCTTCTGTTGAATTTTACATCGTAATTAAACGTTGTTTGATATAAATGTACTTTAGTTCATCTCTCACCCCTTTGTTTATACCTCAACCCGCATAGACTAAACAATGCTAAGTCAAAGAATGAGAACAAGCTATGTCACGGCAGTGGTTGAAAAGGGATATAAACTGTGGATCTTGAAAAAAGAACCATTTGCATCCCATAAACACAGTCCACGAATATAATTGTGTTGAATTTTCGGGGCCGGATTTTTTTTCCAGTTATTAGTTTTTAAAATAACAACCGCGGTTATAACCGTACCAAGAAAACACCGAAAAAAACCGCTTAACCGAAACAAAAAAAAACGACTTATCGGTTTAACCGGACGGTTTTTGACATCCCTACCTTGAAGTGTGATATCTCGGTCTGTAAAATGTAGTTTATCGCCACTTTTGGCGGTGTTGACATTGAACAATCATATATCTATACATCAAATCGGAAATTAGTTTTTGGAATTTTTAGTGTCGAGGGGGGGGGGTACTGTGGGATACACAGCCTTCACTCAGTTTGGCACTTGGTAACAACCACCTGGAACCCTGATTTCGCCATTCGTAATCGTACAGGGTATTTTGTCCAGCTACTGGCTACACACAGCCTTCACTCAGTTTGGCACTTAGTAACAACCGCCTGGAACCCTGATTTCGCCATTCATAATCGTACAGGGTACTTGTTCAGCTACTGTGGGACAGACAGCCTTCACTCAGTTTGGCACTTGGTAACAACCACCTGGAACCCTGATTTCGCCATTCGTAATCGTACAGGGTATTTTGTCCAGCTACTGGCTACACACAGCCTTCACTCAGTTTGGCACTTAGTAACAACCGCCTGGAACCCTGATTTCGCCATTCATAATCGTACAGGGTACTTTGTTCAGCTACTGTGGGACACACAGCCTTCACTCAGTTTGGCACTTGGTAACAACCGCCTGGAACCCTGATTTCGCCATTCGTAATCGAACAGGGTCGCAAATGTTTTAAACGCGTAAACTAACTGTAGGGTACTTTTTAGGGATTACGAGTGTCCCCCGCAGAGTCAACCAACCCGATCCTGCTGTGCGAATCACGATACTCTATGGCCAAATATTCATCGATCACCTCATCCCATTGGACGATCAGCGCCAGGCCACGGTGATGCTTACTTAGACCAGATCACCCACTTGTACCATTTAGTCATTGCACTTTGATGGTACGAGTGTACGTCTTCGCATAACAGAATTTAGACATGAAACAATTAAAAATTTGGGCACGATTTATTAAGTAAGAGAGGCATAGCTCCTGTAATTGAAAGCGCAAATCCATAAAGTGGAAATCGTCAGTCCACAACTAAACACGCCGACCAATCAGTTGATTAATCAATGGATGTGCGTCTTCCGATGGAACAATAAGATTCTAATAAATGTTCGTTTCTAACCAGCAGAAAAAAGTAGTCCAAGAGTCACGTTACTACCAACTTTCGTTGTGTTACTCAAGTACGACGTTAACTAAAGTTACCATTACCATTACTACCAACTTTAATAATATGATCCTGGCCACACAAAAAAAGCTCACTACGGGACTCCAGTTTGAAGAGTAACGGATTAGCAACGGTTGCGAGTTCGAATCCAATAAACACCCTCGTGTACAAAGGGGACTGGTACAAGTTAATCTGTACTGGCCTCAAATGTCCTCACGTTGGTGTGGTGTGGAAGTTTGGAGATTGGGATACCAGCTCAGGCGTTACCTCGACATCTGACCATGGTTCAAAATTACTTGGTGATTTCCTCGGATATTTCCCTTGGGGGGATTGATCTCGGATCATCGTCAATACCCCGTTGTGTAGCTCCAGTACGACGTTAATTAAAATACCTTCCCACCTTCCGCCGGTTTCTAACCCGTCGCTCTTTTCCAATTAGATTATACCGGCCACGATTCGAAAGGCGACCGTCTTCCTGCAAAAAAAGTCGGAAGATAGAGACCGGTAGAGTAGCCAATCCGCCCCAAAAAAATGTCCCAAATGATATGTTCCGTTCACTCTGCTCGGCACTGGGGCTGTCAACAGTGATTGATTGTATTAGCCGTAGGTACACATCCCATCTTCGGAAAAACCGCGACCATACATATCATTCAGTTCAACCTCACCGGCAGGCCTTCCTGTCTCGCCTGGATAGTCTTTTTTGTCTTTGGTTTGGCGCGTTCCAACGGTATGATTTAGGGCAGGTAGGTGTGTATTCTGATTAACGTCACCCTGGAGCAACGCAGGGGGCTATTGGCGGCGATCCGGGATCAACCTGAGAAGGGAATAAACCGAGGGCAACACCAAGTAATTTCGAACCAGTCAGATGACGTCACACCTCAGATGGCACCACTCTCCAAACTCCTTCGGGCCGATCAACCGGTATAGTGGTTAAGGTGTTAGCCTCTGGATCGGAAGGTCCCTGGTTTGAATCCGGGTCCGGGAATGGATGTTTGTAAGCGTATGGTGTAGAGGCAGCTGGTGCACCTTAAATCTGTCGTGGCTGAAAATCCTCACGTTGGGTTGGTGTGGAAGTTTGGAGAGTGCGGTGTCAGCTCAGGTGTTGCCTCGTCATCTGACCGTGGTTCAAAATTACGAGGTGTTGTCCTCAGATCTTTCATTTAAGGAATTGATCCCGGACCGTCGTCAATTGCCCGTTGTGTTGCTCTAGTACGACGTTAACTAAAAAATTACCAAAATTACCATTACCTTCGGGCTATTAGCGACGGTCAGGGTAGGTATTTTTTTACGTCGTACTTGAGCAACACAGTGGCTATTGACCGTAGCATGGTTCGGAATCAATCCTCCACGGGAAAGATTAGAGGAAACCTTATACTTTCGAGCCACGGTCAGATAACGAGGCTGAGCTGGCACTCCATTCTCTAATTTACACACCACGCTAATATGGTAATGGTAATGGTAATTTTAGTCAACGTCGTACTAGAGCAACACAACGGGCTATTGACGACGGTCCGGGATCAGTCCCTTAAGGGAAAGATCCGAGGACAACACCTCGTAATTTTGAACCACGGTCAGATGACGAAGCAACACCTGTGCTGGCACCCCACTCTCCAAACTTCCACGCCAACCCAACGTGAGGACTTTCGGCCACGACAGATTTAAGGTGCACCAGCCGCCTCTACACCATACGCTTACAAACATCCATGCCCGGACCCGGATTCGAACCAGGAACCTTCCGATCTAGAGGCTAACACCTTAACCACTATACCGGTTGGTCGGCCCACGCTAATATGTAATAAAGCTAATGTCTGACATTTGAGGCCACGACGGATTTTATGTGCATCAGCACGATGGTCTTTGGTCTGATTCGAACTCGGAACCCCCGGTTTTCAAATCCTTTACACAATTCCAACAGAGCTACCGCGTATCGTGATTTGAGGGGAACTGTAATTAAATAATAAAAAGTAGCCTAGGTATATCCTAGTTGAATTGAGACGGATTAACAACTAGAGAGTTACGAGTTTATATATCGATCCAGGCAAAGACCACCGTGTGCACGGGGACTGGTGCACTTAAAATCTGTCGTGGCCTCAAACGCCCTCACGTTGGTGTGGTGTGGACGTCTGGAGTGCCAGCTCAGATGTTGGTACCTAGATGGGTGGTGGGTACCTTAAAAACTGAAATGGACTTTCTAAGAGCGCTAAATTTTGTAGTGTAAAAAATGGATTCATTCAAGACGAATAGATCACCCATAAAGTTCCTTTCCAAAAATAAATAATCAATTAATTCAATTGATTAAATTTCCATCTGTTAGGAAACATCATTTGGTGTTTCTATTGATTTAGTAAAAGATTTTGTGCTAATCCCCCCCTTGAAAGGTCGGATTCGTGGGTCAAATTAAACTAAAGCTACAGTACTTTAGTTTCAGTCTTAGCTCTGCTCCTATCGCTTGAGTTTGACCTCATGAAAAGAAAACATAAGTCTTATCGTGAGGGGACACGTCTCCCCCAGTTCTGATGGGGTGTTTCCACCCTTTTCCGTAACGTAGCACCAAAACTGAAGGTGGAAAAGGGCTTGCGTTTGTCGGAACCCAGCGCGAGAACTCCTTGGGACTCTTCAAAAATCTGTAATGACCTTAATTGGTCTGGGAAAAGGGATTGTCCCCCAATTCAAAAAGAGAGATCGGGCGACGGAATTGGGATTTGGTAAAATTCCATCCTTTTCCATAACATCGCACCGAATCGGACTGTAGGATAGGGCTTGCGTTTGTTGGAACTCACCACGAGAACTCCTTGTGAACTTTTCTCACAACTTTAATGACCTTAATTAGTCTGGGAAGAGGGATTGTCCCCCAATTAAAGAATTGGGGTAGGGCGACCGTTTTGTGAGTTGGTAAAATTCCATCTTTTTCGGAAACATAGTACCAAAACGGACAGTGGGATGGGGCTTGCGTTGTTGGAAACTCACCACGAGAACTCCCCAGGTAGCACATAGTATATGTCGGCCAATATCGAAAAAAAATACTAGCCAATACTGCCGTCCATATTGGCCTACGTAAAAATGATCCCCTCCTGGCAATATTGTTCAGTATCGGTTTTACGGCATTGATAAATATCTTTTTCTGACATTGAGTAATATCGCAAAACTGATATTGAGCAATGTTCTTTTTTTTTGTCATTGGTCAATATTAGCTTTGCGATACTGCTCGATGTTCTTTTTCAACATTACTCAATATCTGCTTTACAATATTGAGATATTTTTTATTCAATGTTAATCAATATACTTCTTATGGCTTATGTGATTGTTTATTTAGGGAGCACACAAGATTACAACCATCTTAAATTTTATGTAGAATTTTAAAGGTTATATTCCTTATACTTTTAGTAGTTCATGATATCTGTATAAAATTCAGCCAAATTTAGTTTGGGGAATGATTTTTCAGGTCAGGTTATGTATGTTCACATTAATGAGGTTTGACTTTTCCTAGCATAAAAGGAAAGACATAAAAAGGCAAAATATCATTATTACGTGAACAAAATTAACAAAATCTGTAGAATAACAAATCAATAGCCTTAAAGTGCAAGTGAATTCAGAAAAAAACCTTATGAAACTGTTCTTTGAAATCAAAATGTTATACTTTTGCGACAATATACTTTTGTTGGCAGAAAGATAAGCAGCTTTTACAAAGTTAAGATGGAGGGTTATTGATGAGATAATTTCATTTGAATAGAATTTTTCATTACTTAAAAAAATTTACAAAACACAATTTAAGTAATGTCTTTTATTCTAAAGACAATATATTATCTGATGGGCGAATTCTTCACTTATTCCATTCTGCCGCACCAGCTAAGGCTTTACCAAACATCTCAGACAATTTTTCTTTGTCCATATCTTTATACTTCATAGCAGCTACAGCTAGGAGAGGGAAAAGGGTATTTTAGCTTTGGTAAAGAAACTAGTTTACAGGCTTGAATACATTTAAAAAAACCATCTATAAAACAAATCTTCAAAATTTGGGATCTAAAATATTTCTCAACTTTAAGAAAATCCTCATGCTTGCTTTTGTCTGATACGGAGGCTATTTATTTTTACCTTCTGACCATTTCTGATCCAATATAATATCAATTTGCGTACCACTCGCAGATCTATTAAGTGCATGACATCTAAAGGAAATTTTGATACCAATTTAAAATTTGGTGAGAGAGAAGTTATGCAAAGGAGTTTTATCAATGTGATGTCCTTGAGCAAAAGAGGAAAATTCCTCATCTCTTCGTAAAGGGGCTTCAATATCCAAAAACTTAATATGACCATCAACAACTACTCTTTTCTGTACACATTTTTAGCAACCATAATACCAGTTATGGTTTTATATAGATTTAACAAATGATCAAACTGAAGCATTACAATTAAAGTGCATAATATCGAAAGTACAAGTATATAGGTCCAAAATTTGTTCATACCCATTTGTTATCAAATCATTCAACACAAAATAAAATCATTTAAAAAAACACCTAATGATGTGGGTTTACTGCTGCCATAATGGCAAGTAATTACAAATGGAGACAATTTATTTCTGGAATCAATTAAATCCAATACTGACCAGAATTGCAAGTTGGAACTTTGACACTTAGATGTAATCCGTCAGTATTTACCCTCATCATGATTTTCTTACCTGGGCAATTTTTTTCAGATCTATCTTTTGAAGGTAAGTTTTAATGTTAAAATAACAAAATTCTTCCTCTCCATTTTTTTTACATTGAAGTCTCGACATGTCTTAAGTCAGGTTCTGCTGTGAAATGGCAAGTCTGGATGATACTCATTTAATATCTTTAGTAAATCACTGGTAGAATTATGTTGGACTTAATTAACCTAAGTCTCAACTTATCTTTTAGAGATTCATTTGAAGTTTCTGATACAATTGGTGGCAAACATATTCTTCAATTTCCAGCGAACTAAAAAGTGCATTGTCCTGTATTTTAGAGGATGCGTCTAACGAACAATAACTTAATGATCCTACACCTCATCTGAACTGCAATATATAACGAAATATCAGTTATTGAAACTTTTAAAAATGTAAACATACTTTGTTGCATTGTGATAAATGTAAAGACAACCTTGTTAACATGATTACATGTTATTTCTTCTAAAAACATTTTTTCAAACTATATGCATGAATAATATTCATGAATAATATAGCATGAATAATATTCACAATACTTCACCTTTTGAAAATAGCTTTACTATTTCTAAAAATGAAATGAATCAAATCACATAAAACTTGGAAGGAACATGCAGTTTTAACCATGGTCACAATTTTAAAGCTTTATACCTCAAATATATGTTGCCATACTCGAAACCCCATCCACCAAACCACCTGCACAGTGTAGCCACCTGCACTCGTAGCGACGCCAGCGCCACGGAGCACAGGTGCATAGGAGAGCAGAGTAGTGAAGAGCGAAGTCGCCAACAGCGAAGCTCTCATCGATGTTTCCGTTTTAATGTGTCTTTTAGTTAGGCTTAAGAGCCTAAAGTTGTATGCTAAACCTGAGAATATATAGTTATTGTTAGAACCTGACTTGTTCTTGTCTTCATACATCAACACCCTAGACAACCCGAACCAGAACATATATTTATTGATATTTTTATGTTAGAGACATTTCGTAGTCTTTATATAGTACAAAATCAATTGAATTTTTAAATGTTATATTATGTTTGTTAATTATGCTTGAATAAAATATTTAAGCCTACTTTGAAAATGGCCCACTAATATTAATAATTAATGTAAACCCAACTCAGCTAACATACCAATATCTTACTTTCCAAAAAAAATTAATCTATTACAATGAACTAGGAAAATAGCATTGCACACAATCGAATGGGACTTGAGAATTTGATAACAGTAATCCATAAATATTTACATTAAAAAATAGAACATTATGCCAACACTTACAGAATGCTGTAGTGTTCTTGCTATTATTTTCCTGTTGTCAGAATACTGACAGTATAACAAACTACAAACATGGTCTAAAACTTCATCAATGCACCAAATGAATATGATTAATTATTCTTAACTAAATACAATTAACATTACTAAATTAATTTACATAAATATCCATGATAGCTACCTTACAGGACTTGCACTTTTTAGGCATGGCTGCTCTGGTTTACTGCTAGGTTCGGCGAAAAATCAAGGTCGATCGTAGAGTGAACGATAGCCTAATTGTTTTTCCTTACCTGCCATTTTTCTTTTACAAAGGAAAAAATAGAAAAAAATTATCACGTGCAGAGTAGCGTGCGAGTTCGTGTGTCACTATATCGTAAAATAATGCCCGCCGCCAACCCAAACAACGAACACGTGGCCAAACATAGCTTCAGCTCAAAAATAAATATCGGCCAATACCAGCTCAACATCGTTTTATGGATAGTGTTTTCACAATGTCGCCAAATGTCAATACAATATCAGAAAAAATGGCAAAAGTTTTAATTTTTGAAAAAATTGGTAAGACGACGCGGTATCATTCTTTACATTTTATTACTTGATTATAATGTTATAAAAACGTAATTTACTGGTAGTATGTTTTTTTCTCACTGTATAAAATTAAACTACATCAACCAATATCCACAGATATTGTAATTCCTATATTCGACATTCATAATATTGCTCGAATGTTGGTAGAATGTTGGCCAATGTTGTTGTGCTACGTGGGTCCTTAGGGACTCTTCCCATATCTGTAATGACCTTAATTGGCCTGGGAAAAGGGATTATCTACAAATTCAAGAATTGGTATCGGGCGACCGATTTGTGATTTGGTAAAATTCCATCCTTTTCCGAAACATAGCACCAAAACGGACAGTGGGATGGGGCTTGTGTTTGTTGGAATTCACCGTGGGAACTTCTTGGGGACTCTTCCAATATCTGTAATGACCTTAATTGGTCTGGGAATAGGGATTGTCCTCCAATGCAAGAATCAGGATCTCGGGCGACCGATTTGTGATTTGGTAAAATTCCATCCTTTTCCGAAACATAGCACCAAAACGGACAGTGGGATGGGGCTTGTGTTTGTTGGAATTCACCGTGGGAACTTCTTGGGGACTCTTCCAATATCTGTAATGACCTTAATTGGTCTGGGAATAGGGATTGTCCTCCAATGCAAGAATCAGGATCTCGGGCGACCGATTTGTGATTTGGTAAAATTCCATCCTTTTCCGAAGCATAGCACCAAAACGGACAGTGGGATGGGGCTTGTGTTTGTTGGAATTCACCGTGGGAACTTCTTCCAATATCTGTAATGACCTTAATTGGTCTGGGAATAGGGATTGTCCTCCAATGCAAGAATCAGGATCTCGGGCGACCGATTTGTGATTTGGTAAAATTCCATCCTTTTCCGAAACATAGCACCAAAACGGACAGTGGGATGGGGCTTGTGTTTGTTGGAATTCACCGTGGGAACTTCTTGGGGACTCTTCCAATATCTGTAATGACCTTAATTGGTCTGGGAATAGGGATTGTCCTCCAATGCAAGAATCAGGATCTCGGGCGACCGATTTGTGATTTGGTAAAATTCCATCCTTTTCCGAAACATAGCACCAAAACGGACAGTGGGATGGGGCTTGTGTTTGTTGGAATTCACCGTGGGAACTTCTTGGGGACTCTTCCAATATCTGTAATGACCTTAATTGGTCTGGGAATAGGGATTGTCCTCCAATGCAAGAATCAGGATCTCGGGCGACCGATTTGTGATTTGGTAAAATTCCATCCTTTTCCGAAACATAGCACCAAAACGGACAGTGGGATGGGGCTTGTGTTTGTTGGAATTCACCGTGGGAACTTCTTCCAATATCTGTAATGACCTTAATTGGTCTGGGAATAGGGATTGTCCTCCAATGCAAGAATCAGGATCTCGGGCGACCGATTTGTGATTTGGTAAAATTCCATCCTTTTCCGAAGCATAGCACCAAAACGGACAGTGGGATGGGGCTTGTGTTTGTTGGAATTCACCGTGGGAACTTCTTGGGGACTCTTCCAATATCTGTAATGACCTTAATTGGTCTGGGAATAGGGATTGTCCTCCAATGCAAGAATCAGGATCTCGGGCGACCGATTTGTGATTTGGTAAAATTCCATCCTTTTCCGAAACATAGCACCAAAACGGACAGTGGGATGGGGCTTGTGTTTGTTGGAATTCACCGTGGGAACTTCTTGGGGACTCTTCCAATATCTGTAATGACCTTAATTGGTCTGGGAATAGGGATTGTCCTCCAATGCAAGAATCAGGATCTCGGGCGACCGATTTGTGATTTGGTAAAATTCCATCCTTTTTCGAAGCATAGCATCAAAACGGTGAGTGGGAAGTTGCTTGCGTTCGTCAGAACTCACCGTGAGATCTCCACGGGGACTCTTCCCATATGTAATTGGTCTGGGCTGAAGGAATGTCACCAAATTGAAGACGTAGCATAGGATGGGCAATTACCGGTATGCTGTCGAAAGTAAGGAGTATGAAACAGGAAGTAAAAGAAATTCAATGGCGTAGCTAAAGGGCTGTGTCCCCGAGTGCCAGTGGCTTTGGAGCTTCGTTTCAGATACATTTATCAACCTTCCTGGTGAATGTCATGACGTCGTTAGCCAAACTGACTAGATCTTGTTAGACGAGATACCTCGTCTTTAGAAGAAACACGATCACTATCGTTAGAAGAAAAGTGATCAGATCTTGAGCTCGTCATCATAACAAAAGCGTCAACATCGCGATAACGAGTTGTGTCGCCATTAGCAAAATTGGTCAGATCTTAGAGGGGAGTTATCTCGTCGAAACTACTCGGGGGGTTAAAAAGCGTTTGTTTGGGGGAATGTGGGGTTAAATGTCAAGCACAATCTTGTCTTGTCCTTATTCCGCCTGTCTCGTCTACCTTGTTCCAGTGCTGTGCTTGTGCAGAGGGGCTTCGGGTAGCTCGGTTGGAAGAGTAATGGATTAGTATCCGGAGAATTGTGAGTTCGAATCCAATCAAATACCATAATGTAGAAATGGGCTTGTGCACATTAAGGGGGTCCGGGACACACAAATCGTCACATTTTCGAAATTTTTTTTATTATTTTAAGAAATTCTCTGTATTTTTCTGCTTAAAATGACGTCAAAATCATGTTTCTATCTTAATTAGAACTAGAGATGTAATAATTTTTGTGGTGCGTTGTTTTGAAAATCTAACACTCTTGACTCATCTGACTCGATTTAAAATTACGTGGCGTGGTCCTCAGATCTCTCCATTTGGGTTTGATCGCGGACAGTCGCCACTATCCCGTTGTGTTATTCCAATGCTATGTTAATTACAATTGCAAGTGCTTGGGAAATGAACGCTTTGACGCTCTCCGTATTTAGAATACAGCGCTTAGAAGTCACGTTTTCCTTTCAAGTAGCACATTGCAATCGTATTACAATTCGGAAAAGGAGGCTAAGCATTGGAAACCTCATCTTACAAACGTCTGGAGTGCACAAAATAAGGCAGACAGTTTTTATTACCTCTTCCTGGAGCCCCATTAGTGATAACTATTAATAAAACTCGGCTCTTTGCTAGTTTTTATGCATAACCAATCAGTAACACATATAAAAATTAATACTGAGAACATTAATATATTTATATACCATGATCCGGACTCCAGTTATCCGGAATGCCAGTTGTTTGGATCACCAGTTATATGGAATGCCAATCATCCGCATTGCTTTGAGGGAAAAAAAGAAATCAGCAAAATCCGCAATTTAAAAGTTTCTTATCGGTGAATGATAAAAACGAAGAGGACAGTTGAGGATATAAGAATCATCAAAAGGCAAATCCCTGGGTGTTATGAATGCAGTGCAGGATGGAGGCGAGTGGCTGGTGAACGATTCTTCGGACCCTGAATTCCTAATTGTCAGTGACGATGTACTCATTCAAAGTGTGAGAACTCATTGATGACGATGACCTTGCTACTCAACCAGACGCGGGTAAGGCGTTTGAGTGCCTTGACACAGCCGCAGCCTGAGTTAGAGTTGCGACATCGACAGCAAAACATCGATTTTCAAAATTAAAACATCGATGTTGATAATACATCGTCCCAAAAACATCGATATTTTTAAACATAGATGTTTTTAAAATTCAGTGTATTTAAACTTTTCCCCCCATTTCTTAAAACTGGTTTAGAACCTAGTGATGCAACATCGACAGCAAAACATCGATGGTGATAATGCATCGCCCACAAACTATCGATGTTTTTAAAATTCAGTGTATTCAAACTTTTTTCCCCCATTTTTTAAAAACTGGTTTAGCAACTAGTGATGCGAAATCGGCTCCAATACATCGAGTTTTTTTTATAAAACATCAATGTTTTGAAAACATCGACATCGATGTCGCATCCCAACTTTTCAGACCGTTCACCCTAGGTCACTTTGGTGTAAAAGTATGTTCAATTTGCTCATTATAAAAAAAATGCTACTTGGTTTATTTTTAAAATTTTTATAACGGTACTTTTTTCATTTAAAAATAAAACATCGACAACGTAAAAACATCGACAAATATAAACATCGATGTTACAAAAACATCGACCCCAATACATCGATGTTTTTTAAAAAACATCGACATCAATGTTTTTTTAAAAAAACATCGACATCGATGTCGCATCCCTAGCCTGAGTGCGACCATCTACAGTTAATCACCGTCAAGCGCATGCGAGACTTTGCTGCACGAAAACGAGTAAAGATGGCGAAGCAACTGACTTTGACCGATATGTTCCAGCAATGATACATTTTAACACAAAATATAGGTAAAATAGTTTTCATAGTCATTAAATTACATTGCATACTAAAGTAAAATTCGTTTTCAGTACTAAGAAATAACTTTTTTTTCGTGAATTATCCAATTATTCATCCGGATGGGGTCTGGTCCCAATTGATCCGGAAGTTGGAGTTCTACTGCACCTCGAAAATTTTTTTAAATATTTTATTTGCCTTCATTTAAAAACGTGAATTTTGTTTTTGACAGAGCGGCATAGCCTCATTTTGCCCGTGTCCCCAAAAGTTGAGGGAAGAGACATAATAAAATTATTTTCTCACAAACGCCATTCACCCATAAAAGACAGGAGGATTCTTTCCTCATTTCTGTCTTCGAGATCCATTCACCCTTTGAGTGGTTTCGACGAGATATCTCGTCCATCAAGGTCTGACCAATTTTGCTAATGACGAGATATCTCGTCGAGACGATCACCATTAGGGTAAATATGATATTTGTGATGAAATATAAGATATAAAAAAGTTTAATAAATATTTTAGAAATTCTATTAAGAGAAATTGTCGATTTTTTTAAGTCGAGATCAAGATTTTGGTCTGTTTTCCAATGGAGAGATATATCTCGTCCATCAAGATTGGTCAGTTTTTCAAATGACGAGATATGTCGTCGAGACAACTCCCACGAGGGTGAACTACAGCAATTCACAAAGCCTGCTAATTTTTTATGCCAAATTAATAATTTATTTTGTATTTTATCTCCGTGTTAAACGAATAAGTTGTGTTTTGGACAGCCTTATTTGCAGCAGGTTCCAAAACGTCGAGTTTCGCTTCGGTGTCTGGCGGTCTTTCGCTTACAAAAGATGTTCGACCGCACGAAGAGGAAACCTAAATCTTATCATGAGGGGTCAAGTTACCCCCATAGAGGTCACCCCTTTCAGGTCTGCGGTGGGGTGTAAATTCGACCCTTCTCCGTTTCGTGCCTCCAAAACGGACAGTGGCAAGGGGTGTGGAACAGGAAGTAACAGTCATATATTATCTGTTCAAAGAAATCAGAGTTCGTTTCAACTCTTGAAACTAGTAACGTCCTTAAGCTTATCCCTCTTGGTGGTTATCTCGACGAGGTTTCTCGTCATTAGAAGAAAACTGATCAGATCTTGATGGACGAGTTATCTCGTCATTAGAAGAAAACTGAAAAGATCACTTTATCTGTTAATTTTACAAATTGGCAATGTCTTGACGACGAGGTATCTCGTCATTAGCAGAATCGGTCCGACCTTGACGAACGAGATATCTCGTCAAACCATTTGGAGGGTTAAGTGGATAGGGATGGCAGTCTGTTAAATTGACATCAAATTGGCATTGGAGAATACTAAAACCAGATCTTGGATGGACGAGATACCTCGTCATAAGAAGAAAACTGACCAGATCTTGATGGACGAGATATGTCGTGATTAGAAGAAAAGTGACTAAATCAGTTGATCGTATCATACAAATTGATTGGCAATGTCTTGATGACGAGGTATCTCGTCGTTAGCAGCATTGGTCAGACCTTGATGAACGAGATATCTCGATCAATCACTTGTAAGATTGAGCGATGCGATTGGCGGTCTGCTAAAGTAGCATTGAAGAAAACTAAAACCAGATCTTGATGGACTAGATATCTCGTCAGTAGAAGAAAACTGACCAGATCTTGATGGACGAGACATCTCGTCATTAGAAGAAAACTGACCAGATCTTGATGGACGAGACATCTCGTCAGTAGAAGAAAACTGACCAGATCTTGACGGACGAGACATCTCGTCATTAGAAGAAAACTGACCAGATCTTGATGGACGAGACATCTCGTCAGTAGAAGAAAACTGACCAGATCTTGACGGACGAGACATCTCGTCATTAGAAGAAAACTGACCAGATCTTGATGGACGAGACATTTCGTCAGTAGAAGAAAACTGACCAGATCACTTGATCTGCTCATCATATAAATTGGCAATGGCTTGACAAAGTATCTCGTCATTAGCAGAATTGGCCAGACTTCAACTAACGAGATGTCTCGTCAAACCACTTGGAGGGTTAAGCTGTGGGATGGCGGTCTGTTAAAGCGGCATCAAACTGGCATTGGAGAATACAAAAACCAGATCCAGATGGACGAGATAACTCTCTCTCGCCATTAGAAGAAAACAATCCAGATCATGATGGACATGTCGTCATTAGAAGAAAACTGACCAGATCTGGGGCATGTTAAATCTATCGCGGTCTCGGATGTCATCCCGATGCCGTGGTGTAGAAGTTTGAAGAGTGGGATGCCATCTCGGGTGTTGATCACTCGTCCCTTGGTTCAAATTACGAGGTGCTATCCTCATATCTTTCCTTTCCAGATTGATCCTGGACCGTCGCCAATTACAACAACCTACCTCGCAAACATTCCATAACAGTTTGCGCTGGTGCAATTGATCAATATCAACTAATATTCTAGTTTTTGTCTCCACGCACTCTCCTTTATTGTTTTCAAATGGTGTAAATTTTGTGAAGAGCTTATTCTCACTAATATTTATTCTATGCAAATAATTGTAGTCAGTAGTATAACAATGAATATTTTGAAAATAAAATAGTGCTGGAGGGAAAGGTGGAAAAAAGTCTTCCGACTCAGTTTCGTATAATATAGACCTATAGTCTCATTTACACCCAATCGGAATCCGCTGATTATTTGAATCTCTCGAACCAATGATTGACGAGAACGAGAATACAGTAGGACCTCTCAATATAACGAACCCTATTACTACGAGGGCTGTTCAATAAAGAAAGGTCATAAATTAATAGAAAATAATTTTCTATACTAATCCTCCAAATTTTATGGTCTACCTCAAAATATCCCCACTACATGCATTATACTTAACCCACCTCTTCTCAAATCTTCAAACACATGCGGGAAGCCATTTTTTGACAGGTCCTTCAAAATCGCCTACGCAACTTTTACCACTGCCTGTGATGATGAAAATCGCTTTTCCCGAAGGTGTTTATTCAAATTCGGGAAAAGAAAAAAAAAAATCGCATGTGCTAAATCAGGACTATATGGAGGATGGGAAACACACATGACTCTCCTCATAATCTTCCTGTAGCATCAAACTTCAGCTGACGATTTTTAAGGCGAAAACAAAATTTCAATGCAGTGTATTGCAATTCGCGTGTCACATTCATTTTGCCGTAGGCGAAAGTAAACCAAGGCGTTCTTGGCCGGCTGCCAAGGTCTCGGCAATGACGTCATGACCGTGAACTTGCGCTATCTCTTCTCCACTTATCCCGCTACACATTCAATATGAATTTTATTTTTCTTGATTTTTTTTTATCACCTTAAAAACATTTATGATCATTCTTTGTTGAATAGCCCTCGTATAACGGACAGTGAGCAAAGTGAAAGACCATTTAAATTTTGTTGTTCAGTATGTTAAAAAAATCGGCAAATGAAAATGTGTTTGCTTATTCTGAACACTTACGGAACCTCCGCAAGTTATTAACTGAAGAAAAAGCAGCAAACAAAGCCAGCAGAAAATAAATTTTTTCAGACCAATGAATGTAAGCAATCTACATGATCAGCAATCAACAACCACCAACAGCAATTAGCAATAACAACATTCTTGTTTTAAATAATGCAGTATATACATACACATCTTTTTCAACTCAACCTATGTAGAAGGCTGTTTTTTATTTGATACATAATAAACGCTTTTTTTATAGCTAACTTCTATGCTTTGGCTGATGTACACTTCGTTGTATTACACTCCTATAAGAATTATTTGTAATACTAAGGGGCTTCGCCCCCTGCTCGTCTACGCTCCCATATGGTTGACTTTGCAAACCAACACTCCTTTCGCACAGCCAAGCTCCTGCGACGGCGAAACTATCTTAATAATTCGTATAATCCTGATTTGACTTTCCGGTCCATGACGTCACAGCGAGGTCTCTACCATCTGCTCGCTAACGCTCGCCAACCACACGGTGATTGTTAAGCAATCCTATTTGGTTTGCTTCGCAAAACAACACTCCTGTCGCAAGTGATTTCGCTCTTTTTTTTTAACACTTAATACACCCTAAAATAATAGCCGCATCAGTAAAAAACCATCTCCATCTTGTTCCCTGTACAATTTTGTATAAACCATGTTAATCTCGTAATATTCTGATCTGTACTTAATCAGTAAACCGTCTGAGAATCGAGCGAAAAAACAAGCATGACGTCACAGCGAGATTCAAGGTCATCTGGCAAACCTGTTAGTCAGAAAATGTAACCTTAATTTCCGTGAATAAGAATGAACGCTATCGTTCCGCGTTCTAAAAAGTACGAAATTTCTAAGACCAACTTTTGATCGCCATCGAATATATTTATTAACCAATTTCAAAAATAATTGTTCCGTAAGAAAGAATACATTCTAGGTATACTACGCTATTTTCAAATTTAAAAACTAATAGGAATAAGAATGAAAGGAAGTGTTTGTTCGTTTCTTGCACGCAAAGTCTTGACGAATCTATGGCACTTACAGCAATGGGATTTGGCACACAGGTAGTCCGAATTTTTTGCAATTTTAGGGTTGCGGCTTATTTTAAAATTCCATCTAGAACATTTTAAAATGAATTTAATGAAATTTAATTATTATTATTTTTCTTTGGAATGGCAACAGCATCAAAGACCAGATTCTAAATTTGTGTTTTCCGCTTCAGTTTTCATTCTGCGCGGAGGAATGATTTTCCAGCACACAATAAAAAACAAAGTTTTAACTTTAGTTGTGTAGTTCTTTTTTTCTATCTTCTAGACCGTTAAAGATCGAGTAAAAATTTCGACGGATTTGAAATCAGCGGAAAATTTGACATCAGCCAGATACCTTATACGTTTGATTTTCTTTTAATAAATAATTTTTCAATTAAATATTTATATTTTAGCAAGAGATTGTGACGTCACGACAAATTCCTATTTGTAACCACGGGCAACTCCGTGTTATCCAATTTGCGAAGCAAACCAACGCCACGGGCAACGCCATTATGGGTGTTATCCAATAGGTTGCGAATTCGTAGCAATCACTGGGGGTTAGTGAGCAGTGGTCACACCTGACCCCACGAAAAGAACTGTCACGGGCAACGCCGTGCTGGCCACGCAGTGGCTAGTTTTTAATATAGAGAGAAACCGGACAACCTTCAAACCCTATTAGTCCGTTATAATGTGGTTCTAGTGTCATTGAACATGCTCAACATTCCCGTTCATTGGTTTGACGGATCCAATTAAGGTCGCACTGGAGCAACACACCACGCCAATGGGAGGATATTTGAGGCCCCGACAGATTTAACGTGCACCATCCTATACGTACACGACGATATTTGGTCGAATTCTTACTCGTAACCCTCCTGTTGTTAATCCGTTACTTATTTCTAACTAAGCAACTTGAGCTGCAACTTATTTCTAACTAAGCAACTTAAGCTGCAACTTATTTCTAAATAAGTTATAGGAGCGCCCCATTTGAGGATGACAAACTTTTTTTATATCGTACTTCTATTCATAAGAATTAAAAGCATTTTTTTTATTTTACCAAGCATGACGAAATTGACATTGATTGGGCCCGCGACCTGTCGATCAGGAAACTTTTGTACATTTGATGTATTTAATAATTATAATTTATTCTTTATACATTATTTATTAGTTACTATTTATTCAGAAAACTGTTTCTCCAAACTAAAAATATCAAATCAAAAATAAACATTCCCATAAATACTAGAAAACGACAAACACCCAAACCAAGATTATACAATATACTTCATTGTAGGGTCGATAATTTTTGAAACCAAAAAAAATAATAGTAGGATGAAACCCGTTAAAAAAGGACGAGAATATAACAAAAATGAAAGGAAAAATAATTTACGGGCGATCTGAGGTCGGGAAGTGGAAAGGGGTGAGTTTTTAAGGGTAAAAAACGGTGTATCTCAATTTTCGGCAAAACTACAAGTCCTATGGAAAAAAATTAAATGACAAAGTTGTAGGTAATAAAGAGACCTACAACTTTTGTAATTACACTTTTTTCACATAACCTCAAAATTTATGTGAAAAATTCAAATAATCAAGTTTTTGGTTTTTTATTTTTATCTTATGCAAAAAAAAAATTTTTTTTTCACGAAATTTTGTGAAAACTTACCTTTTTATGTCCTAAAGACACTGTAATATTTTTTATTTGAAATATTTATTTTTTCACCTTATTTTGACTTAATATCGAAAAAACACCCTAATTTTCAATCGAAAATTCTCGCGTCAAAATATCAGCTTTTTAAAAAAAGTTGGGGAGTTTTTTGTTCGTTGAAATCTCTTCTTTCTGATAATGTAAAAAAATATATACATTACTATGGTAAATGTTCTCAGAAAATGCAAAGAAAAGAAAAAAACTCGAATCCGAAATTTTTTTAAAAATCACTATGTACAATTTTGAGCTATTTAGTAAAATTTACACTTTAATTACTTGATAAACGTAAGATTCTATGTTATATTGATAAACAAAAAAATTACAAATCCATAAATCATAAAGATTGCAAGAAACATGCGAAAACAGTTGTTCTAAATATTAAAGATAGGATTTAAAGGGGGGATTTCAATTAAAAAATATGATTGCTGCAATTTTTTTAGTCAAAAAGTTGATTTATTAAATTCTAATTACATTTATGTCATAGAAAATCTAATAATATAAGAATAGAAATGTAAATCGTACTATTGAATTTAGATACTTTATACTGATTATTATTATTCATAATAATATTTTAAAATGCATTAATCTTCATATTTATAAATCTTATCTTGAACCCTAATCACTTATCCATTACTTTTTGTCTCTTCGGTGGCATTTCTTCATCGTTAGATTCGACAAACCTTCCCGATTCTAGTAGATCTTCGAAATCTTCAAGACCATCACCGTCTTCGTATCCAATATTATTTTTAGTCTGAATTGGTCCTTCATCCACAATTTCATCTGAATCACTAACTTCCTCGTAGGTTTTTTCTTCCACATTGGTGCATTTGTCAGAACCATGACTATCAGTATTTACCTTGCTATGTAGATTCCAAAAGTGTGTTTTAAAGTAAATTTGTCACAGTTTTCTTGAAGTAACTCAGCCTGCACGTGTATTTTTATGAACGATGTTGTTTACTGCTCTGTATCTCGAATACTGGCTAACGGTTTTTACAGCTGCTACGAAATAACAGGTAGAAAGACTTAGACCCGCCTAGCCCCTTCCCCACTTCTCTATGAAATACCTTTTGATGGGCTAAAATTATCACTAGGTAACTCAGGTATATAAGTTATCTTAAAATAGCAATAAATAAGCATCTATGCACATAATTTAAAGAATATTCTACAACTTTCTCAAAATATTGTAGATGTCTTATTAAATAACAACTTTCTCAAAATATTGTAGATGTCTTATTAAATATTAACTTATTTGGTTGTTAATTATAGTAGTATATTTCGATTTGTAATTTTTTTGTTTATCAATGTAACATAGAATCTTACGTTTTTCAAGTAATTAAAGTGTAAATTTTACTAAATAGCTCAAAATTGTACATAGTGATTAAAAAAAAAATTTCGGATTCGAGTTTTTTTCTTTTCTTTGCATTTTCTGAGAACATTTACCATAGTAATGTATATATTTTTTTACATTATCAGGAAGAAGAGATTTCAACGAACAAAAAACTCCCCAACTTTTTTTAAAAAGCTGATATTTTGACGCGAGAATTTTCGATTGAAAATTAGGGTGTTTTTTTCGATATTAAGTCAAAATAAGGTGAAAAAATAAATATTTCAAATAAAAAATATTACAGTGTCTTTAGGACATAAAAAGGTAAGTTTTCACAAAATTTCGTGAAAAAAAATTTTTTTTTTTGCATAAGATAAATATAAAAAACCAAAAACTTGATTATTTGAATTTTTCACATAAATTTTGAGGTTATGTGAAAAAAGTGTACAAAAGTTGTAGGTCTCTTTATTACCTACAACTTTGTCATTTAATTTTTTTCCATAGAACTTGTAGTTTTGCCGGAAATTGAGATACACCGTTTTTTACCCTTAAAAACTCACCCCCTTCCACTTCCCGACCTCAGATCGCCCGTAAATTATTTTTCCTTTCATTTTTGTTATATTCTCGTCCTTTTTTAACGGGTTTCATCCTCTATAATTTTTTTTCACTTTTTACCATTTTAAAAATTATCGACCCTGGTCTACTTATTTGAGTTTGAATCCTAAAAAACCTGTCAATTTCCGAGAAAGAAATTATAAATATAAATCTTCATTCAGGAAAATTGTTGCATACAATTTTAAAAAAGGTTTAAAAAAATAAGTTTTTGTTTCTGGTGAAATTTGTATTCAATAAAAGCTGTCTAAAAGATCAAATCAATTTCACTTGAAAGCGATTGTAAAAAAATGAGTAAATGAGTTATACTTTTTTTCTCTTCAGAAATATATCCAGAATAAAGACATTCACATTATAACTAGATATGAGATCAAACACACAAAACGCTTCATCGAGTATTGAGTAGAAATTGTTAAAAATGTAAAAACCTTCGAGCAAGAATTTGAAGTGTGAAAAATCTATTTGTCGCAAAATTGTTATACGCATTCCTTTTTATCAAAGGTTTAATAAAAAATAATATATAATGTCTGATGAGATATTCCCTTTTAATTCGAAAAAATGTATTATTTCCTACTGTAAACTGTAATATTATATGGTTGGCAGGCTATACTTCTGGCGCCATCTATGTTTTCTTTCAAAAACTAATTACCGATCTAGAAACCGCATGCATATTGACCAATTTCTCTTCTCTCCGAGAGAAAATACAGTTACACTACTTACGAAATAATTAAACAGATTAAATGCCATGAATACTGATTGTACTCTACCGTTTGAATTTTTCATTTAAAAAAATAAACAAAATGAAGCGAAGAAGTTTATTAAATATTACGATAACTCTCCACAATATATCATGTTTCTTGGAGAAAAGAGTGATATTCCTAGCAGAGCGAATTATTGAGAACCAATAAAGTACTTATCGAAATAACTATGCTTTATGCATAAATATGCTTTAAATCGCATGTTTTTAAAAGGATGGTAGGTAGGTCTAATTAACATCACACTGGACCAACACAACGGGCTATTGACGATGGTCGGAGATCAATCCTTTCAAAATCCCCAAAATCGATTTTTAATTTTAGTTTAAAAACTAATCCTTATCAAACTGTAAATAAAATATATTTTATGTTACGACACTTTGGAGTTGTATACACAACCTAAAATATACAGTTGATAAGTTTAGTAGGGTATATAAAAATGCGTTTTTCTTTGGTTGAGATTTTCTTACATTCTTCTGATTTTGAACTATTCCTTATGCATCTGGTTGTTGATTAATTTGAAATTTTTTGGACAATCCTTGCAACCAGTTGTAAACATCTATGGGCAGATAAAAAATGTATCATGCTTTCGAATTTTCAGATTTTTGTTTGAAACATTGCTTTATTTAGGCTTTTTTGCAAAATTTAAGGTGTTTTCGTACAAAACTTTCGTTTGCTGTTCAATTGAGTAATATACTTACGAAATGGAGTTTATTTTGAAAACTTTTGCAAGTCCACTGTCCTCTTAACCCTCCTGGTGATTGTCTCGACGAGGTTTATCATCAACAACAAAACTGACCAGATCTCGATGGATGGACGGGAATTCTCGTCTACAGAAAAATACTGACCAGATCCTGATCTCGTTACCATCCAAAAATTGGCAATATCTTGATGAAGATGACTCGTTAACCGAATATTCATCGGGAGAAGAGTAATAAAGAGCGATATATTGCGGCGCCGAGAGAAAGGTTACTGCATATAATTTTAAACCCTTTGACAGTGGCGGATCAAGTAAGGCGGTAAATTTTTTTGGGCCCTCAAACTCAAGTTAGAAGAAAAAAGTTTCAAGAAAACTCATTAAATTAATAACAAAAAAAAAAGAAATATAATAAAGAATTTCATACCATAACATATTAAATAAATTTATTGAAATTTTTTTTTTTATATGAATTTCCGTCTTGCTTTATTTTTTGCAAATTCGTCAATTATATGACATAAAATGAATTGACTGTGAAATTTTCTCTTATTGTAAACTCCTGTCCGACTTCTTTGCTTTCATCAAAAAACATTTTTCTCTTTTCTTGTCTGCGAGTATGTCCATCTTCCACATGAAATGACAGCCCTGATAAATCATATGCCTCTTTTTCAACTTCTTTGAAATTAATGATAAAATTTTCTAATGACTTCAGAAGGATGAATCCTTTCAATAGTTCGCATTCCATTGATTGCAGTAATTTACTAGTAGTATTTATTACATATAACATAGTATTCCAAATAACTCTTAGTAGGGCGGTTTCATATTTGTCCATCTTCTTCAGAAGTAAAGTCGTCTCCACTATGGTAAAATTGTTTCCTTCTGAATTACAAATTTTAGTTAAAGCCTCTTTTGTATGGGTGAAACCAAGTTTTATTGCTAATACAGCATCTCTGCTTTTGCTGACCACCATGTATTATGAACTCTGTTCACTGTTTTTAAAGACACACGCTGTAAAGACGCTGTCACAACTTTCCTCGAACCCTTATAAAAATACATTTTAATACTTCGGGGCCCCTTTGGAATTCATGGGCCCTACGCGGCCGCTTACTCCGCTAACCTCTTAATCCACCACTGCCCTTTGAAGAGTAGACTGCTAAAAGATGACAAAGACATAACACCTGAATTCAACGATTTTCAACCGGTGTGCCGCAAGAACCTAGATTAGCAATTTTTTTTTAGAGATTTATTCTCTCCTCTGAAGTTTGCATTACCCTCCTGGTGGTTGTCTCGACGAAGCATTTCGTGATCAGAAAACTGACCAGATCTTGATGTCATCGTCATATAGAAATCGTCAATATCTTGACGAGATATCTGGTCATTAGCAAAATTGGTCAGATTTTGATGGATGAGATATTTAGTCAATACCACTTTGAGTGTTTTCAGCTAAGGACATCGGTTTTTTTTTATCTTTTACCCTCTATGTGGTTTCGACGAGATATCTCGTTCATCGAGGTCTGACAAATTTTGCTAATGACGAGATTTCTCTCCTCAAGATATTGGCAATTTTATGAAGACAAGATCAATATCTGGTCGGATCATTTCGACATAAGAAGAAAACTGACCAGATCCAGTTGGATGAGATGTCTCGTTCTTAGAAAAAAACTGACCAGATCTTGATCTCGTCATCATAGAAAAAAAAATCATCAGTATCTTGATGACGAGATATCTTGTCATTGCGGTTGCCATGACGAGATATTTGGTCATTGCGGTTCCCATGACGAGATATCTGGTCATTGCGGTTTCGATCATATATATCGCCCGTCAAGGTCTTATAAATTTTGCTATTGAGAAGATATCTCATCATCAAGATATTGCCAACTTTTTCTTGATGACAAGATAAAGATCTGGTCAGTTTTCTTCTAATGGCGATATACCTCGTCGAGAGACCCACTAGGAGGGTTAATTATAATAAAATGCTCATTTAATTATAAACTCCTATTAAATCATAACAAAATACTATAAAGGCTTATTTAATCGTAACAAAATCTTTAAATGTTGTTCAATTGTAACAAAACTATCGAAGCTTATTTAATAAACATACACTTTTAGTGTGATATTTGTTCCTGCGTGTTTGAAATTTTTTTATGCGTTTTTGCCTTCAATGACGTTACTGCAAGACGGAGATTCGTACTTATTTCAAGCCGAGACTGATTTAATTGCTGTGACAGATGGAAATGTCTTTTCGCAAATATGTTGTTGAAAATTGAATCAAACTTTTCACTGATTCTTCACTCAGCAATGGGTTTTCACTTTTTACGGAGAGCCAAAACTGAGGTCTTGATAAGGATGACTGGATTTTAGCTTTGAGACTGTCATTCAAAATATAAGTACTTCTTAGAATATATTTATTGTTTTTATAAAATTAATAAAACAAAGAATACAGATATTGTCAGGTTTTTCGGCGGACCACAATTTTTTCTAGCTGATCACCAGTTATCCGCCGACCACCGGTTGGCGGCCGCTGTTATAGATAGTGTGAGACAGTGTGGGCCACACCGTTATGCCGTGGCTGTATTTTGACTATCACCTGGCACGATTGTTCGGCGGGGCACCTTCGCCGTATCGGCGTTCTGCCCAACCCAAATTGCCCCTCTTTGTAAAAAAGACGATGTTATGAATCGGCTCCCATTCAACAGCGCAAGGTTCCCCGCGGGCTCTCTGAAACCGGCTCGTATTGGAAGCACAGAGGCGAAGCTAGACTTTTTGGGACCTTGGGCAAATGAGGCTGACGCTACCGCTGGTCTAAAACAAAATTTGCTACTTCTGTTATTTTATGTACATTATAAAAATAATTAGTGCGTAAAGCTAGACTTTTTGGGACCTTGGGCAAATGAGGCTGACGCTACCGCTGGTCTAAAACAAAATTTGCTACTTCTGTTATTTTATGTACATTATAAAAATAATTAGTGCGTAAAGCTAGACTTTTTGGGACCTTGGGCAAATGAGGCTGACGCTACCGCTGGTCTAAAACAAAATTTGCTACTTCTGTTATTTTATGTACATTATAAAAATAATTAGTGCGTAAAGCTAGACTTTTTGGGACCTTGGGCAAATGAGGCTGATGCTACCGTTGGTCCAAAACAAAATGTGCTATTTCTGTTATTTTAGATACATTATCAAAATAATTAGTGCGTAAAGCTAGACTTTTTGGGACCTTGGTCAAATGAGGCTGATGCTACCATGCTACCGCTGGTCCAAAACAAAATTTGCTATTTGTATTATTTTAGGTACATTATAAAAATAGTTGGCGCGTAAAGCTACTTTTTGGGGCCTTGGGCAAATGAGGGTGATGCTACCGTTAGTCCAAAACAAAATTTGCTATTTCTATTATTTTATGTACATTATAAAAATAGTTGGTGCGTAAAGCTACTTTTTGTGACCTTGGGCAAATGAGGCTGATGCTACCGTTGGTCTAAAACAAAATTTGCTACTTCTGTTATTTTATGTACATTATCAAATTAATTAGTGCGTAAAGCTAGACTTTTTGGGACCTTGGGCAAATGAGGCTGACGCTACCGCTGGTCTAAAACAAAATTTGCTACTTCTGTTATTTTATGTACATTATAAAAATAATTAGTGCGTAAAGCTAGACTTTTTGGGACCTTGGGCAAATGAGGCTGACGCTACCGCTGGTCTAAAACAAAATTTGCTACTTCTGTTATTTTATGTACATTATAAAAATAATTAGTGCGTAAAGCTAGACTTTTTGGGACCTTGGGCAAATGAGGCTGACGCTACCGCTGGTCTAAAACAAAATTTGCTACTTCTGTTATTTTATGTACATTATAAAAATAATTAGTGCGTAAAGCTAGACTTTTTGGGACCTTGGGCAAATGAGGCTGACGCTACCGCTGGTCTAAAACAAAATTTGCTACTTCTGTTATTTTATGTACATTATAAAAATAATTAGTGCGTAAAGCTAGACTTTTTGGGACCTTGGGCAAATGAGGCTGACGCTACCGCTGGTCTAAAACAAAATTTGCTACTTCTGTTATTTTATGTACATTATAAAAATAATTAGTGCGTAAAGCTAGACTTTTTGGGACCTTGGGCAAATGAGGCTGACGCTACCGCTGGTCTAAAACAAAATTTGCTACTTCTGTTATTTTATGTACATTATAAAAATAATTAGTGCGTAAAGCTAGACTTTTTGGGACCTTGGGCAAATGAGGCTGATGCTACCGTTGGTCCAAAACAAAATGTGCTATTTCTGTTATTTTAGATACATTATCAAAATAATTAGTGCGTAAAGCTAGACTTTTTGGGACCTTGGTCAAATGAGGCTGATGCTACCATGCTACCGCTGGTCCAAAACAAAATTTGCTATTTGTATTATTTTAGGTACATTATAAAAATAGTTGGCGCGTAAAGCTACTTTTTGGGGCCTTGGGCAAATGAGGGTGATGCTACCGTTAGTCCAAAACAAAATTTGCTATTTCTATTATTTTATGTACATTATAAAAATAGTTGGTGCGTAAAGCTACTTTTTGTGACCTTGGGCAAATGAGGCTGATGCTACCGTTGGTCTAAAACAAAATTTGCTACTTCTGTTATTTTATGTACATTATCAAATTAATTAGTGCGTAAAGCTAGACTTTTTGGGACCTTGGGCAAATGAGGCTGATGCTACCGTTGGTCCAAAACAAAATGTGCTATTTCTGTTATTTTAGGTACATTATCAAAATAATTAGTGCGTAAAGCTAGACTTTTTGGGACCTTGGTCAAATGAGGCTGATGCTACCGTTGGTCCAAAACAAAATTTGCTATTTGTATTATTTTAGGTACATTATAAAAATAGATGGCGCGTAAAGCTACTTTTTGGGGCCTTGGGTAAATGAGGGTGATGCTACCGTTAGTCCAAAACAAAATTTGCTATTTCTATTATTTTATGTACATTATAAAAATAGTTGGTGCGTAAAGCTACTTTTTGGGACCTTGGGCAAATGAGGCTGATGCTACCGCTGGTCCCAAACAAAATTTCCTATTTATATTATTTTAGGTACATTATAAAAATAGTTAGTGCGTAAAGCTAGACCTTTTGGGACCTTGGACAAATGAGGCTGATGCTACCGCTGGTCCCAAACAAAATTTCCTATTTGTATTATTTTAGGTACATTATAAAAATAGTTAGTGCGTAAAGCTACTTTTTGGGACCTTGGGCAAATGAGGCTGATGCTACCGTTTGTCCAACACAAAATTCGCTTTTTAAAAAAAATATTAGATACATTATTAGAATAATTAGTGTGTAAAATATACTAATTAGCAGTCACGGATTCTTTGGTATATACCTAATCCACACTGAGCACTATTTGAAATCTCGACATTTCTACGATTTGGATGTCCTGAATAAAATATATAAATTTTATAGTAAATTAAAAATATCTTATTTGAGGTTTAGGGCCTATAAGAACCTTCCGAGTTCTTAACGGATAAGGTTCGTCTTTCCAGAATTTATTTCTCTCTTAATATATATATAAATATATATATATATATATATATATATATATATATATATATATATATATATATATATATATATATAATAATATATGAGAGAGAGAGAGAGAGAGAGATGTGTGTGTGTGTGTGTTGTGTGTGTGTGCGCGCGCGCGCGCGCGCTTCAATTAAACATTCCTTTTGTTGCATGTATAATCATTACTTGTCGTTGACTGTCTTGTATTTTGCACAGCATGTGCGAAAATAACACTTACGCGATAAAAAACAAACCAACCTATTTAAACCCAAAACAGCTTTAGTACCTCAAAACGACCTACGGTGACTTTTGAAACCTTTAATACCTTTGACCACAAAATACTTTTTATAGTGATACTTCAACTTCAAATGCATTGTGAGTACGATTTTATACAATTGCTATTTAAAATGCTAGTATTTACTATTTAAAATGTTGATCAGGATTATTAAAATAACTAGTGTATAAATACACTAGTTAGTATATTTTAATAATAATTAATAAATATCACCTAGTTATTATATTTTAATAATAAATAATAAATCTCATCAAGTTATTATATTTTAATATTAAATAATAAATCTCATCATAAAATTACTAGTTCTAATGTTAATATTTTGGTTCCAAATTTTATTGAACGGGCATAGAAACTTCCAGATAGCTGGGCTTCGATAATGACCCATAGTAATGGGTATCAAATACAGGAGTTGTAAGAGTTATTTATTTGTAATGTGCTCTTCAGGGAAGGTAGGTAAGTTAATTACTTAACATCACACGGCAGCAGAACAACGGGTTATTGGCGACTGTCCGGAAGTAACCAAAAAGGGAAAGATCCATGGAAAGAACTCGTATTTTTGAACCACGTTCAGATGACGAGGCCAACACGTGAACTCGCACCTCACTCTTCAAACTTCCACTCCACGCCAACATGAGTACATTGGAGGCCATCACAGATTTATGTGCATCAACTCCAACGGACACTACAGGCCAGGTTGAAAGAGCAGCGAACTAGCAACTAGAGGGTTGCGAGTTCGAATCCAGACAAAGACCGTCGTGTACGAAGGGGGCTGGTGCACGTTTACTCTGTCGTGGCCTCAAGTGGCCTCACGTTGGCGTGGTGTGGAAGTTTGGAGAGTTGTTTTGCCAGCTTAGGTGGTCTCGTCATCTGACCGTGGCTCGAAATTACGTGGTGTTGCCCTCAGATCATTCCCTTCGAGAGTTGATCACCTGACCATCGCTAATAACCCGTCGCTAACTACACCACTGGGGAAGCAAGACTTTGATGGATACAATGACCTCAATTGTACTTTTTTTCTCGTTTTTGTATCAACGTAAGTCAAGTTTTCGTTTACTTACGCCTAAAGTACGTAATTACATCTACCTACGTCAAGTTATAATTTGTATCTATTATTTACGACAAGTTCTTTTGTATCTTCGAATGTCAAGTTTTTGTTTGCATGTATGTCAAGTTTTCTGCCATTGGAAACAAAAAATGAGTTCATTGAATAACAAAAAATAGTAGTTGGTACAAAATATAAATTTCAGGTTTGGATTGTTTTTCTCTACCTCGGCTTTACTCTGAAACGAGTGAAATTCCATTTTCAGTAACGGAGTAGAGATCAGAGATACTGTATCGATACTTTCATAGGTCGATTATGATATTATAGATCGATCCACAAAGAGTGGGTCGATGTCCAGATTGATACATTTCGGTGAGTACCATTGCAGACTATTCGGAGTAATACCCAGCGATTTGTATCGATACTCAGAGTACTCATACCGTGAAATCCGGGTATCGGACCGGTATCTTTTCAATTCAGGACGGACCGCTCCGATACTTTTCACAGGAGATGCTAGTTTGATACCAAAGTTACGTGAACCGCTGGTGTAAATATAGGAAGGGGGGCAACGAAAAAATAAGACAAGGAGTACTATAGTGTTGAGAAATTAAAGGCTTTTAAGTGTTTGAATCGAATATCGATACTTATGGATCGATACTTTTGGTTTGATGTTGTAAGTGTGCTGATACTACGTGCTTTGATTCGGATCGATCCAGAATATCGGTACTTTGACCAAAAGTGCCCATCCCTATAACGGGAACTCCAGAACGGACGACAGTGGGAAGGGGTGGCTGATTGTCGGTATGCTGACGAAAATAAGGGGTGTGGGACCGGATGTAACACGTGTCATGTGCATTCTTTTAAGTACCTCAAGTCCTTCGGTAGAATCGTCTACTTTATCACGGGGGTCAACAACCCCGGGTTCCGGCATCGTAAATTCCTCTCCGTTTCCTGTGAGCATAACTCCCCCACGAAGGACCTGTGGGAGTGGATGAACTGACCAGTTTGACGAAAGCACTGCTATCCCAATTACACTCATCGGCTACTGTTAGTATTTTCGAAAACAGTTCCTAACTGTTGTTTTCCGACAACACTGTTATTTGAACTGCTATCGGAAGAAGTCTATCTCTTTAAAACAGCAATTTTAAACCGAAGGGTAATTGGTAATTTTTTAATTAACATCGTACTAGACCAACACAATAGGCTATTGATGACGGTCCGGGATCAATCCAGTAAGGGAAAGATCCGAGGACAACACCACGTAATTTTGTTCCACAGTCAGATGACGAGGCAACACCTGAGCTGGCGCCCCACTCTCCAAACTTCCACAAAAATCCAACGTGAGGACTTTCGCCCACGACAGATTTAAGGTGCACCAGTCGCCTCTACACCAGTCGCTTACAAACATCCATACCCAACCGGTGTAGTGGTTAAGGTGTTAGCCTCTAGATCGGAAGGTTCCTGGTTATAATCCGGGTTTGGGCATGGATGTTTGTAATCGTATGGCGTAGAAGCGGGTGGTGCACCTTAAATCTGTCGTGGCCGAAAGTCCTCACGTTGGGTTGGTGTGGAAGTTTGGAGAGTGGGGTGCTAGCTCAGGTGTTGCTTCGTCATCTGTCCGTTGTTCAAAATTACGAGGTGTTGTCCTTGAATCTTTCCCTTAAGGGATTGATCCCGGACCGTCGTCAATAGCCCGTTGTATTGCTCTAGTACGACGTTAACTAAAAATTACCATTACCAAACATCCATACACTGACACGGATTCCTTACGATCCAGAGGCTTAATCACTATACCGGTTGGTCGGCGGGATTTCTGTAAGATTTATTTCATTTTTGGCAGCTTAGTGTTCACGAGTTTAAATAATATCCAAAAATAATTTTCTATCACATACCAATAAATGAATTGCTTCCAAAAAAGTTTTCAAAAGCTATTTGGGTAGATAGGTTTTTAATTAACGTCACACTGGAGTAACACAACGGGCTATTGGCGACGGCCCGGGGAAAGGTTCGGTAATTTTTAGTGAACGTCGTACTAGAGGAACACAACGGGCTATTGACGACGGTCCGGGATTAACTCTCGAAGAGAAATATCTGAGGGCAACACGACGTAATTTTGAACCACGGTCAGATGACGAGGCCACATCTGAGTTTGCACCCAACTCTCCAAACTGCCACATCACGCCAACGTGAGGATATTTGAGGCCACGACAGATTTAACGTGCACCAGAACCCTTTGTAGTCCGGTGGGAAGAGCAACGGAATAGCAACCGGAGGGTTGCGAGTTCGAATCCAACCAAATACCGTGGTATACAAATGGGGGCTGTTGAACGTTACATCAAATTGTCCTCACGTTGGCGTGCTGTAAAAGTTTTGAGAATGGGGTGCCTGCTGAGACGTTGCCTCGTCATCTGACCGTAGTTCAAAATTATGTGTTGACCTCGGATATTTCCCTTTGGGGCATCGTGTTGCTCTAGTTCGACGTTAATTAATAATTACCATTACTTTCCCTTCGGGTATTGATCCCGTACTGTCGTCAATAGCCCGTTGTGTTGCTTCAGTACGACGTATTCCGATTTGGTTTACTTTCAATCACATTATAAATATTAAAAAAGACGTGTTGTGGCCGTCGCAGTCAATGACCTGTTGCAGGCACCTTGGCATGGAGTCCATTAAGATGGTGACAAAGTCAGAAACCATTTTGCAAACAGTCTCACTGCTCTACTAATTATGTACGTAATGAGCGGTAATTTTTTGGTAATTTTTTTTAGTTAACGTCGTACTAGAGCTACACAACGGGCTATTGACGACGGTCCGGGATCAGTCCCTTAAGGGAAAGATCCGAGGACAACACCTCGTAATTTTGAACCACGGTCAGATGACGAAGCAACACCTGAGCTGGCACCCCACTCTCCAAACTTCCACGCCAACCCAACGTGAGGACTTTCGGCCACGACAGATTTAAGGTGCACCAGCCGCCTCTACACCATACGAATACAAACATCCATGCCCGGACCCGGATTCGAACCAGGAACCTTCCGATCTAGAGGCTAACACCTTAACCACTATACCGGTTGGTCGGCACGTAATGAGCGGAAATTTGGAATACCGATGTTTCAGTAACGGTTGAATCACGTGGTGTTCAAATTTCCCCATGTTTCTATTCTTAATTTTTATGAATATTAATTTTATAATTGATAAAAATTGTAAATTTAGTTTGATAATTAAAATGTTAATAGATTATGTTTGGGTATTTGGGTAGCAGAGGATGTGTGTGGAAAAACAATTTCCAAGTAAAATTAATGTATTTAGCAAATATAACACAAAACGTGAAACACCAATGAAACATTAGGAGATATAATTTTCAAACACTTACAAAACGGTGAAAAATCCAATAAAATGGATGAGCTTTTGTTTAATTCCGACTGAAATTGTGTGTAGAATCCAAATATGTGATAAAAGATGGGAGTTCGAATTGAAATTTTCGGAGCAAGCACCTAATTTAATATGAAGACGGCCCCTTAGACAAATTTTAAATATTGATAATTTGTAGAAAACATTCATTCCTATCGATTGCTAACTGCCGTTTTGTTCTGTGATGTAAATTGTACAATTGCAATCGGGTGAGTCGTTTTTTTTTTTTTTTTTTGACGGGTGTATTTGTCGTTGTCTAAATTTTTCTTGGCACGATTATGGTAAAACTGCTGTACCGATCGTAGTCTAAAATTTAGAGAACAATGCTACTAGCTAGAGCATCTGTTTCTTACTTAGAAATTAGATGTTTTATCGCAAAACCATTTCCTAATTGAATTTTGATTCTTAAAATATATTCGTCAATTAGGGGTTTAGATTCTTAAATACATATTAAGTTCTGATTTTTGTAATCTAGTGAACGTCGGCAATTCGAGATGCCCAAATGAGCGAAAAGTGAACAAAGTGATTAAGTTACCTTAGAGAGCGATGCAACAAGCTAAAGATTTTTTTCTCACAAAATGACGGATGTTCAATCGCAAACATTGACTCTCCGAAAATGTTAACCGAAGACCGTCGTGTGGTAAGGGGGCTGGTGCACTTTAAATACGTCGTGGCCTCAAATACCGTCACGTTGGCGCGATTCTTATAACTTTCAAGATAGAACTACTGAACTGGCCGTAGTCTAAAGGTTAGTAATATACGGTGATATAATGTTAAAAGTTTACCCCTGGACTGGACACATTACTTATGGACCAGCAGTTCATCTCATAAAGTTTCAAAATTAGTTTGCTTAGGCCTTAAATGAATACATTTTGAAAATTTAGCCGGAATGCGCTGGACAGCTTAACTAACCAGGGGAGCCAAATTTTATGACATACCCACGAGACAGCACTCAAGTGGCCACTCTCCCAAGCCACGGACTGCGACCGAAGATGCTTAACTTTGGATGTCGGATGGGCGGGTGTTGATCTGTTAAAAGTCTTGTTAAAGCTTGGCATTAGCTGTTGCGGAATGCTCTGGATATCTTAATTAACCAGGGGAGCCAAATTAGATGGAAATGGATGTCGGATGGGCGGGTGTTGATCTGTTAAAAGTCTAGTTAAAGCTTGAAATTACCTGTTGCGGAATGCGCTGGATAGCTTAATTAACCAGGGGAGCCAAATTTTATAACGTACCCACGAGACAACACTCAAGTGGGCACCCTTCCAAGCACTGACTGCGACCGAAGATGCTTAACTTAAGATTTCGGTTGGGCGGGTGTTGATCTGTTAAAAGTCTAGTTAAAGCTTGAAATTAGCTGTTGCGGAATGCTCTGGATATCTTAATTAACCAGGGAAGCCAAATTAGATGGAAATGGATGTCGGATGGGCGGGTGTTGATCTGTTAAGTCTAGTTAAAGCTTGAAATTAGCTGTTGCGGAATGCGCTGGATAGCTAATTTAACCAGGTAAGACAAATTTTATAACGTACCCACGAGACAACACTCAAGTGGGCACCCTCCCAAGCACTGACTGCGACCAAAGATGCTTAACTTTGGATGTCGGATGGGCGGGTGTTGATCTGTTAAAAGTCTAGTTAAAGCTTGAAATTAGTTGTTGCGGAATGCGCTGGATAGCTTAATTAACCAGGGGAGCCAAATTTTATAACGTACCCACGAGACAACACTCAAGTGGGCACCTTCCCAAGCACTGACTGCGACCGAAGATGCTTAACTTTGGATGTCGGATGGGCGGGTGTTGATCTGTTAAAAGTCTAGTTAAAGCTTGAAATTAGCTGTTGCGGAATGCTCTGGATATCTTTATTAACCAGGGAAGCCAAATTAGATGGAAATGGATGTCGGATGGGCGGGTGTTGATCTGTTAAGTCTAGTTAAAGCTTGAAATTAGCTGTTGCGGAATGCGCTGGATAGCTTAATTAACCAGGGGAGCCAAATTTTATAACGTACCCACGAGACAACACTCAAGTGGGCACCTTCCCAAGCACTGACTGCGACCGAAGATGCTTAACTTTGGATGTCGGATGGGCGGGTGTTGATCTGTTAAAAGTCTAGTTAAAGCTTGAAATTAGTTGTTGCGGAATGCGCTGGATAGCTTAATTAACCAGGGGAGCCAAATTTTATAACGTACCCACGAGACAACACTCAAGTGGGCACCTTCCCAAGCACTGACTGCGACCGAAGATGCTTAACTTTGGATGTCGGATGGGCGGGTGTTGATCTGTTAAAAGTCTAATTAAAGCTTGAAATTAGTTGTTGCGGAATGCGCTGGATAGCTTAATTAACCAGGGGAGCCAAATTTTATAACGTACCCACGAGACAACACTCAAGTGGGCACCTTCCCAAGCACTGACTGCGACCGAAGATGCTTAACTTTGGGTGTCGGATGGGCGGGTGTTGATGTTGTACTTGTCTCCTTGATCTTTTAATTCTTTCAACATCAATTTTTTTGTAGTTTTTATCATTTCTGGTCAAGTGTTATGTTAAGATAGTTAAATACAAGTATCAGCCCCATACAGCCTGAGTTAAATAACAAAACTGCTATCTTAGAACCTAATAACAGTGTTTGTTCTTTCGGAATAATATTCCACAGAACATTGTTGAATGAGTGATTGTTATTCTGTGTAAACACTTGCTTAATAATTCTTGGTCACAAATTCGCGCTAAAAACTATAATAAATACTTAATTCGATATTAAAAAAGTAAATTGTGCATTCACAATGTGAAAGAGTAATGAAACAGCTGTTTAGATGCATTGTTAACATTTCTATAGCATAGTTTCGGTTTCGAAAACTTCACTTCCGGTTTATAATTTGGCCTATAATTTTGCTTCCAATTACCGTAGAAATAAAAGTAAACCATTTTTGGAATCCTAAAAGTCTAGGCTTTATTATAAAATAATTTTAAAAAATTCGGAAAATTTCAAGAAAACAGTGATTTCTGGGTAGGCACATACCTTAAAGTTTGAAATTAGCTGTTGCGTGTTGTACTCTAATTAGTTACAAATTCAAAAGGTTCTTGCAAATTAATGAGCTAGTATTTAAGACAATAAAAACACGGTAAACATACCTTAATTGACAGAAGATACTGACGCTATCCATCTCAAAAACAGCTCTAAAGGAAATATAGAACCTTATACTTTTCAATTAAACTAAGTACTGATACGCTTCGCCTGGAGTTTTACATCCAACGCAGAAAGTAAGACTTTGAACCTCTACTTCCTGAAAGGAGAAATAGTTTAGAAAAATATCCACGTGGTCTTGCTAAGTCGACATACTGCTTTCAAGATATGATAATATTTTTGACAATCTACGACACTAATACAGTTGAAATTTGCCCACCTAAAAGATTGCGAAAATAACACCCTGTGGGGTGTGAAGAGGCACACTAGTGTGCTTTACTGATGGAGAAGTTATTTAAATTATGTAAGATTTATTTAATTTCAACGGTTTACTTTTAACAAGTGTGTTCACAAATAATTTCGGGTAATAGCTGTATGAATAATTTTGAGATTTGTTTTCATAGCATCATTAATAAAACTTTCAAAAATATTTTTACAAACTCACTTGGAGTTAAAAAGATTATTTCGAATACTATTTTATCTCGATCAACCAAAATATTACCAATTTTCTTACACTGAGCTTCCTCACGTTGG
This sequence comes from Metellina segmentata, assembly GCA_947359465.1. Taxonomy (NCBI): domain Eukaryota; kingdom Metazoa; phylum Arthropoda; class Arachnida; order Araneae; family Tetragnathidae; genus Metellina; species Metellina segmentata. Next base: position 30,186,308 of record OX375884.1, read on the forward strand.
GTTGGTGTGGAAGTTTGGAGAGTGGGGTGCCAGCTCATATAGTGCCTCATCATCTGACCGTGGTTCAAAATTACGCGGTGTTGTCCTCGAATCTTTCCCTTAAGCCCGTTGTGTTGCTTTAGTATGACGCTAATTAAAATTACCATTACCATCTTACACTGAGCAAACATGTAATTATTTTGGCGTGCCGCAGAATTTTAGTTATTAGTTTGTGTGTGCCATGAAAGGGGGATGGGAGTTGAAAATCGCTCCGGTAAATAAAAATCAAGAAATTATTCGAGTTGTGTTGGGTAATTGGTAATTTCGTAATTAACATCGTACTAGAGCAACACAACGGGCTATTGACGACCGTCCGGGTAATTTTGGTAATTTTTAGTAATTTTTAATTAGCGTCGTACTAGAGCAACACAACGGGCTATTGACAACGGTCCGGGATCGATCCCTTATGGGGAAAGATCCGAGGACAACACCTCGTAATTTTGAACCACGGTCAGATGACGAAGCAACACCTGAGCTGGCAGCGCACTGTTGGGAGTAGGTAGTTGTAGTTAGTAGTTGAATACTGTCAAACTTGAACAACACAATGGGCTATTGGTGACGGTTCGGGATCAATCCCGAAGGGAAAGATTCTATAACAACACCATGCAATTTGGAACCCCGGTCAGATGACGAGACAATATCTGAGCTGGCACCACTCTCCAAACTTCCTAAGTGCTATCACAGACGCTCAGGGATCAATCCCAAAGAGAAAGATACAAGGACAACACCACGTAATTTTGAAAGTCAGATGAGACAACACATCCCACTCTCCAAATTTACACACTACGCCAGACGACCAACCGGTCTGGTGGTTAAGGTGTCAGCCTCTAGATCGGAAGGTTCCTGGTTCGAATCCGGGCCCGGGCATGGATGTTTGTAAGCGTATGGTGTAGAGGCAGCTGGTGCACTTTAAATCTGTCGTGGCCGAAAGTCCTCACGTTATGTTGGCGTGGAAGTTTGGAGAGAGGGGTGCCAGCTCAGGTGTTGCTTCGTCATCTGACCGTTGTTCAAAATTACGAGGTGTTGTCCTCGGATCTTTCCCTTAAGGTACTGATCCCGGACCGTCGTCAATAGCCCGTTGTGTTGCTCTAGTACGACGTTAACTAAAATTACCAATTACCAATTAGCAATGGGGGAAAAGATCAAAATAGATTCCATCACTCACCTTCGCCCAAGCCCAGCTTTTTGTCCCGCCAGCAGAAATGTGTAGCCACGAATTAGATGGGTAGTGGTAGGAATTATATCCACAGCATCTACAAATACAGTTTCTGTACAGTATTCGTGGTTCACGATTGCGTGGTGATGTCATCGGATGTCTGCCTTGGGTTTTTCCTGAACCGTCGTCAATAGCTCGTTGTCTGGATCCAATGCGACGTTAAATGAAATACCTTCCTACCTACCATCTGTCGTCAATAGCCCGTTGTTTTGCTCTAGAACGACGTAACCAATAATTACCAATTACCTACCATCTCTACAGCATTCAGATTTAAAACAGGCAAGGAAAGTTCTGAACGGTATACAATTTTTCTGAGGGTGGTAGGACTGATAGGTGGCAAATGGGGCAAAGAAAATCTTTGTAATCATACGCTTCACTTATTAACATCTTCTAAATATTTTGCCATTTTATTGCGTCCAAGATTTCTGGTCAATTTTGCTAAGGATGAGATATCTTGTCGAAACAAAACTGCTCTATTACTCCAAGGGGTAATAAAGATCCATGTAGGGAAGCAAATTGTCCCTTTCCCAGAACTGGTGGCAGTTTGGAACAGGTGTTTCCACCAGGGGCCGGACACTACAGGTTCGACGCGAGGATACCTTCCCAAGCGAGTAAGTATTTTAAATTAAAAATGTAGATCTATGGTGGTGAAAGAATATAATATCAGCTAGTACAAAACTAAAAGGTGCTCGCCAATCGCAAGATAGGCAGGAGGTCACCCTCCCGTCTACTTACCGCGACTGCTTAGGTTTTGGTTAGGTTCGGGGACTTATTCCCTTTAGTCCTGTTTACTCTTAGAAGAGCTTTAATATCTACCATTATAAAGTCTTTGTGTGTATGTATCTTTGCAGTGTCTTGACGAATCTATGGCACTTACTATAACGAAATTCGGAATACAGGTATTCCTAATATGTTATGGCAAATTTTGTGTCCAGCCTGAATTTCAAAATTTAATTTAGAAGAATTTTCAATTTATTTATTAGATTTTTCTCCTGCGTTCATTCTTTTGTGAAGCTGATCTCGTTCTGCACGATTCTACGTTTTTCATCCTAATGCCCTTGGAACCTTGCCAAGTTATGACGTAACGTATTGAAAGAGAAAAAAACGATAACGGTTGTTCTTAATTCAAGTTTCTAGCTCCGCGATCGTTAAAGATAGAGCAAATATTTCAACGAATTTGAAATCTGTGGAAATTTTTACACCAAATCAATACCTTAGGTGACATGCCCGTGTCATTTCGGGTAGAGGTGGGACTCATTCTTAAAAGTATTATTTTTTCTTTTTAATGTTTACAGTTTTAGTAAGGTAATGGTAATGGTAATGGTAATTTAAGTTAACGTCGTACTAGAGCAACACAACGGGCTATTGACGACGGTCCGGGATCAGTCCCTTAAGGGAAAGATCCGAGGACAACACCTCGTAATTTTGAACCACGGTCAGATGACGAAGCAACACCTGAGCTGGCACCCCACTCTCCAAACTTCCACGCCAACCCAACGTGAGGACTTTCGGCCACGACAGATTTAAGGTGCACCAGCCGCCTCTACACCATACGCTTACAAACATCCATGCCCGCATCCGGATTCGAACCAGGAACCTTCCGATCTAGAGGCTAACACCTTAACCACTATACCGGTTGGTCGGCGTTTTAGTAAGGACACGAAAAGAACTGTCACAGGCAACGCCGTGCTGGCCTGCTAGTACTTAATAAGAGAGAGGACGTAAAAGTAAAAAAGTTTGAATTTAAAGCGAGAATTTAGTTAAAAAGTAGTGAAATAATTAGAGGTCCTATAGTGACCGTTACCCTAGTTATTGGTGATCAGAGAATTCAGAGAGCGATGAGGTTATCGCAATCGAAGCAATGTACTTCAGGGTCCAAACGAAACACACTACATCGGTACTTAGGTCTATGTGGAAAGGTGTTAAACTGTTTATATAGAATAGCTCGTTGTCTTTTCGAAGAGCTGTGGGAAAATGAGCTGGTTTTTATCACCACATTTAAGTTCCTAGCAGCTTAGTTCAGGTTGCTTTTTTAGCATCAAAATTTGCATCTTACTTCCAAGAGAAACTTTTCCTTCAGATACAACATTGCAGGTGTATCCAGTACCAGCAATGTTTTTTGAGATATGTTTATTCATCCGTGGAGATGTGGGTGTTCTAGCATAGTTCATTTCTATTTTTGCAATGGAGAAGTTTTTTAAGGTTTCAATAATTGTTTCATATTTTTTTTATCAAATCCTATCTGAAGGTGGTTGCACAACACATTACCATTAGTCAGTGAGTATGCACCTTAGATTCGTCATTGCTTTATCCATTCACGATTTTCAGGTGTTGGCTTCGTCATCTGGCCATGGTTCAAAATTATGTGGTATTGTCCTCTAATCTTTCTCTTAGGGGTTGATCTTGAACCCTCATCAATGACCCGTTGTGTTGCTTCAGTGCGATGTTAATTAACTACCTGCGTACCAACCATCCACGGTTAACAGGATTGACAAGAAATTTCCTATTAGCGGCTCTCTCTGACTTGGTTTAAAATTCCTGGTTACAGCTCGAGATTCACTTTTTCACCACAGCGCTGTCCGCCAACTTTATCTTATTGTTGTCACTCAAAAAAAAGTCGTACGTGAAATCATTTATATCGATAAATGTATGGTAGTTATTTTTGCAATCTCCAAGTCTTTAACCCTCCGTCTTGCGCAACCGGCCTGACAGGCACAGCTTTGACGTTTACGTTCCCCCATCCTTTCGCAGAAGGGGTAGAAATCTGCTTACTCTAGTAGTCTCTTATCTTTACCGGATGTTTGGACAAAACCTTTTAATTTTATTCCCGCGCTTCGTGGACAGCTGTTAGTGTCATTCTGATCTCTCAGGCACATTGCGCCCGAATTCGTTACGTATATAAAGGTACGTACTATCTATGTTTTAATACCACAGGTGTTTATTTTATTAATTTCATAACTGCATCATGCAAAATTCGTGGATTTTTCCGTAAATATGTGGAAAACGGGTTTGAGAAGGATGACAAATTATGAATGTAATAAATGTCACAACACAATCTGTCTGGCTCATGCAAATATGATCTGCGGAACGTGTTGTGCTGTTTGTCAATGCCCCTCTTCTACTGAACTGAAGCTGAAGGACTATGACTCAGAGTGAATATCGGCTTTTTAACTCTGCACTACAATGTATAATTTTTACCAAAATTATTTACTTTTTTACCCTGGAAATTTAAATCAATTTAGTCCTAGATCTGAAATTTTCATTTAATGTTTTTTCATAAAATTTGTTCTTAATTTTATTCCGCGCTTCGTGGACAGCTGTTAGCGTCATTCTGATCTCTCAGGCACATTGCGCCTGAATTCGTTACGCATATAAAGGTACGTACTATCTATGTTTTTCATAAAATGTGTTCTTTTTTTAAACGAATTGTATTGTTTTTTGTTTAAATACTCCTATGGAGATCACTGATTACTTTTAGAATACCGTAACTAAAATTAATGGGAATAAATTTGCGATTCTTTTATTCATAAATTTTTTCATAAAATTTGTTCTTTTTTTAAACGAATTGTATTGTTTTTTGTTTAAATAATCCTATGGAGATCACTGATTACTTTTAGAATACCGTAACTAAAATTAATGGGAATAAATTTGCGATTCTTTTATTCATAAATTTTTTCATAAAATTTGTTATTTTTTTAAACGAATTGTATTGTTTTTTGTTTAAATGATCCTATGGAGATCACTGATTACTTTTAGAATACCGTAACTAAAATTAATGAGAATAAATTTGCGATTCTTTTATTCATAAATTTTTTCATAAAATTTGTTCTTTTTTTAAACGAATTTTATTGTTTTTTGTTTAAATAATCCTATGGAGATCACTGATTAATTTTAGAATACCGTAACTAAAATTAATGGGAATAAATTTGCGATTCTTTTATTCATAAATTTTTTAATAAAATTTGTTCTTTTTTTAAACGAATTGTATTGTTTTTTGTTTAAATAATCCTATGGAGATCACTGATTACTTTTAGAATACCGTAACTAAAATTAATGGGAATAAATTTGCGATTCTTTTATGTGTGCCTATCAGGCGCATTGCGCCCGAACACGTTGGTTCTATATAGCCCTTTGTGTTGCTCCAGTGCGATGTTAATTAAAAAGCCTATCTGCCTACCAAATATTTGAAGTATGTAAATTCTCGGCTGGGCTGAAGGAACCTTTTGCAGCATTATTCAACTCGAGCGCCGGGCAACTTACGAATATGTGTGTGGGTGGTGGATTAAAATAAATCGACAGGACTGCCTGGTCGTAATTACTGCGATTTATTAACAGCAATCATTGACTCTATATACATGAAGGCCGCGACTGAGTCGGATCGCGTCTTTTTCACATCAAAGCGTCACATCACACTTCACTTTTCGTACATCCGGGGCTCCCTTGAAAAATACATCTGCGCAACTTAACTGCGCATTGGAGGAGGAACCTCCCAGGCGCCATCTATTGGTCTCTTTCGAAACCAACAGTTGGGTGCTTAAAACATATATGTTACATACTCCCCCTCTGGTTTCGCCGACGTCCCGGCAAGGAACCAGCATGCTTTCGCTTTAGACGCCCACGCTTTCGTAAGGGCGTCAAAGGCCGAGCATCGGAATCAAGGCAAGGTCTTAAAGCCGATGAGTGATAAACTCCCATTGAGACTTCAGGAGAGTCTGGATTGGCAATTTGATAAGTAGTAGGTGATCGCTGAGTGAGAATGACATAGGGACCGTCCCTCCGAGGCATGAACTTGCTTGTTCGTTTCTTTTTGGCATTACTAACAGGGTGGAGTGTCACCCAAACAGAATCGCCCGGAGAAAAGCTCGGTCCTGAACTTCTTCCCTTATCCGCACAGGCTTTTCTCTGGTCTTGTCTTTTCTCCATGGATAACTGTACTTCCGTGCTTAGGTTGGCAAATTTCTGAAGATAAGGGGTAATTTCGGGTACAAAATTATCATTTGAGACAATAGAGCGAAGGTCATGTTGGACATCGTCTGTGGTTTTAAGTTCTCGACCAAAATGAAGAAAAGCTGCAGTCTGGCCCGTGGTCGAACATCTGGATGAGTTCATGGCGAAACGAATGATGGGCAACTTCTCAGACCATGCAGTGTGATCATTTCCCACAAGAATAGCCAGACGAGGCTTTAGGTCCCGATTCTTTCGCTCAACAGGGTTAGCTTGTGGGTGATATACAGGTATCAACTCCTGTTTGATTCCAAGAATGTAACAGACTTGTTGCATTGTAGCACTAATGAATTGCGTTCCGTTGTCGCTAATGACACGCCTGGGGATTCCATATCTTAGGAAAACTTCTTCGATGAGAGTTACAGCGCATTCCTTGGCAGTGGCATTGGGTAATGCAAATAGTTCAACCCATTTGGTGCAACAGTCTTCGACTATAAAAATCCATTTGTTTCCATCCTTTGAGTCAGGTAGAGGTCCGAACAGATCAATCGCTAAGGTTTCAAAGCGCTGATTGTATATGGGAGTTCTGAGCAGTCCAGAAGGCTTCTGGTTCGAGGCTTTAAAACGGGCACATTCCACGCAACTTTTGACGTGTTCAGCAATGGATTTACGCAAACCAGGCCAAAAGTATCTCTGGGCAATCCGATGATATGTGCCCTCAACGCCATAGTGTCCTGCGGATGGAGCATCATGGTATTCTTCTAATACCCTCTTCCGTTCCTGAAGAGGAACGACCAGCTGGGCTTCTTCCGAATCGGAGTCGGGGGAAAAACGATAGAGCACACCTTGATTCATGAGGTACCCTCTATCGGTCCAATTTGCAAAATCTGCGCTTTTCTCTACGCTTTCAAAACAGTCTACAATCTTCTTTAGCTCGTCATCTTTCAATTGTTCTTCTCGTATGTCACTGGAACTTCTAGTGGGAATGTCAACAGATACCATACAGATATCACAATGATCTTCGGTGTGTTCACACAAAGGACGAGACAACAAGTCAGCCACAACATTAGCCTTTCCTGGAATATATACTATTTGCAGATTGTGGGATTGGATCTGCAATGCCCATCTGGCTAACCTCCCAGTTGGAGATTTCAGGCTCATCAACCACCTCAGAGGTTGATGGTCAGAGGCTATGGTGATCTTTTGTCCCTCGATGTAACCGCGAAACTTCCCCAGGGCCCAGACAACAGCTAGGGCCTCACGCTCAGTGGTAGAATAATTTCGTTCAGCAGGAAGGAGTCTGCTAGCATATTCTACGGGATGTTCTTCAGGAGGGTCTCCTTGAATTAGGACGGCACCCAGGGCGTAACTACTGGCATCCGTTCGGATTATGAAGGGCTTTGATGGATCACTTTGCTTGAGAATGGGGGGAGTGATCAACAACTCTTTTAAGGTGATGAAAGCCTTCTGTTCTTCTTCTGTCCATTTCCATGAGGCATTTTTCTTCGTCAAATTACTAAGGGGTCTAGCAATTTCAGAAAAGTTAGGGATGAAACGGCGATACCAAGAACAAGTTTGCAGAAACGATTGGACCTGTTTCACATTTCTAGGATTTGGCATTAACTGGATAGCGGAAGTCTTTTCAGGGTCAGCCTGGAGTCCGGATGGAGTTATCCAATGACCTAGGTACTTGACCTTAGAGCATCCAAAGTTGCATTTTTCCCGGTTGGCATGCAACTTAAATTGAAGGAGTCGCTCAAATACCGCTCTCAAGTGTGAGAGATGCTCTTCAAAGGTCTCTGACAAGACAATTATGTCGTCAAGGTAAGACAGCAAGTGCATGTCTTTCAGACCCCCTCTGAAACGATCAATGAGTCTTTGGAAGGTTGCTGGTGCGTTTTTCAGCCCGAAAGGCATCCTGATAAAACGGTAAGTGCCAAATGGACAGGTGAAAGCAGTCTTGTCACGGTCTGTAACTGCCACGTTAACTTGATGGTAACCCGCTCGCAAGTCAATCGTTGACATGTAGGATGTATGCTTTGCTTCGTGGAGCAAGTCGTCAATGAGTGGAAGAGGATAGGTATCAGTCTTCGTAATGGCATTCAGTTTGCGATAATCAACGCAAAATCTGTAGGTTCCATTTGGTTTTGGGATCAGAACCACAGGAGCCGCATATGGTGACTCGCAGTCCTCAATTATGCCTTCTTCCAACATTCTCTCTATCTCGTTTTTCATTATACTTTTCTTTACTGGGGAAACTCTGTACGGAGGTACTGCAACAGGTGGATGGTCCATAGTGTCTATCCGGTGTTCAATGAAAGGGGTAGCCTCTCTCCCTGGATGAAAAGACCTTTCATACTCGTTAAGGAGACAGTTCATCGTTTCACGCTGAGTTGACGTAAGGGCAAGGCCTTCCACCTCTCGAAGTGAGCACGAATTAATTTTAATCTCGTTTCCGAATTTCTTAAATGACACAGATTTCATTTGTTCTGCAAATGGGTATTTGTGGCGAGGACTATCGCCGAAAAACCAGTCTCCTTCTTTTATATTTAGAACTACGCCAGATATCTTCAAAAAATCCGTTCCCAAAAGTGTTCGGTTTTCTTTGGCTTCGGGTAATGCAATCAAAGTGGTTGAAAAGAATCTTCCTTCAAGCTCCACGGTCACAAGGGTAGTGTAAACTGTCATTTCCGACTTGTGTCCATCCGCGAGGGATATGCTAAGATGAGTAGAAATAAATTCCGCTCCCTGCTCTCGCAAGAGGTAGTACAGTGCTTCACCAGCGATGGAGTGACTCGCTCCAGAGTCAGCACATGCTGTTTCACATATTCCATTGATGCTCACTCTCAGCACTGCAACTGGAGATGACTCAGCTGTACTAGAATGTAGTTGGACGCAACCAATTCGAGCCGGGTTATTCTGCACAGATGGATTACACTTTGGGCATCGGGCTTTTATATAACCTGGTTCATTACATCCATAGCATCTTATAGCAGGTCGCTCCTCTTGGTTCGTTTCTTGCCTCGGCCTTTCAAACCTTTTCTGATAAAAATGGTTCTTCGAATTTCCCATTCTGGAAACTTCATCCTTATGTTTATTGAAAACTCTCTTCTTGAAATCAGGATTAGGGTCCTTCTTCATATTACTTCGCAAATTGTCGAACGACTCTAGTTTTTCTGCAAGTTCCTTAGGGGAAGTGCAGTCGGCCCACTCATCAAGGAAATGTTCTTTAACTTCTGGAGGGGTTTTCCTCTTCATCTGGTCAGATATTATTAGATCCTTGAGTTGATCAAAATCCTGGATGTGCAGTTCAGATAGCCATCCCTCAAAATAAGTCCTCAGCTCGAAGTAAAAATCTCTCCAGGTGCTCTCATGTGTCTTTTTATGTTGAGAGAACAACTGCCTGAATTTTTCGGCACTGAGTTTGTAACGTTTCAGAAGCATTTCCTTGATGTATCTGTAATCTCTAGACTCCTCTTCTGGCTCTCTTGCAATCAGTTTAGCTACATCTGGTGGTAGGGCTCCTATCAGATAAGCCACCCACTGATCCTCTGGTACTTTTATGAACTTTAACTGTCTTTCAAAAATGTTAAGGAAGAGACCCATATCGTCATCTTTTGGGTTGAAGCTAGGAATTAGTTTTCTCAATTCCCATTTAGGGTTTTCACTTTCCCTTTCGAGCCCAGTTTCTGTGGTCAAATTCACAGACTGAGCTTCAAGTTGCAACTTTATCTTTTCGAGTTCAAAAACTCTTTCCTTTTCGGCTTTCTCCAGTTCAAAAGTTCTTTCCTTTTCGGCTTTCTCCAGTTCAAAAGTTCTTTCCTTTTCGGCTTTCTCCAGTTCAAAAGTTCTTTCCTTTTCGGCTTTCTTCAGTTCAAGAGTTCTTTCCTTTTCGGCTTTCTCCAGTTCAAAAGTTCTTTCCTTTTCGGCTTTCTCCAGTTCAAAAGTTCTTTCCTTTTCGGCTTTCTTCAGTTCAAAAGTTCTTTCCTTTTCGGATTTCTCCAGTTCAAAAGTTCTTTCCCTTTCAGATTCTCTGTTCTCTATGATTGTTTTCAGGAGTTCTTTTGCGAATGTTTCTTCATAATGCTCTGAATTGACAATAATATCCTTTAGCTCAAAGATTTTTAGATTTTCTCTTAAGACCTCCCCTAGTTCCTCTGCTAGGATCCTAAGATCCTCCCGTCTACCTTTAGCCAAAAATGTCATTTTTGTTTTCAAAACCAGCTTTTAACCAATTAGAGGTTCCTCTTACAATGAATTTTGAAAATAGTTTTTTAAATGACTAAATGAAAGTACTAGATTTCATACAATATATATGAACGACAAAAATATATGCAATAAATCCTATACTCTAAAAGAGAACACACAATACTAGCACTAAATCTTATACCCTAAAAGATAGAACACACAATACATATGCACTAAATCTTATACCTTAGCCTCATATATCATGTAACCATTATAACTCATATAATTCAAAATAATTGAGATTCATATGCGATGCAGCATTTCTAATTAAAGAGAGAACACAAAAATATTAACACTATAAATCTTACTCCCTAGTCTCTCATATATCATGAAGCAATTTTAACTCAAATAATTCAAAACGAATTCCGATTCATATGCGATGCAGCATTTCTAACTACCAATTTATGCAAGTTGAAGTTAAATCGAAACATGAATCACACTAAATCGATAAATTTTCAAGCTGAAGTTAAATCGAAACTTGAATCACACTAAATCGATAAAGTTTTTCAAGCTGAAGTTAAATCGAAACTTGAAACACAATAATTGAGATTCCTATGCGATGCAGCATTTCTAATTAAAGAGAGAACACAAAAATATTAACACTATAAATCTTACTTCCTAGTCTCTCATATATCATGAAGCAATTTTAACTCATATAATTCAAAACCAATTCCGATTCATATGCGATGCAGCACTTCTAATTACCAATTTATGCAAGTTGAAGTTAAATCAAAACTTGAATCACACTAAATCGATAAATTTCTTCAAGCTGAAGTTAAATCGAAACTTGAATCACTCTAAATCGATAAATTTTCAAGTTGAAGTTAAATCGAAACTTGAAACACACTAACTTTACAAAGTTATACAAGTTAAAGTTAAATCGAAACTTGAATCACACTAAATTCACAAAGTTAGACAATTTGAAAAATCAATCAAATTTCTTATCTGGGTCCAAGAAAGACGATGTTCCGGATTATCACTTTCCTGTAGAATGGCTCTCTTTCCACGTGCGACGACTCCAAGCGACCGCTTCCCGTCAATTCCACGTGTAGGCAAATCCAAGCGAACGCTTTTCCCGATTTGCCGCGATCTCCAGACTGTAAAGTGTTGCTTCTGCGGAACACTACCAGCGATTTCCAGGCACCATTTCCGTCAATTCATCAATCCGGCCACTGGTTGGGCGCCAATGTAAATGCTCGGCTGGACTGAAGGAACCTTTTGCAGCATTATTCAACTCGAGCGCCGGGCAACTTACGAATATGTGTGTGGGTGGTGGATTAAAATAAATCGACAGGACTGCCTGGTCGTAATTACTGCGATTTATTAACAGCAATCATTGACTCTATATACATGAAGGCCGCGACTGAGTCGGATCGCGTCTTTTTCACATCAAAGCGTCACATCACACTTCACTTTTCGTACATCCGGGGCTCCCTTGAAAAATACATCTGCGCAACTTAACTGCGCATTGGAGGAGGAACCTCCCAGGCGCCATCTATTGGTCTCTTTCGAAACCAACAGTTGGGTGCTTAAAACATATATGTTACAAGTATTAATTTGCTATTTTAAATCAAATCATTTCATAAAATGAGTTTTTAAAATTGAAATAAGTTTAGTTCACTCTCAAAACGAAATGCTGCAAACTCAAAGCACTTTTGGGGAAAGATGATCTAAATGTACACGTCTTAGAAGCCCATTCACGTGTCAACGAAATGGAATTTTCAAAATGAAATTCAATGCCTTTTAAATCTACTAGTTTTTTTTCAACGATGGCCGGTAGACAGCGCCCCAAGCAACTAATGTAGTAACTACAGCACATAACACAGCTTCCATTAGACATCGAAAAAACGGAAATCGTTAACAGAGGTTTTTCGTCAGCTAGCTATAGTCCAGGCACGTGCCAACAAGGGGCCAAGGGGGAATTCGGCCCCTCCTGTCAATGAAGAGAAGGGGCGAAAGCCATATTTCGCCCCACCCACACACTATCAAGGAACATTATTGTGGGGGCCGGGTGTGGGAGTAGTAAGTAGTAAACAATCTTTATAGAATTATAACGTTTAATTAGTTGATGATCATGAAGTTATTATTTACAGGATGGGATGGCTAAAACAATGGTAGTAAGTTCAATGTAGTTCGAGGAGATTGCACAGTTCAAGTCCGTCTTAAAGTGTCCAATATCGGCGCTCGTCGTCTCTAGCCGCTCGTCGTCGCTGTTCGGCTCACGCGCACACGTCTTTCTGCTCGCGTCGTCGTCTTACGTCTGCGTCACTTCTGGATCTCGGCGTTGCGTGGATGCGCGGCGTGGCTGCGCAGTGGTCGGAGATGACTTCAGCGTGGAGGTGCCCTCTAGTGGCATGCAGAGGCTGGGCACCACATTATTAACATTTTAACTTTAAAATAAGAACATTCTGGAATACTCCAGGCATATCTCGAATTTCTCCGGCCGCTACTGCAATTCTTGCAACCAGCTCCTCAACATTGTCAACAGGGGTGTCATAAACTAGCGATTTCATAGGACCCCAGAAATAAAAATCAAGACATGATAGGTCGGGTGACCGAGCAGGCCAACGCACGGGACCACCACGTCCGATCCACTGCTGACCAAATGTGACATCTAGGTAGTTACGAACATCTCCGCTATAATGGGCAGGGGCTCCATCGTGTTGGAACCACATTGTCTGTTGCGTCGATACAGAAATCTGTTCATCTCTCAAAAGTTGTGGCAATACTTGCTGCAGAAAGAGCAAGTAGTTAGGTCCGGTTAGACGAGACGGTAACAGGTAATGTCCGATGAGGTGATCTCCCATAATACCGGCCCATACATTGACCGAAAATCGAATCTGTGCTGCACGACGTCGTATTGCATGCGGGTTCTCGACCGCCCAGATATGGTCGTTATGCGTGTTGAAAATTCCTTCCCTTGTGAAGGATGCCTCATCGGAAAACAACACTTCAGTAGGAAAAAGGGGATTTGTAGCACATTTTCCAAGGTACCACTGTGCGAAAGCAATACGAGGTGCATGATCCTCCGGTTGCTGTGTCTGGACTGGACACGCTGCACGTGAAACGGATGCATGTCTTCTTCTCGGAGAATCCTCCAGACGCTGTAATGGGAAACCAAGACTGCGTTTGCTACACTTCGTGTACTCGTTCTTGGATTCCCCTGTACATGCTGCAGCACATTCTGTTCGACGTCTGCAGTCCGTGCTGTTCTTACCCTGTCCCTGTCAGCTCTTTCTAATGAACCTGTCTCAGCTAACCTCTGGTGCAGTCTTGCAAATAAATTATGACTGGGGATACGCCTCGTCGGATATCGTTCCGCGTACAAACGCTGTGCGGCTGGCCCACTACAATTTGCAGCCCCGTACGCCAAATGCAAATAGGCTAACTCTGCGATCGTGTAATCATCCATCCTACTAACTTGGCGTTCTTGTGCGAAATGGAGATTCCCTACACGAAAGCTCGGGATTTTCGCACAACGCCATCTACCGCGTCAGGAAAGCATTTCTGACTGCCCATTGGTATATGATTTTGTTTATATATATATATATATATATATATATATATATATATATATATATATATATATATATATATACAGAGAGAGAGAGAGAGAAAAAGAAGGCACGGAGGGGAAAACGCGCATTCTGAGAGCTTCGATATATTCCCCGAAATGGGTATTAAATGAAGGGTCTTCTGTGGGCAACACAAATTAGATTTTGAAAATAATGAATTTGAAAGTTTTCTTGCACGCAAATGTATGAAAACTTTATCGAAGAAAGTTTATCAAGAAACTTTCGAACAAATTTCATTTTTGTAGTAAAAGTTTATGTTTAACTAAGAGTGAAAAAAAAATGGTTTCAAAGATTCAAATTACCAAACAATTAAATTCTTCCTCTGCATATGTAGAGAAAGATGGCCCAGCATACCGATACTTTATCACTTTTTTTTTTACGGCTTTAAAGTGGTTTTACCCCCAAAATAAATGCACGTGGTGATCGCACTTGAATGCTACGAAATGACTATCTCTTTCGAAGAATTTACTGTGTAGTGGTTACACCCCTGGATCTAGGGATTGCTATCAGGTACGATTTTCCGGCCGGTTACGGCCGGATTGACACTAATCCGACTGGATCCGATCGGATTCGGCCGGATTGGTACTTTGTTAATAAGTCTATCTAATCAGTATGTATTTTTCCAAAATCGGCTGAGTGAAATTACGTAAAAAGGATATTATTCCAAATTGACGAACAAAACATTTATTTTAGCATTAGAAAATCAACTTTATTAATATTTATCCATAGGTAGGAAATTAATCACCAACAATTAATTATGGTAACTACTAGGACTACTAGTAGTAAGTATTAAACGATTGATGATGAAAGACTTACTAGTTTCCACACTAATAGACTTTAGTTTATTTTATACGTAGTATTTTTCTATTTATCTAAAATTAAGTAGTCTGTATCTCTAATGTCGTTGAGCAAATGATATATAAATTGTACCTAACCTTGTCTCATACTAACATAAAAATCTAATCTGTGGCAGTTTTTGATCAACATAACAAACAAGGGAACTCTTAATTCTTCTTAATTGCTTAAATCGAAGTTATATAGTAATGAAAATCACTTTTGAGTTTGAAAGAACGATCTACAGAAACAAATCGTATCAAATGTGTCATCCCTTAACCTACTTCTCAATGAACTGCAAAAAAATTAACGGCCGACAAGGACCTCTCAGCTTCGACACTAGTTGGTTTAACTGTCATTAAGTAGTCGTGCATGAGACAAATATTTTCCTTTGACTCCATCTCTACCATTATAAAAGGAAGTGTTTGTCTGTTTGTTTGTCTGTCTGTTTCTTGCCGCAAAATCCTGACGATTCTATGGCATTTACAGTAATGAGATTTGGCACACAGGTAATCCGAATTTTTTGCAATTTTGGGTAGCGGCGAATTTTAAAATTCAATCTAGAAGATTTTAAAATTAATTTAATAGTTTTATTCTCCATCGGTTCTTCAACGCGTTTCTTCCGTAGAAAAGAAAAACCATCCGAATCTGGATTTTTTCTACCCACATGACCTTGCCTTCAGCCTTGGAACCATGCCAGTTTTTTTCATCACGGAAAACGCTCAGAAAATTATTTTTTACGTTTCCACTTTGATTTTGCGTGGAGGAATGATTTTCCAGCCAGATGATAAATCTTTTAACTGCTAGAGTTGCTTAGTTCTTTTTCTATCTCCCAGACCAGGGACGACGAACCTTTTTAAGAAATTGGTCAAATTTTGTTAGTTATTTTTTTAGTACTAGCTCGTGGGTCACTTGGAAAAAAGGAAGGGAGCATGATAAAAAACTACTTTTTTTGGTTCTCAATTTTTTTAATCCTTTAAAAAGTTAACGATTCCTTTTTGTTTTGCAAGTGAAGAGCAAAAAAAATCGATATAAAAGGGGAGAAATCATGCCCAACCCCCCTGTACTGAGTTTTTAATGAATGAATATATATATAGATTCAGTATTCATTAGTTTAACACATTTTGCAGTCAATTTATTTCCGAGTTTATTTCTATTGGCAGACTACAAATTCATCGAAGAAAACAATTTTTCACATGAATATGTGGATCCAAACATCGTTAAAAGAGCATTGACAAGTTTCTTCATTGGTGTAAAATTATTTGGCAAATAATCCCATACGTTTAATATAATATTTTCAATTTTTAGAGTGGGATCATTATAATTTGCACTAATATCAGACATTTTTCATTCTACTTCGGAAATCAAGTTATCAAATTTATTTTTCAAAACTATGCTGCTTTGAAATATTCAACTGATTCCATTTCTAAATCATGGATACCTAGTCACTTAAATTTGTTTAACTCCATTGTTTCGAATTTCGTTTTGTATGGATAAAAAATAAAGTGAAATGTATTTTCTATTCTTTTAAATCTCTCCTCAAAAGCTTGTTTTATTTCCTGTATAATCATTAAAAAATTTTTGATTGCATTTTCTTGAACATGAAGCGTATTTTCCCTTGTTATTGTGTTTTGAAAATGTTTTTGTAACTGAGGAAAATATTTCAGGATTTTCATTTCCAATTCCATTGTAAAGATGTTAAGTTTCGTCAAAAATATCCTAATATTCTCAAACATCATTGAAACAATTTGTCCATTTCCTTGAAGTTTTTTATTCAGTTCACTAAAATGCTGAGTGTGATGACGCGGAAAAACATAAAATCATTTCACCAATCTATATTAGAAAATTCGTTAAAATTATTTGTTTTTTCATTCAAAAAGAGCTAATTTCTTCTAATAAAATGACAAACCGATTAAGAACTTGACCAGAACTGAGCCATCGAACATTGTTGTATGTCAAAATTCCTGAATACTGGCACTCAACTTCCTTTAATAATTGTGCAAATTGTCGTTTAAGACCTCTTGCGTTTATAAAGTTGATGACTTTTATTACAACTGGCATTCCATTGTAAAATGTTGCCAGTCAGCAAAAAAAACGTTACCGTGTATCTCAAGGATATAAGGTCAGTAATCGAGTGTATAAATATGTCTTTATTATTAGTATTTATCACATCTGTTCATTCTCAAGCGATATTTTAGAAATGTACACATATTCTACTCAATCGGCCTTCATATAAATTTAAAACAGCATTATGTAAAATCACAATAAATCTAAAACATTTTACAAAAATCACTTATGCACTTTTTTTTTCATATTTAAATTCTTTAATAGCACTTTTATTTTCTTCAATTTTTTAAAAGAGGGGGTTCGAAAAATAATTAAAAATTCTTTATGTATATGATGAAATGATGATAAGTTTATCAAAAATCAACGCGTGGGTCATTTAAGATGCGTGGATCAGTGTCTGACCCGCGGGTCATAGGTTCGCTATCCCTGTCCTAGACCGTTAAAGATAGAGTAAAAATTTCAACGGATTTGAAATCTGCGGAAAATTTTACACCAGATTATATTAACTTAGTTTCGTATATATGAAGTAATTTCTTTCTTCAGTATTTTCACTAATTCTGCTTCTTTTCTAAAGTTTATCTTTTTGCAATAGTCTTTATTTTGCAGAATTTGCTTTTTTAATTCCTCTTCATTAAAAAAATATTATCGATAGTTTAATTTTATTATTTTTGCTAGAATTCTTCAAACTGATGACTTAAAAATATAAAATCGATTCATCCACAATTGATTGCTAAATAAACGAGTTTCGATTTTAAAGTTGGGTTTGAATAATCGATTATTTAATTAAAAAAAAATTCGGTTTTGTCGGATCCGGACCGGATTCGATAGATGTTGCTGGATCTGGTAGGTAGCCAAATGATGCCGGATCCAACGGAATAACGGATCTGCCAGATCGAATTGCAATCCTTACCTGGATCCTTCAAATGTATTGGAGGGCTCGGACATGTCTTTGACGGCATATTTTGAGAAAAGCGATTTATTTTTATGACCTACTAACGGATTGTATGTTATGGTTTTATTGCGCTAGGTCCCAAACTGGACAAGAAGCGCCTGGCCAACTGACGGAAATGTCGTTTGAAGTTAAGGCATTCAGGAAATCGCAAAAATCTGCCATTGTTTATTTTGATGATTTACAATTTAGGGTCTTTTAAGGGGGTCCGGAACACAAAAATCGCCAATTTTTCGAAATTTTTTTGATTATTTTAAGAAATTCTCTGTGTTTTTCTGCTTAAAATGACGTCTAAATCATGTTTCTATCTTAATTAGAACTAGAGATATAATAATTTTTGTGGTGCGTTGTTTTGAAAATCTAACACTCTTGACAGGTGTTGTCATGGCAATGACATCTGTCTTTAAAACTTTAAATGCGTTTTTCTCCATGATACTTTTTTTCAAGATTTCTTGTATTCAAATTGCTATATATAAGTCGAAAACCGATAAAGTTAAAGGGTTCAAATTTGGAATATATCTTTTTCAAACGTTATACTTTAATTTTGATTCAGCAAATTGGAAACAAATATTTAATTTAAAAATATAACTTTTTAAAAAAAAAGTACCTTAAAATTTTCAAATTTTTTTATTCAAATATTTTTTATTAAATTAATATTTTTTAAATTCCTGAATCATAATTAAAGTTTATAAATTTGTGAATAATTTGCTGCAAGAATTTTGAAAATTGATCAAAAATATTTTGAGTTTTAACAATTTAAAATGACCCCTCTTTTTTTCAAAAAATTTTAATTAAAAATTTTTTAAAAACTTTTGGAAAAATTTTGTGTTGTGATTTAGCTTATTAGTTAAATGGGTAATCAGTTCAAAAAAAATTCAAAATTCAAAATTAATTAATAAAAAAAAAATTTTAATGTGTCCCGGACCCCCTTAAATTGTCGGCTTTCTTATTTGAAGTAAATACGGGTAACTGTTTGCGAGTGAACTGTTCTGAATCTTTGCCCGATGGATTATTTAGTCTTACGGACTTCCTTGACGAGTGAAGTTCCGAGCTTAATGTTTTGAAAGTGAACACTTGAATTTGTGAAGTAATTAAGTGACGAAAACGTGAGAACAATGCATTGTTAAAACGTTGGTTTTCCGGTCCATGACGTCACAGCGAGAGCTCCACCTCCTTCTCGCTGACGCTCGTCAACCCCCGGTGATTACTACGCAATCCCATTTGGTTTGCTTATCAAAACAATACTCATGTCGTAAGTGATTTCGCTCTTTTTTACTTTACCACTGAATGCACCCTAAACTAATAGCCGCTTCATCAAAAAACTACCTCCATCTTCTTCCCTATACAATTTTGAATAAACCATGTTAATCTCGTAATATTCTAATCTGTACTCAATCGGCAAACCGTCTTGAGAATCGAGCGAAAAAACGAGCATGACGTTACGGCGAGTTTCAAGGGTATCTGGCAAACTCGTTAGTCAGAAAATGTAACCTAAACTCCCGTGAATAAGAAAGAACGCAATCGCTTAGTGATCTAAAAAATACGAAACTTGTATTACCAACTTTTGATCGCATCAAATTTATTTGTGAACTAATTTCAAAAATAATTGTACCGTAAGAAAGAGTACATTCTAATGTACACTGCGATGTTTTCAAACTTAGAAACTTATTGTAATAAGATATAGATATGACAGTTTTACCAAAAAAGTAACAAAAACGTTCCGATTTTTCCCGAATTTCAAAAAAATATATTATTATCAGGAACAAAATTGAAATTTCTAAAAAAACTCGGAAGAGCTGCACAAATTCACGTTTAGAGGTACTCTAAAAAAAATACGACTGAAGACTGAAAATTTTTACGTCTTTTGCTCACTTGCGTTAGAAATTTCGCTTTGTCAATTTTGACACTTAATAAACACTAAACTAATAGCCGCATCGAAAAAAATCTTCAAAATTGTCCAGGGTGTCCACGATGAAGAACAAACCATGTTAATTTGGAAATTTTCTGATCCGTACTTCCTCGGGAAACCGTCTAAGAACCGAGCGAAAAAAGCCAGTTTCCAGTTGGCGGAATTTTTTTTTTAATATAGAGATTCTTAAATATTTCTAATTTGAAACAATAGTGATACCCAATTATTAAAAAACGGGTTTCCAATAAAAATATCTATTCCAAGTTGTAGTTAACAAAAACATTCTTATTTTTATATTAGGTACTATGAAAAATATTTACGGTCGTTAAGCAGTAAAAATTGGGTCTAAATTTTAATAAATGTTAGGCATTAATAAATCTAATAAATTTGCCTACCTGAACCATTATATTCCAAACTTTCGTCCGACATATGAGCCTTAAAATTTAATAAATAGAAAATTTACTCATTTCCCCATTCTCGAAAAAACGGGGACTTTTCAAGATAATTTTTTGCAGGTTTATTGTTATCTATCACATTTATATTAATTAATAACCCCCACCCCCCATTCAACAACTCTAGTTACGTTTCTGCTCGCCCCGACCCCCCT
This sequence comes from Metellina segmentata, assembly GCA_947359465.1. Lineage (NCBI taxonomy): Eukaryota > Metazoa > Arthropoda > Arachnida > Araneae > Tetragnathidae > Metellina > Metellina segmentata. The sequence goes on from OX375884.1 coordinate 30,206,696, forward strand.
CCTCTCTGTTCAAAACGTTGGCACGTCCCAGCTGTAGTCCATCTAAGACGGGAACTGCAGGAAACGTTTAAGTTTGGGGCATGTGATAAGACGTACATCCAACAACATAATAAAAAGCAGCCCAAATAGTCACATCCGAAAACCATAATTCTACGTCTTTTAAATCTACTAGTTTTAGTTTTCAACTACGGACAGCTCCCCAAGCAATTATTTTAGTAACTACAGCCAGTAACACAGCTCCCATAGACATATCGAAAATCCAAACAGCCGCTGCTAAAAGTGTTTCGTCAATCCAGTTAGCTGTAGTCCATCTAAGACAGGAACAGCAGGAAACGTTTAAGTTTGGGGCATGTGATAAGACGTACATCCAACAACATAATAAAAAGCAGCCCAAATAGTCACATCCGAAAACCATAATTCTACGTCTTTTAAATCTACTAGTTTTAGTTTTCAACTACGGACAGCTCCCCAAGCAATTATTTTAGTAACTACAGCCAGTAACACAGCTCCCATAGACATATCGAAAATCCAAACAGCCGCTGCTAAAAGTGTTTCGTCAATCCAGTTAGCTGTAGTCCATCTAAGACAGGAACTGCAGGAAACGTTTAATTTCGGTGCCTCAACACAACCGAAAAAACTACCCAAATAGTCTTGGAAACGACAAGATCACATCCTCTGGGCTGAGAATGCTTCGAAGGGGTGCTTTGTTCCGTCGTTCTGAAATGAGCTAGGGGGAGTGCCCAGGAAGGAGACTACCCCACGGATATTAGTCTAGCATTAATTGAAAGAGAATTCGTTCCATTGTGGGCAGAGAGAGAATAAAGAGGGTCTTGAGATGTCGGAAATTGATAACCTTCACACACTCGAGCTTTTCCCTTTCAGGATCAGGTGTCCGCATCTCCTTGATCGGGTGTTCCCCAAGAGGAAGCTCTCAACCGTCACACCTTGTCACAAACACTGCTGACTGCCTATTTCCTCTCCTTTCAGGTATCGGGATCGGATTCGTAAGCGCCTTCTATTCAGTCTTTGAATTTGTTTACTTTGTTATTTTACCTTTATTTTCAAAAATACGAGGCGTATCTAAACTTCCTGTGTTAACTTTAAAGGAAGGGAGGATAGGGAAAGCAGAATTAAACACAAGATCGTTCTGAATCCTTAACCGTCCACATGCAAATCTCAATGAGTCGACCCCTTCTTCCAAAAACTTGATTTCCCCAAAAGTCGCGTTTGGTGAGTACCTATTGAATATTGAACTGCCCCAAAATATGCACAGTATAAAATATTCAGTCTTTGAATTGATTTACTTTGTAATTTTATCGTTGTTTTTTAAAATACGAGGTATTTTGGAACTTTCTTTACAAGTTTTTAGGGGGTAAAAAAAAAAAAATCAAACAAGAGACCGTTCCTGAAGCATTGAATGTCCACGTGTTGTAAACCTCAATAAATCGACAACATCTTTCCCAAACAAATGTAACAATATACACAGCAAAAAAATTCAGTCTCTGAACTTATTTACTTTTTCATTTTATCCTTATTTTTAAAAAATACGAGGCGCTTCAAAACTTTTCTTGTAGAAACTTTAACGGGAGGAAGGGAACACAAATTAAATTCCCGAAAAGCCTTAACCCCCAAGCAAACCTCAATAAGTAATACTCTCATCTACCATTTATTTTTTCAAAAGTCGCATTTAATAAGTACCTTTAAATACTCTAATGTAAAAATATGCATTTATGTTATTTTACTTTTAGTTTCAAAACTCCCAGTACGAAGTTTAAGGCGAGATCGAGATTACAGAATAAAACCCGTGACCCTTCCCGATGCATTAACCTTTAGATTACGGCTGGTACAGCAGATGTACCTTAATCGCGCCAAGAAATAATTTAGATTACGGCCAGTACAGCAATTGTGCCTTGAAAGTTATAAAAATCGCGCCAAATAGAATTTAGACTACGGCCGGTACATCATTTGTACCTTGAAAGTTTTAAGAATCGCGCCAGTTGTATCTACAGCCGTAGTTATAAGGTTGACCCTCCAAGTAATTTCGACGCGATAACTGTTCATCAAGATCTGACTAATTTTTGCGCCGACCAACCGGTATAGTGGTTAAGGTGTTAGCATCTGGATCGGAAGGTTCCTGGTTCGAATCCGGGTCCGGGCATGGATGTTTGTAAACGTATGGTGTAGAGGCGGCTGGTGCACCTTAAATCTGTCGTGGCCGAAAGTCCTCACGTTGGGTTGGCGTGGAAGTTTGGAGAGTGGGGTGCCAGTTCAGGTGTTGCTTCGTCATCTGACCGTGGTTCAAAATTACGAGGTGTTGTCCTCGGACCTTTCCCTTAAGGGACTGATCCCGGACCGTCGTCAATAGCCCGTTGTGTTGCTCTAGTACGACGTTAACTAAAATTAACATTACCATTACCTGACCAATTTTGCAAATGACGAGATATCTCATATTGCTCGTCGAGAAAACCATCAGGAAGACTAAGTCGATCCCTCTTCCACCAGACATTTGATTTTCCCCAAAGTCGGATTTAGAGTGTACTTTTTGAATATCCTGGTATAAAAGTCCAGTCAAAATATTCAGTCTGAATATATTTACTTTGATTTAATCTTTATTTTTAAGTACGTTTTGTGTTTCAAAATTTCATGAATAAATTTTAAGGGGAGGTAGGGAACACAAAATTAAACCCAAGATTGATCCTGAAGCATAAACCACCAATGTTCAAAACTCAGAAAGTCGCATCCTCTCCCCTAAAATATTTGATTTTTCCCAAAGTCTGCTTTGGAGAGTACTTTTTGAAAATCCTGATACAAAAATCTGCACGGTAAAAATATTCAGCCTGAACTTATTTACTTCGTATTTTATATTTATTTTTAATAGTACACGGCGTTTCAAAATTTCATGTACAAATCTGAACAGGAGTTTGAGGGGACAGAAAATTAAACCGTAGACAGTTCCTGAAGCATTAACCGTCCACGTGCAAACACCTCAATAAATCGACCCTTCTTTCCAAAAACATTTGATTTTCCCGAAAATCGCCTTTGGGGGATGAGTACTTTTGGAATCTCTAATATTATAAAAGGAAGTGTTTGTCTGTCTGTTTTTTTCAAGGCCGCAAAATCTTGACGATTCTATGGCACTTACAGCAATGAAATTTGGCACACAGGTAGTCCAAATTTTTTGCAATTTTTGGGCCGCGTCGAATTTTAAAATGAATTTAATGAAATTTAATTATTATTGTTTTCTTTGGAATGGCAACCGCATAAAGATATGACAGATCCTAAATTTGTTTTTCCCGCTTCCGTTTTCATTTTGCGCAGAGGAATGATTTTCCAGCAGAGGATAAAAAAAAGTTTCTTTAGTAGTTCTTTTTTCTATCTCCTAGACCGTTAAAGATAGAGTAAAAATTTCAACGGATTTGAAATCTGAGGAAAATTTCCCTTTAGATCTATACCTAAAAATATGTTTTTCTTTAATAAATAATTTTTAAATTGAATATATCTTTTCTATTTTAGCAAGAGATTGTGACGTCACGCAAACTTTCTCTTTCCAAAAAAAAAAAAACGATGGCATCTTCTGCCTTTCGCGTTAAAAAAAAAAGAAACAGATTACATTTCCTCTCCTATTCCATTTCCGCTAATGAGAGCAAGAAATAAAATCATATTGACTCTGGGATTGTTAAGTTTTTTTCGTAAAATCGGAATCGCGAAAGATCGATTGAAAATTTCAACGGATTGATTTGAAATCTGCAAAAAATTTTACTTTAGATTTACACCTAAAAGTATGATTTTCGTTAAATAAATAATTTTTAAATTGAATATATCTTCAACGGATTTGAAAGCTGCGGAAAATTTTACACCAGATTAATACCTTACACCACGGGCACAGGCAACGCCGGGCTAGCCACACAGTGGCTATCAATCTATATAGAATATGCACAGTCGAAAATATCCAATCTGAATTTATTTACTTTATTATTTTATCTTTATTTTTCAATACGAAGGGTCTTATAATTTTCTGTGTAAACTTCCATGGGATGTAGAGAGCATGAAATGAAATTCCTGAAGCATTAACATACCACATGCAAACCTCAATAAGTCGACGCTCATCTCCCGCAAAATATATAATTTCCCAAAAAGTCACCTTTGGTGAGTGGGACATTCTCAAAATGGGGGAACACTAAATATTAACTACTAGCCACCGCATTAATACCTTACACCACGCACCAGATTAATACCTCCAGACTACACGCACCAGATTAATACCTTACACCAGTGGTCCCCAACCCCCTGACCGCGGACCGGTACCGGTCCGTGAATCAAATGGTACCGGGCCGCCGAAGGAACATTAAATTATTTCCATTTTATTTACTATGGTGTATTTCTCGGGTTTGTGCGGTTCTTATCTATGAAATGACGACTCAAATTAGGAGGTGGTAAATAAGAACTTGAAATTTGTTCTGTTACTAGAGCTTCAATTATGATTTCTGAATTCTGATGTCTCTATTTTCCAATTGTGACAACTGTTTTCAAGTTGGCAGACAAAGTAGCTGGATTTATAACCAAACCTAAGTTGTGGGTAAGGCGAGTGAACATTTAGACATGTTTCAGACATTAGTGGGTATTTTAGGCGAGACTGAATCTAAACATTCATTCTCTCAGTTGGTGCACGATCACCTGTCTTTGCTTTTAAAAGAGTTCGAGCGCTACTTCCCAACCACAAAAGACCCACGAACTTGTAAGGAATGGATCCCCGAGCTACCCATTTATCAACAAATCATGCGAATCTAGCATGTCTGTGCAAGAAGAAGATCAACTGCTGGAGATTGCAAATGAAGGCTGCCTTAAAACTACGTTCGAGACAACAACTTTGCCGGTGTTCTGGATTAAAGTCATGGCGGAATACTCTGAGATTACCACCACAGCACTTAAATCCCTATTGCCATTTCCGACAACCTATCTGTGTGAAGCGGAGTTTTCTGCAGTGACAGTAACCAAAACAAAACAACGGAATAAACTGGACCTAAGCAACACACTTCGGGTGTCATTGTCTCCTATTACCCCCAGATGAAACCATTTCGTAGCAAAGAAACAAGCTCAGGGTTCTCATTGATTTAGCGTTCTAGTGAGTTAAAATGTTAAATCACTTTATATTCATTTTTTGGTGTAACTATATTTTATTTTGAAGGCATGTTTAAATACAATTAAATTTAAATTATTAAATAAAAACAATCTAAAATATAAACAATCAAAGTCCCGCCCTCCTCAACGGGCCGTGTTAAAATTATCAAACGTTGATCCGGTCCGTGGCGATAAAAAGGTTGGGGAGCACTGCCTTACACCACGGGCACCACGGGCCCGGCGTTGCCCTTGCCCGTGGTGTAAGGTATTAATCTGGTGTAAAATTTTCCGAAGATTTCAAATACGTTGAAATTTTTAATTTATCGTTAGCAATTCCGATTTTACGAAAAAAAACTTGTTAATCCCAGTCAATATGTTTTTTATTTCTTGCTCTTATTCGCCGAAAAGGGGACAGGAAATGTAATCGGTTTCTTTCTTTTAACGCGAAGAAAACATACGAAACATTCACTAAACACAGAGCTAATTTAAGATTACGGTATGTAGATAACTGGAAGAAAGTAGACTTGGCCGATGAAATATTACAGGTAAAAATATGTGCCAATTCGTCAATGAATCTGAAAACATACGAACCAATTTCTAAACGCAGAGCTAATTTAAGATTACGGTATTTAGTGAACTGGGAGAAAGAACACTTGCTATCTGAAATATTACAGGTAAAAGTGTGTCTCAATTCGTCAATGGTCTGAAAACATACGAAACAATCACTAAACGCAGAGCTAATTTGAGATTACGGTATGTAGGGAACTGGAAGAAGAACACTTGGCCATCCGACATTGTTTTTTTGCATACGAGCCTGATGAAGGGCGTACTTTTAGGAAATAAAGTGTTCATGAGAAGAGCGAGGGACTTGTTGAGGTTTGCACTTGGGTGGTTTATATGTCAGGAACGGCTCTATATAGACAGACAATGGTTGATTTGCCGAAGATGCATTGGTCAATAGAGTAGTGGGATGAGGCAGAAAATGAATACTCGAGTATCCCGGGAACGCGACCCCGTGTATAATCACTCTAGAGTAGAGTGCTTATATAATAAGAGTGGTGACATACGGGAAACACTTTCTCATTGGCTTAGAGACCTTTTCTATCGCCCGAGGCGGTCTTTTCCTAGCTCCCGTAGACTTAACATGGGAACTTTTTGTGTGTTCGAGAAAAACGCGTGTATATTAAATTAAAAAGAAAATATAGCTTATTCATGTTCCATTTCGTATTCTAGAATGTTTATTCATTATTATTTAAGTGTTTTGTTAATATAAATTTGAAGACTTTTTAAATAAATAGCTTTTTTTGAACAACATGGTGTTTCCCACAATCTAAGTTAGAGCGTTGTGCAATCCATCTCATCAATTACGCATGTAATTGATCGTTTATATGATTCATTTATACCGAATATATCCATACTATAACAATCATATGTTTTTTGTTCTCCCTGAAATATATTAATTCGCCCAATTCTTTGAGACGATTCTGGTAGAAAAATGGCTACCGCGCATGCGCATTGAGCCAAATTTGGTCCCTTGTCGCCACTCTTATTATATAGGCACTCTACACTAGAGTACCTCGGGTCCGTGAAGACCGTACATATCTAGAAGAGATGTACCCCCGATATAAGCGAATACGGTACGAATGCAACAAATATCGAAGAATTTATAACTCGACTTTATCGTTTAAAGCATAATGGGTGGTCGCCTTTCGGTTTCTAACTTTTCTGATGGCCTGCATATTCATACCCCAGTCAAGAAAGATACAGTATGCCCCAAAGGCGTAGTGTCCATATTGGCCCAAAAGCCCCCGGTATACCTCTGAGAAAATTATAAATCTTCAACCAAATCAAGAATACTCGTTATTAAAATAGTTCAGTCCAATTAAGGTTTGTGTCGCAACCTTAGGAGCCTTCTCAGTGTTCATTCCTTAGCCGTCGCCAGTGATCTGATGTTTTGTTTTCGGCGTGGCAATCCGTGACGTCATAAGTACACAGACCTCGTCATAAGTACACGAACTGAAACTTAAAGCAGACGCTCATGTGATATCTTTTTGTGCAGAACTCTAAAATGTTTAGGACTTACCACATCCATTTTCTTTAACTTGTCGGGAGTCCTATGTAAGTTCATTTCATTAAATTATATTTGTTAAATTAACTGTTCTTCATTTTCTCCTGAAATTAACTATAAGAAACAATTCCAAGAATAAGCAGAAAGAAAAACTGATAGTTTATAACGTTAATGATCTGCTATAGTTTGAGCCTGTAGTATTCACCCAGTAGATGGCGCTCCACTCTGCCGTAGCGCAGAGTTGTATATAAAGTCGGTCTTTGAATACTAACGCCAGTTCGACCTCCTCTCACACCTCCTTATTCTGGACCACATCTGGTTGTTAACCGTACAGACAAAAATTTTGTCATTGAGTTAAATGGTAAGAAAAACACCGTTTCCATCGACAGAGTAAAGCCAGCTTTTTATTTTTCGGATACCATGGAATCCCCAAAGCTATCTTCCCACATTGACAAACTTAAATCGGTCACACCTAAGCCACAATCTAAAACACCTGTAATTACACGATCGGGACGGTGTGTACATTTCCCCGATAGACTTGTCATGGAGAAATAACTAACATTTTTTCCCCTCATTGTGTATACTTCATTGAATTGTGAATAGCTACATTACTATTTAAAATTGTAAATATCTTCAATTGTATGTGTACTCATTTTCTTATTTTGTCTTGCTTATCTGTGCTGTATTATTACCTATGTTTATCGTTCCTTCGTCACTGGAGGGATACTCTGTAGTATTCACCCAGTAGATGGCGCTCCACTCTGCCGTAGCGCAGAGTTGTATACAGGGTGGTCCCGAATTCATGGTACAAACTTTAATGGTAGGTACAGGACATTGTAACAATGATTTATTGTATAGGAATGTATAGTCGCAAGTGACGCGGTGAGGCGTAAACAGGGGAAATAAAAGGAAAGAGAAATGGAGTGATCGGTTGGTATCATTGCCGGTAGAGGGCAGTAGATGTCTAGCCGCTGTTGAACATGATGCATCGCAGTAGGGAAAAGCGCCATTCACAATTGTGCTGCCGTAGACGATGGGTGACTTTACGTATGCAGAAAAAGCAGACATGCATTACATGTACGGCCGTGCAAATGGTAACGGCAGAGCTGCGTTACGAATGTATCGCGCGGAGTATCCTGATCGACGAATGCCGGATCATAGAATTTTTCAACGGTTACATCGTCAACTTTGTGAAACAGGTGCGTTCGACGTCAACAGACATGGCGCTGGTCGAGTAAGAGCTGTACGCACTCCAAGGCTGGAAGAAAGCATCTTGAACATTGTGGCTGATAGACCCGAGTCAAGCACAAGAACTGTTGCGCGTGACGTAGGTGTGAGTCATCAGACTGTATGCAGAGTGTTAAACGAAAATCGCTTACACCCCTTTCATTTTCAGAAAGTACAAGCATTGAATCCGGCAGATTATCCTCGCCGCGTGAACTTCTGCCTGTGGGTGATGCAGCAATGTGCGTTGCAGCCGGATTTCGTAGATTAGGTGCTATTTACAGATGAAGCGACATTTTCACGCGAGGGTGTCTTTAATGCGCACAATTCCCATGTGTGGGCAACCGATAATCCACATGCAACGCGTCGACATGCGTTTCAACAACGTTTCAGTATTAATGTGTGGGCTGGTATTGTGAACGACTTTTTGATTGGCCCATACTTACTACCCACGCGGCTCACTGGCGGAAGCTATCTTATTTTTCTGAAAGAAGTCTTACCACAACTGCTGCATGATGTTCCGATCGCCATTCGTAACCGCATGTGGTTTCAGCACGATGGGGCGCCAGCACACTTCAGCATTGATGTACGGAATTACCTGAATGCCACGTTTGGTACTCGATGGATTGGGCGTGGTGGACCAGTCCCTTGGCCACCCCGATCTCACGATTTATCGAGCCTAGATTACTTTTTATGGGGACATCTAAAGCATCTTGTTTATGAGACTCCAGTTGACTCAGATGAGGATCTCGTCGCTCGCTTATCTGTAGCTGCTGCAGGTGTGCGTGAAATACCAGGCATCTTTGAACGTGTACGCCAATCGCTCCACCGACGCTGTCAAGCATGTATCGATACTGGTGGACGCAATTTTGAACAATTACTGTAAACATGACACTTGTCAACAACGTTTTCAATAAAATCTTTGTTTTTCCTTTCGGCCGTTATTTCCCCTGTTTTCGCCTCACCGCGTCACTTGCGACTATACATTCCTATACAATAAATCATTGTTACAATGTCCTGTACCTACCATTAAAGTTTGTACCATGAATTCGGGACCACCCTGTATAAAGTCGGTCTTTGAATACTAACACCAGCAGACGCACTCGTACTGAAGGCGAGACGAACCATGTAATTAACCTATTATTGTTTATTAAAGTTCTTGTTGTTCCTGTTCCTGAAGTGCTTCCTTTCTGCAACCATATACCGATCTCAACAAGCCACCCTAAAAACGAATAGGATCAATTGGAAAGTGTTCAGGGGACCTCCTAGAATGTCCACTAGAAACCCCCCCCCCAATATAGTTGAGGGTTTTCCTGTATTCGCAGAAAATTTTCGCCATTTTGGATTCTATCGCACTTTCACTGACATCACCTTTGAACCCGGAGTATGTAACTTCAAACTTAATTTTTTTGTAAAGTGTTCCTTTTCAAATGGGTTTTCATGTAAGTGTTTAATATACTACTCTAATATAAAATTTTGAATTTATTTGACCATGAAAGAGAGTAAAAAATATTTCCTATGGAACAAAATATTGGATACTTCAGACTAGGGATGCGACATCGACAGCAAAACATCGATGTTCAAAATTAAAACATCGATGTTGATAAAACATCGTTCCAAAAACATCGATGTTTTTAAAATTGAGTGCATTTAAACTTTTTTTCCCATTTCTTAAAACTGGTTTACCAACTAAGGATGCAACATCGACAGCAAAACATCGATGTTGATAATGCATCGCCTCCAAACTATTGATGTTTTTAAAATTCAGTGAATTTAAACTTTTTCCCCCGTTTCTTAAAATTGGTTTAGCACGTAGTGATGCTACATCGACAGCAAAACATCGATGTTCAAAATTGAAACATCGATGTTGATAATGCATCGCCTCCAAACTTTCGATGTTTTTAAAATTCAGTGCATTGAAACGTTTTACTCCATTTCTTATAACTGGTTTAGCAACTAGTGATGCGACATCAGCTCCAATACATCGATGTTTTTCATAAAACATCAATGTTTTGAAAAAATCTACATCGATGTCATATCCCTACTTTTCAGACCCTTCACCTTTGGTCTAAAATATATTCAATTTGCTGATTATGAACATTATGCTACTTGGTTATTTTTTAAATTTTTATAACGGTACTTTTTTCATTTAAAAATAAAACATCGATAGCGTAAAAACATCGACAAGTATAAACATCGATGTTACAAAAACATCGACCCCAATACATCGATGTTTTTTAAAAAACATCGACATCGATGTCGCATCCCTACTTCAGACATCAATGAATACTGAAATCTATTATAATGAAGTGTCCGTTTCTGTGTTCCCAGTGTCCTGACGAATCTATGACACTTACAATAATGAAATTTGGCACACAAATAGTCCGAATTTTTTGTAATTTTTGTGTCCGGCCCGAATTTTAAAATTCAATCTAGAACATTTAAAATTAATTTAATGGAATTTAAATAATACTGTTTTCATTTGAACGGCAACAGCATAAAGATATGACATTCTAAAATTATTTTGTCCGTGCTTCCGTTTGATTTTGCGTAGGAACGCTATCAACCGAAGAACAAAACAAATAAAAAGTTTTAACTGGAGTTGATAGTTATTTTTCTATCTCCTAGACCGTTAAAGATAGAGTAAAATTTTCAACGGATTAGAAACCTGCGGATAATTTCACATTAAATCGATATCGTTACCTAAAAATATGATTTTTTTTAAATAAATAATTTTTAAATTGAAACTTTTATATTTTTTCAAATACGAAAGGCGGCAGCAAAGAATGACCTTCGTTTGATTCCAGAAATCAGATTGCTTTTTTCTGCGCTCACAGAAAAACAAATAAAAAAATTTGACTGGCATTGTTTAGATCTTTTTTTGTAAAATCGGGATCGTTAAAGATAAATTAAAAATTTCAACGGATTTGAAATCTGTGAAAAATTTTATACCACATAGATACCTTACATTTGATTTTCTTTTAATAAATAATTTTTCAATTAAATATTTATATTTTTACAAGATATTGTGACGTCACGCCGATTGGATCTCTTCGCAATTCAAATTTGGCCGAATTTGACAATGACGAGGCCATTACAGTGTTGCCCGTAGTGTTAGTTTGAGAAGCAAACCATGGTTCATAATACTCATAATTTGGTTTGCCAAGCAAACCAAATTGGAATTCGCAAGGAATTCATTCCAATAGGCTACCAATTTCCATTTGGTTTGCGAAATACGAAGCAATCACCAGGGGTTAACGAGCTGTGGTCACACCTGACCCCACGAAAAGAACTGTCACGGGCAACACCGTGCTGGCCACGCAGTGGGTAGTCTCTACTAATCTTTTGGATTCTAAAAAATTAGTAGATTTTATTTATGCAATTTAGAAATGACTGATACATTGTGAAACGCAGAGACGGAGTTTTACCATCTTGATCCTGTACTGTCTAGTTTACAACTCCGTCTCCCATTCTTGACTGCATCGGTAACTTTTCGGATTAATTGGAGAAAGACCAAGAGCAGAGAGTTTCTCTCCGACTCAGATTACAAGATCTTTCGAACCTGGACTAGCATTTTCTAGACCAAGGAGATACGCAATGACAACAGATTTCAGAGCATAAAAAAAAATCGGAGAAACTAATAGACTATTTAATTTTTTCGTGAAAGGAGTTATCCAATTCGGCTACTGAAGTATAGCATGTTTTCAGCAGAACCTTGCGAGTCTGTGTACCATTCTTTGAGAAACAATGTTTTAATGTTTATTTTCCATCGTCACGACAACATGCCACCAAACCACGCGTTAGCAAGGGGTACGACCATCTTGATTGATGATCTCATTGGTTAGGGTCTTTACTATGCACAATGGGGCCCAAATATCGACCTTTCCACCCTCTTCCATGGATGTCTAGATATGTCTCCATAGATGCTGATTCCAGATTTGTCTTCTATAGATGCTAACAGATCAACTGTAACAATATACTGTTAGTTGAGAATCTGTTTTTATTATGAAAGTTTGGAGTTTCATTTTAAGAGATAAAGATTAGTTTTCTAACAATTGATTTGAATAAATTATGATTCGAACAGATCGAAAAGACAATTTAATGAAACAAATTAAATATGTAATGTGCTGTACAAGAACACATTTATGAACTAAACTTAAAATTATAAATAAATTTTCAAAAATGGAAATTTTTTATTTCATAAAATAGTTTATTTAGTACAAGACATTGATTTATAAATATTAAATTCTACAAAATAACACAGCTAAAAACATAAAACCTATATAAATAACAATTTGTTCTACAAAAATTATAAATCTAAAAATACTTTGATATGGAATAATTTAAGTAATTATTTCAAGATCTCACTATTATTTTGCTATTGAAAGTTTAAGAGCTTTGAATTTGTCTAAGGCACAAATCAAATGCCAAGTTATTAGTGGTTTTAATACAATTATAACAAAAAGTACACATTCAAATCGTCATGTTTAAAAGTATAACTGTATTGGAAAACAACTGTGAAACTTAAATTATTTGTTACTGAAATCTAAAAATTTTCACTTCTTTTAAATTTAATTCTAATATTTAAGCAAAAGAAAGCAGTTTAGAAATATGTTAACAAAAATAAAAGCATGCCAATTACAAGTATGAGAATTGTTAGTAATAACTACTGTTACATATAAAAACTGTATGTGATGTATATCTAAGAGGTTTAAGATGAAATAAACAAAATTCCAGTCAATTTCCAAAAAAAGGTTTTTTTCTAGATAAACTTCATTGGATAAATTAGATACATAAGAAATATCAAATGTGCAATCAAGAAAGCTACTTTTTAAAAGTAGTGAATATTACCAGAAAGGATATGCATGAATTTGAAGAAAGGCTATATATGAAATAAATTACTTTATTGAAATTTAAAATAGCATATCTTTTTCTTTCCACTTCTATTTTGTTCTCATCCCACTTAAGAAATAATTATATTCTACTAATTATAGAGATATTATGTATCCATATTTTTGTCCCTGAATTTCACTAAGTTCCAAATGACATTAAATTAACACATAAGAACATTCAAAAACTTCAATCAGATAAACTCTTAGCTAGTAATAGTACATTAAAATTTGTTTTCCAAGACAATATGAGCAATAAATAATTTATACTAATTAAACTTCTATATTTTTACTCACCAATATGAAGAAAACACTTCAAGGAGTGATTTTTATTGAAGCTCACACACTAGTTTTTTATCACTCAAAACTTATATTACATTACTTTTGACAATCTATTATATTGCTCGAATTGCTATTTGCTAGGTTGATTTTATTAATTACTTTAATTTTTATAGCTCATATATTGTCATCTTGAGTACCCTTAAAATAAGAGAACACACACATATTTTAGTTATTAATAATCAATTAATTACTTAAAAGTTTGTCATTCGCTTGACAGTTGGACTAGAGTTTTATCACCAAAATAATACACATTAACTCATACAAAATTCAACAAACAATTTCCCCTAATCTACAAAAAAATCATATTTAATGCTAATGTAAGACAATAGACTATATTCCTAGTAGCACAGGTAACTACATCAGGATGATAAACTGTCATGCATATGCAATATTATACAAACTTCAGAAACTTTAAAATAATAAGACATACTGTGAAAAAATTATGTAATTTTTACAAATTGATAATAGTTAAAAATTTTTTAAGTTAGATCAGAAGTTTTTAAAATTTAATATTTTAATTAAAAGAAAATTAATGTAATAAAATATACATTTTATTTAGAGTAGCGGAGATGAATTAAGAAAGTTCCGCTAGTATAAAATAATACATTTACCTTTATTTGTTCAAATAATTTAAAAGCTATGCAAATTATTAGCTGTTCAACATAAACCTATAAACCGATTTGTTCAAAAACATAATCGCTACATAAATTTAAGTTGTCACACACATACTGAAGTTTCTTTCACCAAGTCCTTATTTATTTAGCACTGAGTTACAGAGTTAAAATGTTTTACTGAAGTGCTGAAAGATTAATTTATGATGCCAATTTAAATGCTTTTTTACTGTATATGAATCACTTTTGAGAATGAAGCTACTCAAATATTACTGTAGCATTATAAATAAGCTGAAAAGATAATATTTTAATATAAAATTTTTTAGCTTACCCTGTTCTAAAAATGTTATTTTTCATCTGATGAAAAGAAAAAACGATAAGTTCAGATAGATTGAAATCAAATATAATTTCAGATGCAATACTGAAGTAATTGTATTTGAATTTTGAGAAGATAAAGAATCATACACTTCAAAAGTATTTTAAGGGTTTAGAAAACAAAGTTTTGCAAAGACTCTTACTTTAAATGAGATTTGGAATACAATATACATTACATTAATTCAATTTTCAAATTACCGATCCATAAATGTGCAAAAACTTTTCATTAAAACCTTTCATTGTAATATTATATTCAAGAGTATTCAGCATTTAAAATCAAATTGACTTGTGCAGATGACTAGTCACAGGGGAACTTTTGTTATTAATATTTGTAGACAATTTCAACTTTTCAAATAAATACTTTATGGTAAGAAAGACTAAGACACTTCTGTGTAAGATTTTAAAAATTCTAAAAATAAACTTAAATTTGTAAATCATATACAATTTAAAATGTTTGATATGAAACATAATTGTTTTGTCTCATAATTGGCTGTTGCAAGTTGTCATTTCCTGATACAATGTGTATCTGTCTTGAGTTGTTTCTGGAGCTAGATTGACCACAAAGGTATGAATAACAATAATTACTTCTCAAAATACTGGAAAATGGTTTCTTGTACCATGAGATCAGAGCAAGTATTGATAAAATAACCCAAATTGTACTCAAAATTATATCTAGAAAGAAAAGAAAGTTCATTATCTCATTTTGATAAAAGAATATGTAATATAGCATTTAATTCTGAATGTTCATACATATACTACTGTTACAGAAAATAAGAAAGTCTAGTAAGATATGTACTTATAATAGACCACCCTAGCCTCGTTCATGAATAGGAATGATTGTCAATAAATACTCTAAAGTGTGACAACAATATAAAAATCAGAATAAAAAGAACTGAATCCTTTTATAATTGGCTAATACAAGATGTGATCAACATGTTTTAAAACTGCTGAATAACCACAGAAGCATGAAGCAAAACAATTGGCCAAACAGACATTGTAACATGTTACATGGTACAATTGTCTTACATATAAAACATATTAATATGCATCTATACAGGTCATGGCATTTTTAAAAGTACAAAATGTATCACTAGAAGTGAAAAATAAGTGTACTTAAAAATACAATACATTGTCTTCAAATTTTAAATAATCAAGTAAAATAGTCACAGGCCCAATTAAAATACACTTTTAATTTTTAGATTATTGACTTCCAAGAACCAATACTACAATAGGGTTAAACTATTACTGCACAAATATGTATAATTATATTAAGTAACTTTTAATAACACATTTGGGCTATGAATCTGCATCAATAAAGAGGCAAAGACAATAATGCAACAGGACTGATACTAGGAGTTGTTAAGGAATTGATTATTAATTCATATACAATGATTTTCTAACAGAAAACCTTCATTCTAATGAAAACAGAGCTCACAGACATAAAGATCACTAAAAGCCATTTCAAATAGAAAAATGTTCATTTCCTTGGGTGTGAAATGTGTCAGACATGATTCTAATAATAAAACGTAAGCGCTAATGAATAGAAACGTGATAAAGTGGGTGGATACCACAAAAACAAGACTATTTGAGATTAACAGTAACTAGAAACATCCAGATTTAGGGAACAGTGTAAGTATGCATTAACAGTTGGACTAAATGAATCAAAGTTTTGTAAAATCAAATGTAATTTTTTACTGTCTACATATTTAAACAAAAACAAATAATACGAGTTTATTACTAATAAACCAGGGCATGTTTTATTATTCTCCAATGTTCAAAGATAGATTATCAATCTAAAGCTTGTAAAAAAATTAAATAAGCCTTTTCTCTTACCAATCTGAATTTTATAAAAAATTCGAAGCATATCTACAATTTATTGGTCCAGGGAATTAATTTTACATTTAGAATATCAGCTGACCAGGGCCATTGTGAAGGAACAGGCCTGAGTGCAGCTTCTGTGATATCATGATAGAGGGGCCATTGAAGAGAAAAATTAGCAAGCGAAGAGTACGCGATCTTGCGGAAATTGATAGACAAATCTTGATATAAGCAAATCCATCCATCCATTTTCCTCAACATTTGAAACAAACACAGTTTATCCTTTTCGTTTTGTTAATATTGGTTTAATTTTCATACACGAAAATATTTGTTCCTTTGTATTTCCTGGATTAACAAAAGTGTTTGGAGCAATTTTCGTTGAGAGGTTCTAGTACCATAATTCATTAAAATGTTGAATATTTGTCTTACTTTAGAGTTTTGATCTTTGGAAAAACGTGTGCTGAATTTTTGGAATGAATAGAAGTAGTTTTAAAGAAGTCATTCAGTAACTATAGAGCAATTTAAAAGACTTCAATGGCCATGCATATGTGACAACTAGTGGGAATATTTTTACTTTCTTGCAAAATTCAAATTGAAGTAAATGCATCCGAAAATATTTTCAATCTCTTTCCTATTTAATAGCATTCATTGTCTTGATTTATGTAATGCATATTTTTAGGCATAATGTGCGCATTGTCAGGACTAAATACATTGTCTTGATTTGTGTATAATGCATATTTTTTATTAATAACAAACCGCGAGAGCTACTGAATAGAAATGTGACAAAGTGGGTGGATACCACAAAAACAAGACTACTTGATATTAACAGTGACTAGAAACATCGAGAGTTAAGGAACAGTGTAAGTATGCATTAACATTAGGACAAAATATATGTACAAACTTCTACAACTAAATTTTTTGATAACTTGACAGCTTAAAAAATAGTAATAAACTGTAGTTCTATTTATATAAAGAATGAAATAAATCCATTCTTATGAAATGATTTGAAAAGTAATCTTTTACAATAGTTAAAACTTCTATTTCTGACTGATCACTTTTTATTGATAATTATAGATGACTGTTCACTTCAATTTCTTTTCAATTCAATTTCTTTTAATGTGAAGACATGTTTAACAAAATTGTGTGTTGTCTGAAGCAAATGAAATTCAAGTAAATTTAAAGGAATTTTCAGTATATAAAATGTAGTAGACTGTCAAATTTTAATTATTTTTTCTGATGAAAATATTTTAACCAAAGTAAATATACCTACAAATTCTATTTTTACTTTAAAAGCAATTTTAAAATTTTATTTTGAAACAATTGACATATCCTTTAATTTAATTTCCTTTCTGACGTTTATAAAGGAATATTTAAATATACAATTTTTTGTGATAAGAAATCAACACATTTATTGTAGTTGTATATGATTTATGAAAATATAAAAAATGATAAATTGTTCAATAGCTAATGTATGTGAATTGTTGAAATGAATCCTAAATTTGTACAAAATTAATTTAAATTTTAGTAAATTTTTTTTTAGTAAAACATTATAAAGGTGAAAAAAAAAATCTTTATTGTAATTTAAAAATTATCAGGAATTTTAATAACTTAATATCAATTTTTTAAAATTAAATTTTAAGCTGATAAAAATACTTTTTAAATAATGGTTATACATATTGGTGGTAATAATGTAATATAGTAATTTAAACTGTAAGCAAAAACGCGTTGTCAGGTTATCACGACCTCTAAAACTCAAACTTAAATTTTTCTTTAGGTATAGGTTACAACCCACATACGTTTTTAGCTATTAAAGTGGCAAGTATTTTCTATTTTGTATCTTTTTCAACCGGTCATTGTTTACTTTACATTAATTGTTAAGTAAAATTGTGCCATTATATAATGTGATAAATTTTTGTGGCGTTTTACAGATGTGGCACTTTACAGATATTTCACTGTACAGAACCTATTTTAAGTAGAGTTAATTCAACTAAAAATCTTTTCTGAAAATTGTGTGACAGAAAGTCGTTACATACTGCTCATTAAACAATTCTTTAACAATCAATCAATGGTACCACAAATTCCTTAGGTCATTTAAGGCCACCCCTATACCTTAAATTTAAATATTGGTGACTATTCAAAACATTTCCAAGTTAGTTCTTTTTCATGTGGCCAGTAGAAATTTTAGGACTGAAAAACGAAACGATTTCATACCTTCCATTTCAGATTGAAATTTTTATAATAATCCAGTTCTTCAGCGCCCATAATCACTGCTTGAAGGGATGGTAATTTTAGTTAACGTTGTAATAGAGCAACACAACGGGCTATTGACGACGGTCCGGGATTGGATTGGATATTTGGGTTTTATGGCGCAAGGTCCAAATTCGGACAAGCTGCGCCAGACGACGGTCCGGGATCAGTCCCTTAAGGGAAAGATCCGAGGACAACACCTCGTAATTTTGAACCACGGTCAGATGACGAAGCAACACCTGAGCTGGCACCCCACTCTCCAAACTTCCACACCAACCCAACGTGAGGACTTTCGGCCACAACAGATTTAAGGTGCACCAGCCGCCTCTACACCATACGCTTACAAACATCCATGCCCGGACCCGGATTCGAACCAGGAACCTTCCGATCTAGAGGCTAACACCTTAACCACTATACCGGTTGGTCGGTGCTTCAAGGGATGGGCTTGGGGACATGTCCTTTTGAAAATGTTCTCTCTCTATTCAAGCTCTTACCTAGATAGCATATGTTCTTTTCTGTATCATTTATACTTACTACAATAGCAATGAAAAGTGCCAAATGAATCCACATAAAAGTAACTATCACTCATACCATGAAGACAGAAGAGAAGATGCCTCCCCTGTTTTCCTCCTTTTTGTTTACTATGTACTCCCATCATAATGTTCAGGAACGGTCTAAACCAATTATTACCTTAAAATCCGAAAATAAATATTTCTAGGTTTCGAGCATCTTTAAAGTGCATGTTTTGCGAGAATGAATGTGAACAATAGTCGTAGTATCGTGACGTCAAAGCGACTGCAACACAGCAGATTCTGGCCTGTTTCTTCAGGATAGCCCTGATCTGACTCTTATTTAAATATTCTAATTAAAGCATATAGAGAAACTTTCACATAATACTAAAATAATAGTATATATAAATTAATTTTCTATACTTGTAATAGCAATTCAACTTACCTAGACTTTTTCAAATTGTATATGTAATGAGTCTCAAAGAAGGACATATTAGAACTTTTCAAAATTTAATTATTCAGGGAAAATTTTTAAAAGTATATTGCAACTGTTTCTTCTCCCAGTACACACATATGTGGAGATGGCAGCCACTCTTACCCTTTTCCCACACTGCACAGCGCGCCTGGTTCCCGCCAAAGTCAACGAGCCAATCAGCAGCCAGAACTATGACATCACCACGTACAGGGTATAAAAGCGCCCTGAACACTTCCGCGCAAAAGTAGTGCTTTGTGATCATGATGTACGATGCCATGCCCGATGTGGCCATTCTCTGTTACCCGTCCCCATATTGTAACTGTCCCTATTTTATTTAATTAAATGTGATTACTATCAAGCTCTCTGTCTGCCCATAAATGGTGCCAGAAGTGTTCTTTCCCTACCCTGATACCGATAACTTTGAAGGAAGATAGCCGCCACGAGGAGATTCTACTTTACGCATTACACCGGTATACTCTGGATTACGACTCGAGGACCTGGTGCAGACTGCAGAGCAAGAACCGAACAGCAAACACCATCCGTGGCCACGACTAACGACGCAATTGTAAGTACGATTGAACTTTTCATCATTGTTCATATTCCCTGCCCTGGATGCGACAACGCTAAAAATGACTGACAGACAAAAGTTAGGTGATTTTCCTCAGATCAGAGACAGTCTGAAAAGAAGCTCCACTAAATGTATCAAACTGCTTCATACCCTCATATTTGATTGTGACAATTCTCGCTTGAATAGACGCGAACTAAGAGAATTCAGCGGTTTCCCGCCCGACGCCATTTTGGACGAAAGAAAAAAGAACGCTTTGGAATCATTTTCTCTGGCACAACTCATTTCAATTGCCAATGTTTTGCATCTCGATATTTGTTCTGATCCATCTGAGTTGAACGACAGAATTTTTCATTCACTCTCTACGTTTACATTTCCCGAGGCAACGCTAAGTGAAAGTGACTCACCAGATGAAAGTGAAATCCAAACCAAAACTAACGACAAATCACTACCCGAAATTGGTACAAGGTTACTGCCGACTGACTCCTCGAATACCGTTGAGTATAACTTGCAGCATATGAACAAATTGACTTTTCCTGTCCGATCTTCGGAAAACGTAAATACACACTTGATGCAATCAGCAACCTCGCGATTTAACTCTGATGACAATAACCAACAGTCTCAGTCACCAATTTCTAGAGATGTCGCAATGAATCCTTTTAATCAAGCATTTTCGAATCAACCCTCTTTTAATTATTCTTTGAAAGATATTATTGATACTGTGAAAAAATTTTCTGGTAAAGATTCGTATCATATTACATTATTCTTAAGTGACTTGGAAGAAATTTTTGAAACTTACTGTATTTACTCTGATGTATCAAAAATTTTAGTAACTAAGAAAGCGCTAGCCGATCCAGCTAAACTCTTTGTGACTACGTTAAAACAAGTCACTACTTGGGTAATTTTGAAAGAAAATTTATTATTAGAATTTAGCACTAAAGTTTCTTCTCTTGATATACACAAGTTACTAGTTGCCCGTCAACTTAAATCAAACGAAACTCTTTCCGAGTATTTTATTTCTATGCGGCAAATTGCTTCTCATGGTGATTTCGATGATTTATCTTTACTTGAATATGTTATTGCTGGTATCCCTGAGTGTGGTGCTCACAAAATTATTTTGTATGGTGCTAAGAATATTCCCGAGTTTAAAGAAAAGTTGAGAACTTTTGAAAAACTTTACTTTAATGAACGTACCAACCTTTTCTCTGGTAACGATAAGCGTTCAAATACGGCTCCTCAACGCAAATTTCAGGACAACGAAATATTTTTCCGACGACCCGAACGACATTCAGATAGATCTCAATCCGATAAAAGTACATCCAACCAACGTTGTTTTGGTTGCGGTGATAAGTCGCATAACGCCACGAACTGTCCCAACAAAGACAAAGGCAAGAAATGCTTTAACTGTAACCGATTTTCCAACCACATTTCGAAAGATTGTCCTGTGAAAACAGTCGCCAGAATGTAGCCATCGAGAATTTTGTTCAGTCAAAAAACATTTTGACAAAACCTGTTAAAGTTCAAAATTTTGACGTGAACGCATTAATCGACACAGGTAGCCAAAAAACTCTCCTTAAACATAGTGTTTACGGAAAATTAGAAATGCCTCCTCAGTTAAATAATGCAACTATTCGCTTAAGCGGTATAGGAAATGCTTCCATAAACCCTGTTGGAACATTTGAAACTACCATTACTATTGACGACTCAGACTTCACTTCCAGTGTTTGTGTTGTTCAAGATGCACACCTCGCTTACGATTGTATTATTGGTACTGACATAATACAGCAAGGTACACTAACTATTAACTGCAACACAATTAAACTTGAAAAGCATTCTGATTCATTTTTAATTAACATTGCAAATGTTATCGATCAATCTCCAGTTGACTTAAGTCACATTTCGAATGTACAAATCCTAACAGAAACTGCATCTCTAATCGAAAACTTTAAGCCCAAAAAAACTAAATCTGTTGACGTTGAAATGTCGATCGTTTTAAACGATCCCACACCAGTGTGTTCACAACCACGAAGGCTCGCTCCTAAGGAAAAGGTTATCGTCGAGGCACAAGTTTCACAATGGCTGTCCGACGATATAATTCGCAGATCAACCTCGAACTACGCATCCCCCATAGTTCTCGTGAAAAAGAAGGACAATTCACATCGTTTATGCGTTGATTATCGTAGACTAAACAAACGCATATTACGCGAACATTATCCTATGCCAATAATTTCTGAAGTTTTGGATAAAGTGGGTTCCGCAAAGGTGTTTAGTACTCTCGATTTACGAAAACGGATTCTTTCACGTTAATGTAGCTACTTCTAGTCAAAAGTATACTGCATTCGCCACCCATGAAGGACATTACGAATTTAAAAAAGTTCCATTTGGTCTCAGTAACAGTCCTGCGTGTTTTTCCAGATACATTAACTGTGTATTTCGTGAACTTTTAAAGAACGGTACGATTCTTCTTTACATGGATGATATAATAGTATGCTCTGAAAATGAACACGAGGGTCTAAATAAGCTCAAACAGGTGTTTAAAACTGCATCCGAATATGGACTGCAACTTAACATGAAAAAATGTAAATTTTTGCACCGTGAAATTGAATTTTTAGGTCATAAAATCAAAGATGGGAAATTGTATCCTTCCGCAAATAAAGTAAAAGCTGTTCAAAATTTCCCGAAGCCTACTTGTATCAAAGATGTCCAACGTTATATCGGACTTACATCCTTTTTTCGTAAATTCATTTATAATTATTCAGTTATCGCTAAACCATTGAGTGACCTCCTTCGCAAACACATAGCGTTCAGTTTTGGACCAGATGCCCAAAACGCGTTTCACGAGCTCAAACGTATACTGTGTTCTGAACCTGTTCTATGCATGTACAACCCGCAAAGTGACACTGAAGTTCACACAGACGCCAGTATTGACGGTTATGGTGCTATTCTGATGCAGCGCTCTAGTCAGGACAACCAATTCCATCCAGTGTGTTACATGAGCCGTAAGACGTCAGAAACCGAACGTAAGAACTCTAGCTTTGAATTAGAAGTGTTAGCAGTGATTGAAGCTTTAAAGCAATTTCGTGTTTATATTCTAGGTATCCCATTTAAAGTAATCACTGACTGTAATGCATTTAAACAAACAATGGTCAAAAAAGATATTTGCAACAAAATCGCACGATGGGCCTTAATGCTAGAAGAATTTCAATATACCATTGAACACAGACCTAATTCTCGTATGCGTCATGTCGATGCATTAAGTAGACATCCAGTGTGCTTGTTAATTCAGGATAGTATTGTTCTTAAAGTTGAAAAGGCACAAGAAACAGATGAACACATAAGAACCATTAAACAACTTTTGAAAACCTCCCCACACGACAATTATGTAATGAAAAATAACATTCTGTACAAAACAGTGAACGGAATTGACTTATTAGTCATACCCGAACAAATGCAGACGAACATCATAAAAGCTGCTCATGAACGCGGACACTATGCCGTAACACGCACTGCTGAACACATCAATAAAGAATATTACATTCCCAAGCTTAAACCAAAGATTGAACAGTTCATCACTAATTGCGTTCCATGCATATTGATTAACAGAAAACTTGGCAAACAAGAGGGATACCTTAACCCTATCTCAAAACCCGACACTCTTTTAAGTTGTTATCATATTGACCACTTAGGACCACTAAACAGCACTCATAAGAATTATAACCACATTTTGTGTGTAATTGATGCTTTTACTAAATTTGTGTGGCTTTACCCCACCAAATCTACCACCAGTGCTGAAGTAATTTCTAAATTGGAAATTCAAAAATCTACGTTTGGTAACCCAGAAAAGATCATATCAGACCGAGGTACCGCATTCAGTTCCAAAGAATTTAACGATTACTGCGATAACGAAGGAATCCAACATATCAGCATAACAACTGGCCTACCCCGAGCTAATGGACAAGTCGAACGATTAAATTCTGTAATCATAAATGTTATTGCCAAATTAGCGAAAGATGATCCTACGAAGTGGTACAAATTTGTTCCTGCTGTCCAACGAATTATTAACTCAACTTACCACCGTAGTATCAATCTAACACCCTTTGAATTACTTTTCGGAGTTAAGATGAAGCAAAAATCAGATTTAAAAATACAACAACTCATCAAGCAACAAATTCAAAATGATTTCATCCACACAAGAGACACTTTTCGTGAAAAAGCAAAATCACAAATACAAAAAGCACAAGACAGTAACAGAAAGACGTACAATTTAAGAAGGAAACCACCAAACAAATACCTAATAAATGACATAGTAGTCATTAAAAGAACTCAATATGGCCCAGGACTCAAGTTGAAAACTAAATATTTAGGTCCGTATAGGGTCACGAAAGTGAAAACGAACAACACATATGATGTTGAGAAAATCGGTATGACCGAAGGCCCCTTCCATACCAGTAGTTGTGCCGAGTATATGAAACCCTGGTCAAATAACATCTAAAACAGTACTGTGTAGTTTACATTTAACTGTACATATTCAGTGTTTGTACATGTGTTTCTTCAATGTGATTTCATGTGTGTCTACAGTATTTCAAGTTATTATATGTGTGTCTACAGTATTTCAAGTTATATGTGTGTCTACAGTATTTCAAGTTATTATATGTGTGTCTACAGTATTTCAAGTTATTATATGTGTGTCTACAGTATTTTCAAGTATTCAAGACATTTTGTGTTTTCTTTCGTTTTTCTCTTCACAACTTAAAGTATGTGCTTTGAAGAACAAAGATTTATGGGAAAATCGTACAGACCGACCAGTGCATTTTCAGAAACACGATCAACACACGACGGAGCATCCCACAAGTGCTCAAAATAATTCT
This sequence comes from Metellina segmentata, assembly GCA_947359465.1. NCBI lineage: Eukaryota > Metazoa > Arthropoda > Arachnida > Araneae > Tetragnathidae > Metellina > Metellina segmentata. The sequence goes on from OX375884.1 coordinate 30,231,805, forward strand.
TTCACGTACTCGAAATCCTCTACGAAGTACTTTACGATGACGATGATTACGATGCTGATGACCACATCTACGACGAAGAATTCAGTGGACAATTTTCGAGGATATAGAGTATTACGACGCACGACGTAACTGTTGATATCGCAAGGATGAGATTCACTGCAGTCGCCTTTCTGTTTTTTTCCCCTTATTTCTTCCAGATCTTCTACCGATGTGATGTGGCCCTGAGGACAGGTCCATGTCAGGAAAGGCCGAGATGTGGAGATGGCAGCCACTCTTACCCTTTTCCCGCCTTTTCCCACACTGCACAGCGCGCCTGGTTCCCGCCAAAGTCAACGAGCCAATCAGCAGCCAGAACTATGACATCACCACGTACAGGGTATAAAAGCGCCCTGAACACTTCCGCGCAAAAGTAGTGCTTTGTGATCATGATGTACGATGCCATGCCCGATGTGGCCATTCTCTGTTACCCGTCCCCATATTGTAACTGTCCCTATTTTATTTAATTAAATGTGATTACTATCAAGCTCTCTGTCTGCCCATACATATGTTGTATATAAATGTCAATTCAGCATTGGATCTCAATGTTTGCATGCTTTAGGTTAGAAATGTGCAAAATACCTACGCTGACTGACTTTGTCATTTTTATCGAAATAATTCCCAAAAATGTTCATATTTCAATTGATACATGCAACAAACTCAATGACCATCAGTAAAGGTCCTTTTTTTAAAAATCAGGAAAATAACTTAAAAATTAAAAAAGATATACATGTTCCCAGATGCAGCTTTTGCCTATCTCTACCCCAAACCTTTTTTTAGTGTTAACATTATGTATTCAAATGAACTAGGAATTCTAGCAATTACAATTGAGCAAAACCTACTAGATTTTATACTTTTAGGAAAGTTACAACATGCATTCAATATAAAGAGTTAAACAAACAAGTTATTTATTTATTGCTGTATCACTGACTTTGAAATAACTGCCCAACTAAGCATGTCAATAATAATTATACATTTCAATCCTCATTGTATTCAGATATTAAGAGTAATTAGTGGAAATGACATGGCAATTAAATAAAAGGGAAAATTTAGCTCAAATAAACATTAGTTTAAATTTAATTTACTACTCTTAAAATTTACAATACAAATTCACAAACACTTCACATCCATCTTAGGAAAACAAAAGAAAATAATATATGAACAGTAACTCACCATTTGTTTGAAACGGTAAATCATTTGCAGCAAATACAAGGTTTTTCGAAACAGCTCTTTTTATAATGTTTAATACAATGTAAGACAGTCTTGTACCAACAAAATCATCATAGAACAAAAGCATAACATAGCTACCAACAATAGAGGATGCCATTATGGTCATCTAAAAGAGAAAAAAGTAGTAATGCAAAATTTGTAAAAATTAGCAAATAAATGGTGATAAATTTTCATGGTCATTTCAGTGTTCATTAGAATGTAGTATAGATATAATATTGGAGGAAATCTGAATTGTATCATTCAAGGATTAAGATTGGACAAGCTGCACCAATTTCCCCACGATTTAATTGTTTTAGGAGTAACATTGTGCTAACTAGAACCTAGAGGAATGAAATTATTTTTGTTCTTTAGTAGTACTTCAAAGTAGGTATACCATTCAAAGATATTGATGTAATTGCACAGAGGGAAAAGGTGCTGCTTTGAATGTATTTTTTAGTTTCACCAAGCCCAGATGCATTTATTTCAACTATGCTCTTCTCAGATTCAGATATTTCAATTTTTAAAGACAAAAAAAAAAGTTGATTGATATATTAGAGAAAGAAATATACAAATCCATCGTTTTAATCTTTTTTTAAGGCTGGGTTTTGTGTTCTATTTTTTGAGAACATAAACAGATATACTTATCCATGAATATATACCCTCCTAACTCAGCATTATGCCTCCACTGAGGAAGGACCTACTATTTGTTGCTCAGAATAGTTAGATAATTAGTCATTTACTTGAGTTCTTTACAGGACTGGATAATTATTACCTTAGCCATGGCTACTGCCAACAAACAAGTAATTCAAAGATCACAATTACAGATAAAAATCTTTAAAAAAAAAAAAATAATAAATAAAAAAAAATTTGATGAATAATGTATAAAAACAGCCACCTATCCACTTCCTAAATGTCAAAATCCACCCAGGGGATGGCTTCATCCATATGATGACGGCCCTGATGAGCAAGTGTGATTCTAAAGGAGAGGCCCAAATCTTCTGGACTACTGTAGAGACAGGAACACTAACATACAAAGTCAGTGTGCATTTTGCTTTCTAATAATGCTAAGTAGAGAATGTCCTCAGTTAAACTTAAACATCCTGCTAACAGGTGCCTTAATCTCGAAAAAAAAAAACAAGTAAGAAACTTAATAACACTCAAACCTCCCCTGAAAAACCCCCCAAATGCGACTGATAAAGAACAAATAGCCAAAATAGTTGAGGAACCTTAAGTTGCATCCAAGATACCTCCCATAAGTGTAAATCTAAGCAATAGTTATAAAATATTGGTTGAACAAATTGGCCATGCTAACAGCAACAAAATTGTCGGAAAACTATCACGATTGATGCTTAACATCTATCATAAAATACTTGACGAACATTGATAAATAACGAAATACCTAAATGAAAAGTCCAAAGAGGGCTGACCAGTGAAAGTTGTCATCCTAGGCCTACAAGTGAATCAACTCAAAAACGATTCTAGGATAAAAAGCTACTCCCTATTTTCCAGGTGCATTTGCACCATTTGATAACACAGGAGCAGTATACGAATAGACAGAATTTATGTACCTGCTAGGTAAAACTGAAAAGTCTATTACTGCAAAGGATCTCCACAACATTATAACTGTCATCCCTTAAACTACTCAAGTGCCAAGTATAGGATGACCCCAGATGTGTTATCTGCAGTGAACTGCATTTTCCTTAACACGGAAACTAAACCGAAATGTGCCATTTGTAATGAGGCACACAGGGCCAACTACAATGGATGCATTAAATGCCTCAAAGCCATTCCAGATAAAATTAGACAAACCAAATGTGTCCCACACAGATAGTTATTCTGCAACTTCCTCCTTTTGTTCAGATCCCAGGAGTTGGCACTATCACATAACTTAAGATGTCCAAGAATCAGACCAGAGCTATTCTCTCTAAGTAAGCAAAATGTTTGATACCTCTCAGTTATTGATAGATAAAACCAATTTTCTCTTGTAACATCCCTCAGCTACTTTAAAGTTTCTAAGTTACACCAGTCCAGCCAACAAATTATTCGTCTTCATTAACAACATCAATTTTAATGCTGCAAACTCTACAGCCCTCTCACCAGTCTGAATTAAGAGACTGTAAATGAACACTCCCTGATGCCCTGTTAGCACAGAAAAATTCCTAAATATTGGTGTTAAAGACTCACTGCCCAAATATGAATTTCATCATTCATACCCAGGTCCATTGGCTATGGGGGTACATGAATTTACACAAAACGCTCTATTTCACATCACAGAGAAACAACATCTAGATTGCACTTAATTAATAAGGCAGTAAAATCAGACAACACTCCCTTCTCCAACTCTTGTCTCCATGTATAGTAAAAACAATGCTCTGAACACCTACACATGGGATATTGAATTCCTACTTGGATTTAAGAGTTCCAGCATCATAGCTGGAGACAGAAATGCACACAACCGACAATGAAATTTTGATAACACCAATAGACAAGCAACAGTACTCTTTTGTGACTAATACAGGATTAGACCCAACACACTCTGTATGGCCCCACTAGTGTATCGACAATTTATCTGGCACTGATTAAGAACTTTCCATACCATTGCACTATGGATTCAATCTCAGAGCTATCCAGCAACCATAACCCAGTGATATTGTTTTTCAATACCCAAGAGCAATCCTCGAGTGACAAAGGAGTCTTTTGCCCAATTGTAGAGATTCTGATTAACTGAACGCATTCCATGCATAATACCTCACTCTTTAGGGAAGGAGCTTAATTCATATACCAAAGAGATCACTCAAATAATCAATAGTACTTCCATTAGGTAGGAAGATTTGAGCACAAAAAGCCAGGCAGCTTAAAAGAATCATATCTAGAAGACTAGGCAAAGGACCAAGGACCCCAATGACAAGAGACTCGTGAACTAAGTCCAGAATGTTTCAAGACTCAATACACAACTACTCACAGCAATTTTTGACAAATTATATCACTTCACTATCTACACAGGAAGGATCCCTTTGGAAAGCAGTGAAGAAATACAAGAAACTTGTACTAAAATTCCACCCCTTAAGGCTCAATTAGTAAAGCGTTCAGACATGGGAAAAAGTCAAAATGCTTGCTCACAGCCTGGAGCAATTACTATTAAATGATATTCTTAACCATGGCATAACTTAGTAAATACATCACTAATATAATTTCTTCAAGCTGCAACAACCGACTCAATTGCGCCTATCAAATCCATGGAAGTCATTAACTATAATTGGAAAATCAAGGTGATTAAATCCCCAGGGGTTGAGAGTGTGTCAAACATCCATGAAGAAATTACCTCTTAAATTCATCGTCATTATTGCTTGCATTATAAATTGCATTTTGTCTAAGACATTTCCCCTTACCTGGAAAACAGCTGTAATTGTCTCAAAACTGTAACAAAGAAATCTCTTGAAAAACCTGACAGTTATAGCCTATTAGTCTGCTCTCGGCTGAATTTTTAAAAATGGCCCAAGCTGAAATTTTAAAAACCCTGTACTTTAATTTCAGAAGACAACTATCCACCTCCCAGCAATTAATACAGATAACTGAGCATATAATTGACAAACTAAACACAGATCAAAGCACAGTTGCAGTCTTTCTAGACATAGCTAAAGCTTTCAACAGGGTTCTGATCAATGGTCTAATTTATAAACTCATAACATTAGGCTTTCTTGCCTCACTCACACAAGTAATACTTTATCATCTAACAGATAGGCACTTTGTTACTGAACATTCCATTCAGGCATGCACACCACAGGGCTCTATATTACGGCCTAAACTATTCAATATTTATGCAAATGACATTCTTCAATGACTCATCAAAGCTCTGCATGTTTGCTGATGACACTATTATACTAGCTAGGAAAAGGACTAAAAAAAATGTAATGTTCACACTTACAAATTACCTCCAAGCACTCAAGTCCTGACTTGAACAGCCTGTATAATTAAGATTAATGGTGACAAATGTCAAGCTGTATTCTTCACTAGAAAAAATAATCTTCCTTTCCTTAAACTCTTTGAAAATATTGACCCTTGGTCCCCTTATTGTATTGTGTTGTTGGGAAAATAATCTAGTTTTTTTCCAATGTATGAATTAATTGCATTTTTTCTCAGCCAACTTCACACTTAAGCTGCATTGTCAATATATATTTTAACAGCTGATATAGCAAGGCTTGTTTGTAAAAAAGTTTGTTTGACTAGGCGCAATAGTTTTTTTTGGTGCCCTATCAAATATGGAAAGTTGAAAGCAGCACCTTTGGCATATTTTACTTTTAAAACTATTGAAAAGGTATAAATGCTGTTCATGTAAGAAACAAATTATTCTATGTGTAGGTAGAAGATGTATTAACAGAACGCCAGTGCTAAAACTGGTTTGCAAAATAAAGGCATTGATTGATGCAAACCGCCGTGAAACAACTCGTGAGATTGCTGAGATTAAATTTATCGAATTCAACCGTTCATGATCACGTGAAACATCTTGTTTTAATTTCAAGACTCAACATATGGGTTCCATTGCTCCATCGCATTGACATCTGTGATTTGACTCTAATTTTCAAGAAAATGATCAATTTTTGTAGCGAATCATCACTAGGGACAAGAAATAGGTTGTCTACAACAATGTTAAATGCTAGAGATCATGGAGTAAAAGAGATGAACCGGCTGAAAGCACTTCGAAAACTGATATTCATAAAAAAAAAGTGATGCTGTCAATTTGGTGGGATTTTCAAGGGAATCGTTTTTTTAAGATTCTACCGGACAATGCCACAATCAATTTTGAAGTGTGGTGTCATCAACTGGAGAAATTGAATGATTCACTCAAATAGAAAAGGCCAGAATTGATCAATAGAAAAAGTATAGTGTCGCACCAAGGTAATGCGAGACCTCATACAAGTTTGGTAACTTGCCAAAAGCTTTTACAGCTTGGATGGAATGTACTACTATATCCACCATATTCTTCAGATCTGGCACCTGCGGATTATTACTTATTCCGGTCTCTACAAATTTTTTTAGACGGCAAAACCTTTACTTCAAATGAGGACATCAAAAATGACTTGGAACAGTTTTTTGTCAGCAAAGATCAGAATTTTATGAGTGTGGAAACATGCTACTGCCAGAAAGATGGCAAAAGGTATTGGATCAAATGGAGAATGTATAGTTCAATAAAATATTTATACATTACAAAAAAATCATCTTTCATTTTTACAACAAAAACAAAAAACGAAATTACTTTCCGAATAACCCAATACATATCAAGGTGTTAGACTTGTGATTAGCTTGGAAATCTGAGATAAATTCCATTAAAAAGAAGTTTGTATTGGCTTGATTTGTCTTATTTTCCTTAACTGCTAGAAACTCAAACTCGCTATTAAAACCAAAATGCTTATCTGTAAAACCATGCTCAGACCAGAAGTCAGCTATACCAGTATGTCTGGGGATATGCAGCAGACTCATTAAAAAACTGGAAACCTCTTCAAAATTCCACTCAGGATAATAATTAATAGCCCTTAGTTCTCTTGGAACATCAATATTCATGAAGACCTGGGTTTGGTAGAACTCAATAAATGCTCTACAAAATTAGCCCTTAAATTTTTCCAAAATATGGAATTAATTGACAATACAACGATACAGCAAATCAGCATCAATCAATAGCAAAAGCCCAAGAGTCATTCTTAACGTGAAAACCTGTGTAAACAAACATAATTCTTAATGCTTAACCGTTAGAGTACGGGTGGCCAATATTTCGGCCACACTACTTTTTTCCAAAAAGACGGGTCTGGCTTATATTTCGGCCACTCATTTCCCACCCCTCGTTTAGCACATATCTTTTTCAGGGATCTCTGGGGTCACCTCAGGAGGTCAGCAGGGTCAAATAATCAATCGCTATGTGGTTAGAGAGAGGGGATTATTTTCCCTACATTTCCAGAAAACATTAAGGGGCTTCGCCGTGTGAGCTCGGCAAACACGTTCCTAGGAGTTGCTGTTCCTACTCTTTCCTTCCTTTTGCAGGTGTTTGCAATGAAACTGTGCGACTCCTCATTTCAAGCTATTTGACTTAGCTTCTGTTCTTTTACTCTTCTTTGTGCTCATAGATCTGCTTGAAAATACTATATATTCTTTATTCGATTGATCATAAATTTATAATGACAAAGCGTAGTAGAGGGCTCACCTCAGCTGAAACAGAAAAGCTTATGGCAGGATTGGATGATGAAACTTATGACGACAAAGACTCAGATTGCGAAACTGATGAAGATAAAGAAGTTGGTAATAATGGTGATGTTGACGGGGAAGATGTTTATGGACCTGCTGGTGAGAAAGATTTTTAAGAGATTTAGACCCGTCATTTTCAAATTTTCGGGGTTGCATCGAATTTTAGGCGCAGCTTTATAAGCTAAAAGTGATTTGGATTTTTTTTTCATGCATGTTTCCAGTTTCTTTGATGGAAAAAGTTGTATTGGAAACAAACAGATATGCATCTCAACTGCTGCAACTACTTAACATCTCAGGTGGAAAACGAAGTCATTCTGCAGAATGGGTAGAGACCGATGCAGCAGAAATACAAAGGTTTTTAGGTTTGACTTTGCTCATGGGCCATATCGACAAAGACATGCTGAAAGACTATTGGATGACAGAGGATATGTTAGAAACTCCATATTTTGGCCGAACAATGCCCCAAGACAGATATCTTCTACTTATAAAATTTCTTTATTTCTCTGACAACGAAAATCCTCCCGACAAAACAGATTCAAACTATGATCATTTGTGGAAGGTCAGAAACATTTTTGACAGTCTGAATCAAATTTTTAAGGACGTTTATGAGCCATTGGTGGAAATTGCTGTGAATGAGGTGATTGTTTCTTTGAAGGAAAAAGCGATTTTTAGGCAATACATTTTTAGGCACAAAAGATTTGGCATTAAAGTTTATAAACTAACTGACAATTCCGGTTATACTTATAACATGAGAGTTTATTTATGAAAAGACTCTACCAATAAATCAAATAATGAATCATCGGCACACTCAACTGTTACACATTTAGACGAGTGTGTAAAAGGTAAAGGCCGTAAGCTGTATATGGACAACTTTTTTTCTTCCTCGAAACTGTATTTGGAGTTCTGTACTGTATTTGAAAACTGTATTTGATGAAAACTGTATTTGTTCGAAAATTATGAAATAAACAGTTGTGGAACTGTTCGTGCCAACCGTAAAGGGTATCCCCGAGATTTGAAGACCCATCGCATGAAACGAGGGGATGTTAATGTTCAATTTGCAGCTGGTATGACGGCCTTATGTTGGAAAAGCCAACCATTTTATCTGGAGGCTCAGTATCTCGAGGGTTGTGAGAGCACTGAGGGGAGGAGGTAATTTCAATTACTGTCGTACTAGAACGACAACTCGGGCTATTGACGACGGCCCAGGATCATTCCCTCAAGAAAGATCCGAGGACAATTGTTACCATGTAATTTTGAACAACGGTCAGATGCCGAGGATACACCTCAGCTGGCATCCCATTCTCCACACCATGCCAACATGAGGACATTTGAAACGCAACAGATTTAAAATGTACCGAAACCCCTCTACACGACGGATCATCGGTTGACAGGTGCCGGTGTCGCAACCTCAAAGTCCGGAAACATACTTTCACAGGCAAGGATGTAACTCATGCATGCACTCAGTGCACTTGACAAACCTTCAAGTTGCTAAGCCGACACTCTAAGAACCAGGCCACCTCGGCCTCCAGAAAACTGAGGGAATGAATGAGTTCGATCCTCGCCTGTTGTAGGTCTATGAGGTTGCGACTCCAAAGTCTGTCGACCAAAGATCCTCTCTATCCTGTAGAGAGGACTGGTCCACATTAAATACAGCTTGGCTCAAATATCCTCACATTGTTGGGCCGTGGAATTATGGAGAGTGGGGTATCAGCTCAGATATGACCTCATCATATGATCGAGGTTCAAAACAGTTCTTGATTTTTTTTTGGTGGGAATGATCTTGGTGTGTATTTCTAGTACGGCGTTTATTGAAATTCTTTCATTCCCGTCGTGTAAAGGAGACGGGTGTGCGTTAAATCAGTCATGACTAAATTGTGCTCATATTGATGGAGTGTGGAAGTTTGGAGAGTCGGGAGTCAGCTCATGTGTGACACAGTCAACAAACCATGATTCAATATGACATGATATTTATTATAAAAAGGAGCATTCTGGAGAGGAACTGAACTGGGACAGTCATCATTAGCCTTATGTATAGCTCTAGCATGACGTTAATTGGAATTATATCCTTCGGTTCTTAGTATATCACTTCAATTTCCTCAGATGTTTTTATTTCAAAATTTTATTTTTCATCAATATAGTTTATTATTGTATTAGTTTTCCAAGAATATGTCATTTTTGTTAACCTATAAATAATATTACAAAATTTGCTAAGTCTATATAGTGACACGTAGGTCGTTTACGTAGAGGGGATGAAAAATTAACAAAAATGTAGGACCTATGATGGTAGCTTTGACAGTTCTGCCAGAGGTGCAGGATCACCTCGATTTTTCCAGTAATCCTAATGTAACTAAATTTGCTGGCTAGTAAATTTTTTTGAGTAACAATATAAGATGCTTACATACGTTGTAACGTATCTGAGAAATGCATTGTTGGTTGAAAAGGAGAAGGCAAGAAAAATGCATTTTTCTAATTTAATTAACATTCTTACAGATATTATAAGTATAGGAAACAATCTTTTCGGTAACTTTTGTACATAGTACTGCATTTTATATAAAATTTATAAAAATTAGAAATATACTTTTTTTGCCAATTTAATGTTTTATTTCCACTACTTTATTATTTACTTGAAACACATACAAGTTATTGTGTAGCACATAGAAAACAGTTATTTCTAAATAATTTGTGGACTAATTTAAAAAACTATTACGTAGCCTCAGCCGGAAAGCAGTTTCTTGATCCATTAGGTTTCGCGATTACTTTCCAAAATTCTAAGTATTCATTATCCAAATTCAAATTGACAGGATGTGCCCTCCCCAGGACAATAAGATCAGCAACCTTGGAGAGGGGTGTACAAAACCGGTAGCGTGTTGGAGAGCTCTTGAGAAAGATTACATTGGCAATGTGAAAAAGGAAATTTCTCAGAAGGACTGGGGAATTTGGAAGAGGTGTCCCTTTACACTCTCCACGTAGGGACACATGAAAGGACCGCCCGTGGCTTCAATTACCGCAGGGGACCTGATCATAGTAAAGATAAGGACAGATGCGTGCAAAAAAGGGGGAAAGATATTCTTCCAATTCTCCTGTCTTGAAGCGAAATCTGGTTGAAACCTCCCCGTTTCGAAAAGGTTAACCAAATTTAATCTTTTAAACTTGAAACCTCCCTAATCATGCATAAATTATGATTCTCTCTGACTCTCCTAGGCTATGTTAGATAGGCAAATGACCACTGAGATGTCTGATATCATCCAACCAATGATGATGCAAGCTTCCACAACAGATGCTCCAATTTACTCCTGACAACCAAGTCCCCCTCAACAACACAAAGCTCTGGAGACTCAATGCTTCAAGTTCACTGGAGATTGAGGACCTTCAGCGCAGGTTCTCTCACTAAAAGTCTACTCATCTATCCATAAATACAAATTTAAACACAAAATTCATGGCTTATTCAGACTATAAAACATATGCCTACTCATTATACTCATTAATATAAGAAATTTAAGAAGGTCGAAAAACAGAAAATGCGATAAATTATGTAAATATATTTTGAAAATACTTTTAGCATCTTTATTTTAATTTAAAATATTAGTTCAATATAAATGAGTAAGACAATGAAAACAATGGAAATGTAGACAGTATGGGAAAATTTTAGCCTTTTGCATAGAAAGTGAAAGTAATTAAACTTTTACAGAAGAAAATGGAAAAATAAATATACATAAATTATAATTGATATTAATGGGTTGTTCAATACTTTTTCTGAAAATGTTAGCAAACATTTCTCTAAGACCTTCATCATATAAAGCCTAAGTATCAGGTTGAGTAAAAAGTTTTCCGCCAAGGGGAGATACCTCTGCGCTAATAACTATCATTTCTGTGGTTGTTAGAATTTACACAAACGGGTTTTTGCATTCTAAAGCTGAAAATTAGAACTACAGGACTGTGTAATTTGTTTGTTAAAAATTTATTAACTTGTTCATCAAAAAAGTGTTTAAAATGGAGCTATCACATCAACATATTAGAACGATTATGTATTGAGTTCCATAACAAATTCAGTGCGACTGAATGCCACCAAAATATGTGTGAAAGTTAAGGCATCAATACTGTCTTTTTATGATACAGTTAAAGTTTGGTTTTGGAAGTTTAAAGCTGGAAATTTCGACATTGAAGATAAACCACTTTCTGGCTGCCCTATTGACGTTGATTGTGAGCAGTTAAAGCAAATCATTGATCACGACAGAAATGTTTAAGAACGAACTATTGCATTTAGAGCTTGATGTTTGTCAAAAAACAATAGTTAATGCTCTGAAACGCATAAACATAATGTTTAAGGTCAACTGCTGGGTGTCTCATGAATTGACTGCTGAAGACAAGTACAAGAGAAAAGCGGCCTGTTTGGCTCTGCTCAGAGATCAAAGAAAAGAGAAAATTCTGGACAGAATTGTGACCTGTGATGAAAAATGGGTATTACTACAATACAAGTCGTAAAGGAGGGTGGTCAGCACCTGGGGAATCAGCAGGCTTGGTTGCAAGATGAGCCCTAACTAACAAGGAGCTTCTCTGTATTTGATGGGATTGTCACGGAATTATCTACAAAGAGTTCCTGAAAAGTGGACAGACTATCAACAGTGCAATAAACAGCAGCATGCTAATTAAAGTTCATGATGCCCTTCGCGAAAAATGAAGAAACGAGTTCAGAAGGAAGGTGGTTCTCTTTCAGCACGGTAACGCCTTGCCACATGTTAGTACGATGACCGGTTGGATGCTATACAAGCTGGAGTGGGATTTGATGAAACATCCACCATACAGCCCAGACATGGCCCCATCAGATTTCTATCTGTTTTAACATCTGCAGCTGCAACTTGATGGCGTAATCTTCAATTCAGATGAGGAGGTCGTTAATGAGGTCGATCTCTTTCTGGACTCATGCAATCCACAGTTCTTTGCAGAAGGGATTGAAAAGTTGCCAAAACGTTGGCAGAGTCGTAGATTTGAATGGAGATTACTATCCTCATTAGCTTTGCTGTTTTCGTATGTATTTATCATTTTAAAATAAAAATTATTTTGGCAGAAAACTTTTTACTCAACCTGATATATGTATATTGGATTGATGTAGTCTTACCAGTTTAGGTATTATTAGAGTAAGTACTGTGATGAATAAAATTCCGGTACCCAATAGTGACCAAAAATTTTTTTCATTCACAAATATTTCAGAATTACCTGCAAAAAGAAAAGGAATATAAGGTGATTTCCAATACAGGTGATGTTTTTAATAAAACTAAAAATAGCAAAACAGCTTTGATAAAATACTCAGATTATACAGACAAACAATTTACGAACAGTGTGTTCGTAAACTGTTTAGAAAAATTGAAGGGGGTGGTGGAAGTACCCATCAAAATTACCAATATCTACAATCGAACCTATGGACCCAATCCACTTAGATTGTCGAAAAGTGAAGTTTAGAAACGCATACAAGTCCTCACTTCTGATATCAATTCTGCTCTTCCAGAGAAGCAGCACTTCTCCATAATACCACTGTGAGGCATTATCCTTATGCAAATGTCTAGTTTGAAGACACAGCATTGACACGTACAGCTGATTGGCTAATCAAGGTTGAAGCAAATGTTAGTTTTTAAAAGCATTACATCCTGAATACTTCAGATGGACCAGTGGTGTGGGCCTACATGCTCACTGTACCTAAATTTCCTGGACTTCATATGGGGCTACATAAAATCATTGGTGTACTAGACACCTGCACGCTCTGCGGAAGATCTCGTCGCAATAATTCTTGTTGTAGTAGACAAGATCAATACAACACAAGGAATCTGAGAGGGTGCACCAATCTTCCATTCGCCAGTGTGATCTGTACAACGAAACCCTTGGATATACTTTGAGCATCTCATTTGAGTCTTTTGCTGATCTGTACAAGATTGTGCAACTTATGATTTCATTATGTCTTCTTATTTCGCTGTTGAAACTTCAACATGGATAATTTACATTGCTTTTTTGACACTCTGAGTGGATGGAGACCATATGTTCCATTGTAAATATTGGTCATTTTGATGGGTACTATCACCCCTTGTTTCTAAACAGTTTATGAACATGCTGTAGAAGCAAATAAACAAAATAAATGAAGGTCAGCCAAGATTTTAACAGAAACAATATTTTTGGGATTAATAAAACCTAATGCTTGTTAAGCATGAATGGATTGATCAAATTTCCTTAAGACTAAGGACAGTCGTGGGAAAAAAACCCTGAACCATCTCTCTTCATTTGAGCAATTTTAACACAAGAGAAATTTAAAGATGGCATTTGACAGGAACTAACATCTTCTATAAACTCAAACGAATAAAATTTGCATAAGGGCCTGTCTTCATATTAAATTGAACACCAACTTCATAATTTCCAATGGGAACCCCCTATTTCAACACACAATTTCAAATCTATACCAAATTTAACTGCAGATTCCAAATTTCATGTCACTAGGTCTTACTGTTTCAAAGTTATGACGGCAGAAAGATTGGAGCTCCTAATGTTAAATCAGTTTCTCAGACTTTTATGGATATCTTCCTAAATAACATTACTATAACGCTGATATTTTGTGCCATATTACTGTTAAACCCAAATACAATCCATTTAGTATTACATTTTAAAAAGTTTTTAATATGCAGTAATAATTATTAAATTAATGTTTGAAAACATTATGAATTGGAACCTTATTATATTTTGATGGTAATCGATTCAGAAGGACCTTTAAAAACGCCATACCAAAATTTCAGCTCATTCCAAATAATTAGTTTTTGCACTACATTAAATTTTCCTAATTATTTCAATTTTAGGGGGCAACCAAAGGTTTAAAAAACGTTTGACAAACCTCGAATGATAATTCTTGGATCATTGTTCTTGCATAGTACAATGATGTAAATATATAAAAAAATATAATGATGTAATTATCACATAGTTCACAGTTGCATAATAAATATAATAATTCTCAGATTGCTTAAAAATATGCTTGAAATAGTGTTCAAATTTGGAATTTTTGATAGTAATAACTAAAATTAAACTTGATCTACGAATAGCGATTTTCTAAGTGGAGATGATTCCTGAAACTGTCAAATTTTAGCATTGAATATCTCTCGATATAAAGATAGTAAAGTCATGAAATTTCATAGAGACTAATTTAACGATGCAGAATCTGATTGTAGCATAAAAACCAGGTATTTCCTTTAGAAATTTTATTGTTTGTGCAAAATTTGATGTGAAAATTTCCTCTAATGCAATTTCTTTTTGGATTTGAATTTGTAGAGGACGTTATTCCCAATTGATTGATACCTTCAAATTTGCTCTAGTATTAATAGTGCTCGAAATAAAGGAGGTGGTTTGGGTTTTTTTTTCCAGTGACTACATAAAAACCGAAAATTGGAGGCAAACACTAAACAGAAATGTTTTCATTAGATCTTAAAACAAATATAAATGATTTTTTCAAGGCATGTAAAAATATTGTGCAGTCTAAGAAAATTTTTTGAATTCAGTACTAAAATGTCTGGAAATAAAACTGGAAATCCAATAGACTAAACACCATGTTTGCGAGATTTATAGAAAGAAATTAAGATTAATTATATTCTACTTTTTATGAAGTGCCTCTTATTAGGGAAGCATTCCAGAAAACAAGAAATGCTCAATCATTTGTGGGGCTGATATCAATAAAATTTTTAATTACAATTGAAAAGCAAAGGCTTAGTTCCAACATCAGTACTGTCAGAGATAACTTTGTACACTTTAATTTTTACCACAAAGAAACAGTATGTGGCATGTTATCATGGTATCGATTTTTTATAATTTCAACTGTTTCTATGTGGCTAAGTTCATGGACCAAACTCTTAATTGTCAAGTATAATCTTTCTGGAATACAAATGTAATTATTTGTTAAGTATTTTAATCATTAGATAAAAAAAAACTAAAAGGCTTTTTTCAATTATCTCTAGTAATTTTAAATGAGATAGTATTGAAAATATGTTCTTACTTTTATTTGAAAAATAAACAATTTCCAAAAAGTGACAACTAAAATTTTGTGCCGCTTAAATAGAGCTATGCTCATATGTGCAATTAAGTTTATCCACTAATAACAATTGAGTATCAATAGCTCAAGCAGCTTGCTTGATTTGTTATTTTAATTGCTGCTTGATTCTTTTCATCACAAAAAAAGTACCTTTTTAGTCCAAAGGAATGTAATTCTATCTGATCAGTTTTTTATGAGTTATATGCTAAATATGTGCAATGAATTTAAAAATGAAAAATGTTAATGTCACAAACAACTGAACTTTCAGTCAGTTTATGAAGAGCAAAAGCTGGTGAACCCATAAATTTTTCTCAATTTTAATAGATGTTATGAAAATGGGCATGTTTATAATACATAAAACACTTAAATGATAGTGAATGAAGACTTCCTAATATTAATCAAAACAGCAGAACTTACCAACTGGAGTATAGAAAACAATTGCTGTGAGCAAAAACCCTAAAACAGGTCCACCAAGAAATAGCAGTATAAGTGGATGGCGAAGCAACAGCCACCACAAAGAAAATAAAAGCAGGCCTCCTACAATACCAATAATCATCGACAGATCAGCTGTTTCTAAGGAAATATTTTGTATTAGTGTAGGAAGCACAAAAGTAATGTTTAGACAATAAAGCTGCACGAAAATATAAAATCAAAACAACTCGAGTAAAGTGTTAGTATATTTCATGAAATGAAATATAAATGATTACGTGAAGAATAAATTGGCATCTATATTGAATTAATGATACATTTTAACACAAAACTGTATGCATATTTTGTGTGAATGAATTTAGTGTATGTATGTCATAATAACAAGAGATCAAATTCACAGGATATTCGTTGGATAACTGTAGGCAGTCATACTCAAATTAATGCAATGGTATCCAATGGTGTGTGCAGGGTTTAGATGATGAAATACACTATCTACCAACAAATAATTGGACACCTGTCATAGCAAAGGAAAACGAAGTTTATTCACCTTCAATAGTTGGTTGAGCCAACACGAGCGGCTATTACGGCTTCGACCCTCCAGGGCATACTCTCAAACAGTCGTTGTACAACAACTCGTGGTATGTTCTGCCACTCGGCTTGGAGAAGACAGGTAAATTCCATCATCAATGTCAGACGGTGGGGACACCTCTGCAGTTTGACTCTCCAACTCGTCCCAGAGTTGCTCAATCGGGTTAAGTATCCTAGCTCTGCGCAGGCCTGTCCATTTGATTGACCCCATTGTCATCATACCAAGCCATGTTGGACCTTGCTACATAACAGGTGGCATTGTAATCCTGAAATTTATATGGGTTCACCCCGTAAAACTGCCACAACGTAGAAAGCTCATAGTCATCCAAAATGGTGCAGTAGGTCTTGGAATTGAGTCTAGCTGGAATTGCGACCTAGGGTCCAGTGCCATACCAGGTGAAACATCGTTGATTGCAGGGGTGTCCAATTACTTGTTGATAGATAGTGTACAATAATGTAGAGAACATTAGTCTGGAGTTCATATAAAACATATTGAACAGCATTTATTAAGTTTAAAGAGTTGAAAAGTTACACACAATATGTTGAGATAAGAGTGTCAGACAGCAGTGCTATCTGACTATGAGTTTAAAGGGCCACTGGTGTACATGGAGTACTGTCAGAGATAACTGTTGTGTGAAATAACTCTAATATTTTTTTGTAAGGGAACAGAGGAAGAACGAGAAGTTTTAAGTTCAACTTGCTAGGGGTTAAGAATTCAGAAAATGGTTAATGGATTGACCAATTAAGATAAAAAAGGCAGGTTTCAATTAAAGTTGTAAAAGTGATAATTAAGTTTGAGTGCAGAAAGCTTTTAGCTACCAGTAAGAAATTTGTTTCTTTGTGTTGCATGGTTTAAACCTATTTTTGTTGATTTTCAATCAACTAGAAATGGTGCAAGTATGATTTTGAGCTATATTTTTAAACTAATCAAGTTGCAGTATGAGTTTTTCCTTTAAGAACAAAATTTTCTGTGTTTTGATTTCTAAATAATTCCTCGACCAGTTGAATAGAATTTAAGTTTGCATATATTTTTATCAAGCCAGTAAATATTTACAAGCAGAATCCAAGGTAAAATAATGGTAGAATAAAGCAAATAATGGTAAAATACGAGGTAAGCAATGATAGTTTTAGAGCTCTCGTTTTGAATCGTAACATATAACAGAGTTAACTGTTTGTAACAACAAAAATTTCAAAGAATTTTAGATTTAACCTTAAAAATCTGAATAACATGTAAGCATTGAAACACAGCTATCAAAACTTTTATGGCACAAATATAATATAGCAAAACACTCATGTACCTGCAAGTTAGAGATTTTGATCAAGGAACTATTACGATACAATCTCTCACTCTATACACATGTATCATATTTACATATTACAAGTTGATTTAAGATTAAACCTTGCAATTTTCATCCACTCATATTTGCATATGATTGCATAAGTGCAAAATAAAAACTTGTAATAAAAAATTGATGTTTTAAAGATTTTAATGAAACAGAAAATATCAAGGTCATTACAATTTCCGTAAATAGGTAAATCTTAACATATAATAATTCATGAAACTCAATCATAAAAACTGAATATCAACTTTTAAGAAGCAATATATCCAACAATGAAAGACTTCACATTTAAAAAAACAATTAAGTTTTTCGATTGCTTAACTAGAACTAGTTCAGAACTAGAATGAATCAAGTCCATTTTATAACATTTTGAGACACAGCAAGTTAGTTTCTTCTTGAGTATACTTTTCCTATTTGACGGGCTTTTCTTCTGCCATTTCTTGGGGAACCAAAGCATCTAGGCACTTCATTCAAAGATGCACTAAAAAAATTCAACTTAAAGAAGTTCCGGTGTGTTATTATCAGTTTGACTAGAAAAATGGACTTGATCCACTCTAGTTCTAAACGCCTCATATATAAAAGTTATAAGAAAATATCAATTTAAGGTATACAAAAAAAAGTTTGGATATGACTATTATCCACTGCTGCACAATAAATATAATTGAAAGTTCAATTGAGTACACTACTCACTGACTTGATTGCAAGAGTATTTTGCAATTCTTTTTCATATTAGACTGGGCTTTAATCAGATTTTGGAACAGTTAAATCAAAAACCTCAAACCTACATTAATACTTCTTCATAAACTTATTACTATAGTAGAAAATATGCAACTACAATTAAATGACTAAACCACTTACTTCCTTTTGAAAAGCTAAGGTATTTTCCAATAAGTACAAAACCAATCAAATAGGATGACAATAATCCAAAGAATAATAATACTAAGGAGGAAAAAAAAAACATGTAAGGAAGCAGAAATACAGAATTCTTAAAAAATATTAGTCAAAAAGAACTATGCAATATGCTGAGTGGGAAAGTCTAAATTGATTTGAGTCCCAAAGATATCTTTTGGAAAAGGTTTAAAAATTACATCTCTTAAATAAATTACAACCTTTTGATCTAAATGGATCTATGGACTTTGTAACAAACCTTGCAAGGAAATATAAAAGAAATTTAGGTACATTTTTGCTTTAAATCTATTGCTTTTAGATGCCTTTCAAATCTCAACTTCAGATATTCAGTTGTCTACAAAATACCCAAGTTATTTCAGATTTTAAAAGTAATATAAATATTTTGCTGAACATTGGATATCCTCAGGGATTTCACATGAAATGCATAATTGTTTTAATGAAAAATTATTTGTTTTGCATTTTTTCAACCACCAATCACAATTTTATTAATGTCTGTAATATCACACACAAATAAACTGTCAATATTTATTCTTCCAGTACAACAATTAGTTAGTCTTACACTGGCAAGTTGGTATTTAAATCACATGGTATTGTATGAATCTATTTGTTTCATTAGGGTGCAGGTTACATGAAAAATAATGCTTTACTGTAGTTGGCATATCCAGCATGAATTCTGTCTCTGAATTGATCATTCTGTACAGAGAGCAAGAGATGTGATTACAAAAAAACAAAGAGTTATCTATGGCGATCACCATAAATGATCTTGATTGTGGTAATGGTAATTTTTAATTAACGTCGTATAAGAGCCACACAACGGGCTATTGATGACGGTTTGGGATCAGTTCCCTATGGGAAAGATTGAGGACAACACATACTTTTGAACCATGGCCCGATGACGAGGCAACACCTGAGCTGGCACCCCACTCTCCAAACTTCCACACCAACCCAATATGAGGGTTTTTGGCCATGAAAGATTGAAGGTGCACCAGCCGCCTCTACACCATATGCTTACAAATATTCATGCACTGACCCGGATCAGAATCAGGAACCTTCCAATCTAGAGGCTAATACCTTAACCGGTTGGTCGGCGATTTTGATAGTGGAAGCCCATTCTCCTGAGAAGATAGCCATTCAGTAATGGACATTCTTAAGATCATTTACCTAATTGTCGGAGCATAATGGGGTACAACATGTTTTACAACCCGGAAGACAGGGAGTGAAATACTACTGTGTAGCTATTTATCGAACCTCATTTCACTATTATTGTTGGTCCAATCTGACTATAAGATAAACAGATATCAGTGTACAAAGATTGTGCAATAAACCTACTGGGTTAATTGTAGTAGGGAAAATGGTATACCACAAAATGTCAAGGTCTTGTGAATTCAGATGAGGTTTTGTATCTCAGGAAAAATCTGGTATACAGGAAGAATGGCAAAAAATGTTTAGATATTAAACAAAGATGTTTTAACAGAAAATCTATATTCATAAAACAAATTGCATATCGGGAGTTGATAAACATTTGGCCTTTTTCCAATTGAATTTTTGTCCACCAGATTTTATACATATTTTGCTAAACTTAACTTTCAGCAGATTGAACTCGAATAGATCAAATTGGAAGTGATAACATATGAATCTTTTTATCACATGGATACTATATGTATATTAGCATGTAGTACAGTACTTATTTCCCCATCATATTAAATAAATTTAATCTCTAATGTTAAATTTACTAAGAAATTCATACATATTAATTTTAAAAATGAACAGCTAAGTGCAAGAAACTTTCTTCAACTGTTTCCAAACATACAATTTCAGGAGGAATTGCTTCAAGATATGAAATATATATATATATATATATATATATATATATATATATATATACATGAAACCAACACTATCCAGAAAAATGATGTATTTACCCTTAAAATGGACGATATATGTATAACTATTATTTGAATTTTGAATATAAATAAGTAATTAAAAATGAATCATAATTTTTTTTAAATGAATGTGTTCTCAGAAAAATGCACTGCATACAAACTACATCACAGAAAGAACTGAATCGCATACTTCCATTAATTACAAATTAAACACACTTTTGATTCAGATCATTATATTTAAAAAAGATAGTGTTTGATTAGTAGCATTCTTTAAATTCTTTAGGATAAGTTTTACCTATGAACGACATTGAAATGAATGCTATGGTTTAGAATAATAGGTTTTTCTTCACACAACTATCCATTAAAAAACATGAAAATATTAGTTTTAAGCTTATAATTTTATTTCAACAAAATACACATGTAATAATATGCAATAAAAATGTATTAAAGTAAATTTGCATTTGAAATGAAAAATTCTTCATGAACAAAAAAAATCTGTGTTACATCTAACAAGATTTTATTCATTTTCACTTTCTGACAATAAACAGTGCATATGTTCGTGTACGACTGGAATCACACCCATCACCAGAAATGTTGCAGAGATCGTCTTCCTCTATTAATGAATTTCTTTCTGTGATCTATTGAGCAAAATCTGCACAAGTCTCCTTGGTGCTGATGTTTCACCAGTTTTGCAAACGAATTTGGTTAATTATTGTGTTTGTGTTTTGGTTAAGATAATTCTCTGTTAGTGGCTGTCAACAACTTCAGTTCATGTTGAAACTTCCCAGTGCGTTCCTTATTAAGGTCATGTTTGACAAAATGATTACCCAATTTTCTAGCCAGTTCCAGACCTTCTTTTATTAAATCTGCATTTAGAACAGGATCATTTTCTTCATTAACATTGAACCATTCTTTAAAGATAGCAGTAGTCACTCAGGTCTTCTCGTTTGCCATTCAGAGAACAATTTGGTTATGTATGTTCTGTTTGGCATTTATTTCCAAAAGAGACCACTTTCATCTGTATTCCATACTTGATCAGGAGTGTATCCTCAATCTTCAAAAATTCTAGTAAGTTCCTGCGGGAGTACTTTAGCAGCTGATTCATCTGAAGATGCAGTTTCACTTTTAATTTATATATTATGAAGAGCATGTTCTATAGAAATGATACTATTCCAGAAATAATTTTTTCCCTTAGAATTTAGGCAAAAAAAATTCCTAGAAATTGGCTTGGCCTGCTTGTGTTAAATCAAAATGACTCGCATAAAAACGAATGAAATCTTTATTTTGAAGTTGTGTTAAATCAAGTTTGTGTAATAAAAGGCTAATATAAAAACAGAATTAGGTGTATGTATTATACAAATTAATAAATATCTTTTCTCTCTTCAAGTAAGAAATTATTTTAAGAATTAACATTTTTAGTTACAGACCTGGTAGTCAAGAGAGAATAAGAAACCCAACTTACCTGAGCCAATGAAAGAATGTCCAAAAAAGGCGACTATAAATCCATAAATGGAAAGTGCAAACAAAAATATTTTGCCCTCAACAGAATCTGCAACAAAGAATATTTTTGCTAAGAGGCTGACTATAACTTTGTTGCAGACACATATAAAAAGAAAACTAGAAAATATGTAAATAAAAATAAATAATGACAAGCTAAATAAGTTGGATTTCTACATTAAAAATATTCCCAAGTTAGGTTCTAATGCAATTTATACTTATTTTTACGAACGTTCGAGACTGGGGTAAAAGTTCGTAAAAAGAAAGTTTGTAACCAGTGGCGGCCTGTTTATTCCGAAAAAGGAATGAAAATTAGCATTACTGTTACAATATTTGGTCAGGGCTTGATGCAAGTTTGTAAAATTATGCACATTTGTAAAAAAGGAGTTCGTTTAAAAAGGTAATTGACTATGTTTGAATAATTCAAAAGAAGTGTAAAAATAATAAAATTTTAAGGGATTTCAAATAACTATTTAGGTAGGTAGTTGAATAAATGTTGCACTGGAGCAACATCAATCTATTGGTGACAGTGCAGTATCAATCCTGATGGTAAATAAATGTCTATAAGATTTGTATAATAAATGAATGTTATTTCATGTTGACTTTGTCAGTCTTATAGTCTGCATTCCTTTAAATCCTTCTTACACTTCGATTTTGTCTAATCTGTTTGCTTGCTTGTATATTTGCTACAACTTTTTTGGCAGTTTGCTTTATCACGTGTAAATACAGAAAAACTTCAAATAACTTAAAGCAACTCTTGCTTTTGATGTAATACTCTCTCGATTTTTATTTCGTGAATTTAAGTAATCTGAATATCATTTCATGTAATATCTACATTGGTCATTTTGGTCAGTTCTTTTTTTAATCATCTATTTTAGACCATGGAAGACATAACACAAGTTAAAATACCATTGAGAAAGATCTTTCATAAGAGCTTTATCATGTAAAAATTTATTATCGCAAAATATTTTTTGTTCTATTAAAGTCACTTGAGGACTAAAAATAAATATCTTTAAACAATTAAGGATTTAGAGGTACTACCATTTTAATAGATAACTATGTTAATTTCTCCTTTCTTAATTTTGAGGATGTTTCATAGGTTGTAAATAATTTATAATTCTGAAACATTTTCATGTTGTTTAGACAAAATTGTAAATTGAAAAAATACAAAAAATTATCACAATTTTTTCTGAATAACTTGTCTCTTGAAAAATATCTGGATTGTCTGGATATTCAAAAATTGTAATTAGTAGAAAATTCATAAACATATAAGTGGAAATTAAACTAATGTTCCCTTTCAATGATTTTGCTGCTAAATGTCTAAATACAAACATGTATCTTTAGATAAAACAATATACACATAAATTAAATACTCACAATGCATGTTACAGCCATATTTTGTAAATTCTGATGTAGGACAACCATAAGACACAATTGGAATGTATGCTGATTCTTTTACTTCATTATTTATAGTATACTTAGCAATGACATTATACACTACTCCAAGATTTGGGTACATCAAAAAAGAATACCTTGTGTCTGGATGTAAAGAATATGATGTTGCCTAAGGAAAATAAAAAATGCTTTCAATTTAACAATAGTGTAAAAAATTGAGATTAACAAACAAGTGAACTACTTTGAATTAATGTGTTTGCTAGAGTTATAATAAATGAAAATAAACATAAAAAAATTATATAATTGACTGTTTTTCTACATTTCCCAACTTAAAAATAGTTTTACACAAATACACTATCTCTACCCCTCCCCAACATAATTATATATCTCCCCAACATTTAACCTGCTTGTGTCTGCAGTATTACACTTCATAAGAAACCTTCTCAAAACCAACAAAAAAAAAATCACTAAAAATGGTTTAAATTTTATCAGGGTATAAAAACCTCATGTAAGTACTTTTTACTACTTAAAAGGTGATCACAGCATTGCACTTCATAAGAACCCCTCTCAAAACCAACAAAAAAACACTTAATATGGTTTTAATTTTATTCAGGTATAAAAACATCACAGAAGTACTTTTTAACTGCTTAAAAGGTGATTGCATTTAGTAAAATGTACTTTTTTCTTTGACAAATATATTTCACAGTAAACAAGAATTCAAAAATACCTTGATTATGATTGCAACCCAAAGATTATACTCTTCATCATCTCTACTATTATAAAAGGAAGTGTTTGTCTGTATGTTTGTTTCTTGCCCGCGAAGTCCTGATGAACCTATTTACAGCAATGAGATTTGGCACACAGGTAGTCCGAAATTTTTGCAATTTTAGGGTCAAGGCGAATTTTAAAACTTAATCTAGAACATTTTAAAATGAATTTAATAGTTTTTTTCATCATTCTCATTCTGACGCGAAAATTTCAAGGAATGAAGAAACACCAAAATTTAGACTTTTCGCCGTAACGTGTCACCTTGACATCAGCCTTTGGAACCATGCCAAGTTTTTTCATCTCCAGGGAGAGAACCCATTCGAATGACCTACGTTTGTTTCGAGATTCATTAATTTTGATTTCCTGCTAAACGGATTCCAGTAAAGGGAACAGATTGCATTTTCTGCCCTTCACGTTAAAATAAAAATAAAAACAGATTTTTATTTTAGTGAAGATAAAAACAAATTGACTGGGATTGTTAAGTTCTTTCTTTCGTAAAATCGGAATCATCATTAAAGACAGATTAAAATATTCAACAGATTTGAAATGTGTGGAAAATTTTACACAGGATAAAAACCAAACATCACGGCGTTGCCTGTGATGTTGGTTTGCAACGGGCACGGGCAACGCCGGGCTAGCCACGCAGTGGCTAGTCTTCCATAATTTCGCAAGAGAATGTGACGTCGCACTAATATTCGTGTTCCAAAAATAAACAGATTACATTTCCAGCCTTCTTACCATTTCAGCGAAAGAAAGCAAAGGAAATTAAAAAAACAAAAACATTTTGGCTGGCATTATTTAGGTTTTTATTGTAACATCGGGATCGTTGGACACAGATTAAAAATTTCAACAGATTTGAAATCTGTGGAAAATTTGACACCAGATAGATACCTTATATGTTTGATTTTCTTTTAATAAATAATATTTCAATTAAATATTTATATTTTTTGGTTAGCGAAGCAAACCACCATACGGGCACTGTGACCTCCACGAAAAGAACTGTCACGGGCAACTCCGTAATGGTTGTTAACCAATAGGCTATGAATTCCTGTTTGGTTTGCGAAGCAAATCAATAACCCCACAAAAACCATGGGCAATATGACTCGCACGAAAAGAACTGTCATGGGCAACTCCGTAATGGCTGTTATCCAATAGGCTACAAATTCCTATTTGGTTAGCGAAGCAAATCAATAACCCCACAAAAACAACTGGCATGGGCAACGCCGGGCTAGTCACGCAGTGGCTAGTTAACAATAAAACTAAGTTAAAATTGTAAGGCAATATGCAAACTGAATATTTAAATTGCCAGTATACGTTAGATGTAGAGACTAAGACAGTGTGATTACAAGCAAAAATAGAGGACTTATACACCAAAGGTGTAACCAGTGTTAATTTTTTGTATGGAACAGATTCCAGAATGAAGGGCTATGGATACTCAAAGAAGAATGATGCAATGCTGTGAAGCCAAAGATTTACTGGTGTTTGAATACTCAGTTGAATTTGCTCATCAACAATTATAGTTACAAATGTGTAGAACTGCACACATGTATCTTTATATTCTTTGTGATTTTATGTAAAATTCAAAACAAAAGTTTCATTTGCTATCATCAGGGTTGGGCTGTTACTTGTTTAAATGTAACTTGTTACAATTACTTTTCGTAAAATATAACGAATTATACCTGTAAAATTACTACGTTTCAATAGTAACACATTACAATTACTTTTATGATTACTTTTTACAACAAAATTCAATATTTACAAATGTTTTAAAAATAATGTAGGAATCAATAAACAAAAGATTTTTTATCAAATTTATTACATCGTTATAAGAAAATCTGTAACGGAAGCAACAACGCCCCCTAGCGGACTGACAAAAACTTTCGCAGTGTAACTCCAACCCTGGAGCAAGCAGCAGCTAGGCTGTAGTATGTGATAGTAAAAATGTCCCTGTCCCTTATATTTTGTGTGCGTGAAAGTCTTGTAATTTCTGTAGTGTACGTGTATGTAAATAAATTCAATTTAAGTGTTAGCTAGCTGTGTCAGCATACATCATTGCTACAGAGAATTGGCTACCCAACTGTGGGCCCGATCCCGATATCCATCGGATAGATAAGTATTTTTATACTTTATTTCGTCTAAACCTAGACAAAAAAGTTATTTATAAAGAAGGTTTTCAAAGTTGTATTGTAGAAATAGTAATTTTAACTCAGAAGAAATCTCTTAATTTGTATGTATTGTAATGATAAATTGATTTCGTTTTAATGTTCAGTTGTTCGTCTGACTACTTAAACTTGCAAATCAATCCTGATTTAAGTGTTTCAGAAAGCTTAAAACTATTTAACTGTATGTCTGTATTTAAATAGTTGAATAATTAATGATTAATTATGAATATTAATGCTGTAGAATGTGTGTGATGTGCTGAAATAATGTATCGATAACTAGTAGTTGAACGACCTTGAACTCTAAAATTATCCCGCCAAAATAAAATCTTAGCGTCTAACACGGCGGCAGTTGTTTTTACTTTTCTTATCAGGTGCGTTGCATTGAAAAAAAAAATAATAATAATAATAATTTTGTACGTATGGTTTTTTTTTCATGATCTGTATTTTATATTTACTGCATTGTCATTCTTCAATGAGTGAAAAAAAAAAAAAAAGTTGATATTCAAAGTATTGCCTTTATTGAATTATTATTTTTGTAATAAATGATAGTTTAGGTCAAGTTATTTAAATGTTGAGGAATTCATGATTTATAAATTAGTGTTAATGCAAGTATCTGTATACATGTGTTTCTGAATATTTAGCTACAACGGACAATAACATATCAAGTATTATATGAAGGTGTATGTTTTTATAATTAATTGTGTATTTTGCTATTTTTCATACTTTAGCTTAGTGAATTTTTTAAAAGTGTTTGGGAAATGTTTTATTTGTATTTTTATAAAGGTTCTGAGAATTCAAGAATATTTGCATATAACTTTAGTTAAGTATCATAACGGAATGAACATTAATATATTCTAAACGTTTTGCATTTAAAGGTATTAAGTTTAGGACTATTGAACTTTAAACTTAGGACTCTCTTCTTAAAGAAAAAAAAAATTCCAACATAAGCAATAGTTAGGGGTTTTAGACAATATGGCGTTCCTAGGGAAAGGAAGAAAAGAAGACCTCCGAACTCTTGCATCGGAGCTTGGTCTGGCTGTGTCGGACAGCTTAAAAGTTATCCAACTTCGAGAACTTATAATTAAAAGTGAAAATTACGAAGAAGAGCTCGTAAAGAATATGCTCGCCGTTATAATTGAAGATCGCCTAAAAGCGGAGAAAGCGGCCGAGGAAGACAAATTGAAGGCTGAGGAGGATAGGTTGGCACGAGAAAAATAAATTGAAGAGGAAAAATTACTTAAAGCACAAGCAGAAGAACAGGTCCGAATTGAGAATGAGCGCAAGTTTGAACTCGAGAAGCTAAAACTCCAGCTTGAAGCTCAAAAGGTTTCCAATTCAGTTGTTTCTACTCATGGCTCAGAGTACCCGAAATATGAATTCAGTCGGATTATCCCTAAGTTTAATCCAAAAGAAGATGAAATAGGACTGTTTTTAATTATTTTCGAACGTCAATTGAAGTTCATGAATCTTCCAGAGTCATCATGGATACCATATCTCATTGGTTCCTTACCAGCTGAAATAGCGCAGTTACTAGCTAGAGAAGATGAACAGGAGGCTCAAAATTACCAAAAGGTGAAAGAAATGCTTCTCAAGAGATTCAGGGTCACTGATGATAAGTTTCGACAGTTATTTTCCCAACATAGGAAGAATCCTGATACGACATGGAGGGACTACTTTTTCGAACTGGCTTCTTATTTTGAAAGTTGGACAAATGAAATGAATGTCACCACCTTTGATCAACTCAAAAGTTTATTAATTACTGATCAAATTAAGAAAAGGACTCCACCAGACATCAAAGATCACTTCATTGATTTGTGGACAGATTGGGCCAACCCTCTAGAGTTAGCTGAAAAACTGGATACTTATGAGAATATCCGTCAAGGAGTGAAGAAACACGTGGTGCAGACTCAAAAGAAAACATATTGTAGAGACGAAAATAAAAGAGCCTCTACAGATAGAAGATTCCGTCCTGTGGTTAATAGACACGAATATACGCAAAGTCAATTTTCAAGAGTTTTGATACCTCGAAATTCTACTCCTAGATCAGAAGGAAGACCCTCAATTCGATGTTTTGGATGCGGAACACCAGGAGTTGTAATATCTAAATGTCCTACTTGTACAAAATCTAAAGTTGAAGAAACTACTGTCAACTGTATGAACTTGTTCACAAGTAATACAACTAAAGATCTTTCAAGCTTGATTATCTTTGAACTTTTTGGTGAGAGAATTGCTGTGTGTGCCGATACTGGTGCCTCACACTCTATTGCAGGAGAAAAGCTGTATAACTTTCTACGAAAGCATGGAATTGCTTTCGAGGACAAAAAGATTTCACTGACTCTTGCTGATGGAAAACTCCAGTCCATGGTTGCTCTTAAAACGGTTATCAACTTGTGTATAGAAGGTAAAATTGTGTCAACAGAACTTCTTGTTCTCCCTGAAGCAAAAGGGAATAGCACACTGTTAGGGAAAGACTTTCTCCATGCAGCCGGCATTGTTCTCAACGTTCAAAATGGAACCTGGCATTTTAGCGAAGATCCCCAGAGACAATATTTCTTCTATGTAAAGCCTACTGAATTGAAGGATGCGCCGAAAACTTTTAAATCAACGATTGTACCTGAGCCTACTACTATTGTCCACTTGAGAAGTGATGAAGGAATACATCTGACCCAGATGCAAAGTGAAGAATTAAACTGCTTACTTCAAGAGTACAAACGCTGCTTTGAACCAGGGGGAGAACTTACTCCTTTCATGAAGCACAGAATAGTTACTATGAATCATCATCCTATATCTGTTCCACCGTATCGTATGTCTCCGGCCAAGAAAGAAATACTGAAAGAACAAATTGATGAACTTTTGGCAAAGAACATAATAGAAGAATGTGAATCCCCATATGCTGCTCCGGTAGTGCTTGTCGCTAAATCAAACGGGAAAGTAAGATTATGTGTTGACTACAGAGGCCTCAACGCCGTTACGAAACCGGACACTTATCCATTACCTAGGATGGACGATCTTTTAAACGAAGCTACACCGACATCATACATGTCAATGACAGATCTACAATCAGGATATCATCAGGTGCAAGTGGATGAAAACGATTTGGACAAAACTGCCTTTATTTGTCCTTTCGGAATTTACCGTTATCTACGCATGCCTTTTGGTCTGCACAACGCACCTGCCACTTTTCAACGCCTGATAGATAAATTCCAAAGTGGACTGAGATATGTTTTTGCACTCTCATATTTGGATGACATAGTCATCTTATCAGAGACTTTTGACAAACATTTGAAAGATCTAAAGACTGTTTTTGAGAGACTTTCTCTTTTTAAACTTCATGCAAATAGAGAGAAGTGTCATTTTTCCTGTGATCGTGTTAAGTACTTGGGTTTCTGGATAACAAGAGATGGAATTGAAGCCGATCAAGAGAAAATCGCTTCTATCCAAAGAATTCCAGTTCCAACTAATGTGAAAGAACTTCTGTCTTTCTTACAGACCTGCTCATGGTTCAGAAGATATTTTCCGAACTTTGCAGACATAGCACGACCTCTTAGCAATTTAACTAAGAAAAAAGTCGATTGGTTGTGGGGTCTTGAACAGCAAGAAGCTTTCGAAACCCTAAAAGAACGCTTGACAACAGCCAATGTGTTAAAGCAACCTGATGAATGTAAGCCTTTCATAATTCGCACAGATGCGAGTAACTATGCCCTTGGCGCAGTCCTTCTCCAAGGAAATGGTCCAGAAGAACATGTGATTGAATACGCTAGTCGTCTGTTGATCCCAGCAGAACGCAATTATTCGACTACTGAGCGGGAAGCTTAGGCAGTAGTTTGGGCATTAGAAAAGTTCTGAGGTTACATCGAGAATGAAGAAATTATCATTGCTTCAGACCATCAACCTCTTAAATGGCTTCTGAGCATTAAGTCACCCTCAGGACGTTTAGCAAGATGGGCTCTGAAAATCCAATCGTTTAATCTGAAAATTGAATATACGCCAGGAAAAGCTAATGTGGTCGCTGATATGCTGTCGAGACCGACATATTCACATGAAGATACAAACTGTGAGATGCAAGCTGTATCTATCAATATACCCACAAGAAAGTCTAGCGATATTCGAAAAGAACAGCTGGCAGATACAGATCTAAAGAAAATTATTGACTCTCTTGAGAGTAATGATAAAGACGAAAATTTTGCCAACTACATCAGTCGAGGATACATTATGAATGAGGGTGTCTTGTATCGCTACTCACCTGAAACCGAGTCAGACGATGCTCAACTCGTAGTCTCCATTCAAGAACGCCTGAGAGTTCTGCAGGAGCACCATGACACTCCTACAGCCAGTCATTATGGTGTGGAGGGCACCTACAACAAGATTGCTTCCAGATACTTTTTCACAGGCATGAGGAAGTACATTTCTGATTATATCAAAACCTGTGCAGAATGCAATCGATATAAGCCAACGAACCAGAAACCTGCTGGACTGCTTAGAACCCCAGTTTATGCACAGAGATTTGAAGTTCTTGCAATCGATCTCTTTGGTCCCCTACCAGAGACATCATCTGGAAAAAGATGGATTTTCATCGTGGAAGACACAAATACTAAGTGGGTTGAATTGTTTGCCCTTAATGAAGCCACAGCAGCTTGTTTGAATAATTATTTGAACGATGTTATTTAGCAGAGATAATCTAACGTTACTTTAGTGAAAAAAGAAAGAACCGTAACAAAAAAGAGATCATAATTAAAGCTAGCGAAAAACAGCACGAGCCACTTAAAAGATAGAACTAATACAAAAAAGTTACAGTTATAACAAAACACGTTAACACTTAGAATAACTAGTTACAACACTTTCCCTTGTTAATTGGGTTTTTGATTGATTAGTTCATAAGTCCCATTTGTTG
The DNA here is from genome assembly GCA_947359465.1 of Metellina segmentata. Taxonomy (NCBI): domain Eukaryota; kingdom Metazoa; phylum Arthropoda; class Arachnida; order Araneae; family Tetragnathidae; genus Metellina; species Metellina segmentata. The sequence continues at coordinate 30,263,199 of OX375884.1, forward strand.
ACACAAGATCAATAACCGAGGCTTGGTTAATGGCTTGGTCATAATATCAGCAAGTTGTCTTTCGGTTGATACTTTTTCAACATGCACCTTGCCTTCCATCACTTTTTCACGAATAAAGAAATGCTTGATTTCGATATGTTTGGTCCTTCGATGATATTCCGGATTGTGGGCAAGCTTTACAGCTGCTTGATTGTCTACTTGAAGTGAGGGCACTTCTTTTAGGTTCACTATTCCCTGATACAGTCTTGTAAGCCAAAGGACTTCTTTGACTGCCTCAGATGCTGCCACAACTTCAGCCTCTGTGGTTGAAGTAGCTACAATAGATTGTCTCTGACTGTGCCAAGAAATTGCACCTCCGGCGTATACCATTAACTGAACCAGATGTTGATCTTCCTGTATTAGAACATCCACCGAAATCTGCATCACTGTAGCATTCCAGCACTCTACTTGTACCAGTTACATGGTAAGTGATTGCCAGATTAGTTGTACCTGCTATGTAGCGGAACACTCTCTTTACTCTCATAATATCCTCTGTAGATGGATTTTCTAGTGACCTGGATAGAAACCCAACACTGTAAGCTATATCTGGCCTTGTTCCCACCATCAGATACATTAAGGCACCAACCGCCTGACGATATGGGAAATCCGGTCTTTTGGTGTCCTCAGGTTTCAGGAACTTAGATTCCTTCAGCATGGGAGTTAGTGCAGGTTTGCACCCTTCAAATCCAAACCGCTGGAGGATTTTTCTGGCATATCCTTTCTGATTAATTTCAATAGAGCCATCTTTGTGACGTTCAATTTCAAGTCCCAGAAAGCAGGAAACTTTTCCAATGCACATCTTGTATCTAGCTTTTAATTCTTTAAGGAATGCATCCATGTCCTCTTGGTTAGTTGCAGCAACCAGTCCATCGTCAACATATAACACTATGAGTACTTTATTACCGTTCTCTTCTCTAATATATAGACACGGGTCAGCATCACTTGCTTTAAAACCAAGTGTCAGCAAAAACTGGCCAAAACACTTGTTCCAGCAACGTGGAGCCTGTTTCAGACCATACAAGCTGCGCTTGAGCCTGCAAACGCGTCCTGTTCCATCCTTATAGCCTTCTGGCTGTTGCATGTAGATGGTTTCATCAAGTTCTCCATACAAAAAGGCTGTTGATACGTCAAACTGCGACAAATACATTTTCTCCTCAGCAGCAATGCTCAATATTGCACGTATTGTTCCCAACTTAGCTACTGGACTGTAAGTTTCACTGTAATCAATGCCTTGGCGTTGACTGTAACCTTTCACGACAAGCCTAGCTTTGTATTTGTTGATGCTGCCATCTGGATTTGTCTTGATTTTGTAGACCCATCTGCATGGTATAACCTTGCTTCCTGCTGGTAGATCAGTCAGCTCCCATGTTTGGTTTTCTTTATGAGAAGTCAATTCATTGTCCATGGCTTTCTTCCAGTTTACACTTTCTTTGCCATTAACTGCCTCTTCAAATGTTCCAGGACTGTCAGTCTCATAAACAAATGATTCGGCTTCCATAATGTAGTCCTCAAAACGCGCAGGCTGGTGTAATAGAGAACGGTTTCGCAACTGTCTATCACCTGAAGTTTTGAGCTCCTTACCATTGTCTTCTTCGACATCACTTGTCCTTCCTGGCTCATTTTCTTCTGATTCATCTTCAGAATCGCTTTGAGATTTTTGTTTTCCAATCAATTTCTCCTCATCGGACTTTCCCTCATCAGGAAGTCCTTTTATCATCAGTTCAATGTGGTGATATTTGCTAGATTTCTCTTGAAAAATTACATCTCTTGAGAAAATCACTCGGTTCTCTCCTTTCAACCAAATCCTGTAACGCTCATCACCGTCATATCCAACAAGATAGCCCTTGACAGCTTTCTTGTCCATTTCCCTCCTCTTTTGAACAGGAACGTGAACATAGCAAGTGGAACTCATCACTCGCAAATGTTTCAGGCGAGGTTTCTTTTTCATCCACAATTCATATGGGCTAGCACCTTCCACTGATGATTTGCCTGTTCTGTTCAAAATATATACAGCAGAGGTAACGAGTTCAGCCCACATTGCAGCAGGATAATTGGCATCAGGATTTGAATATTTGAATGTTCTTGCCATTTCTACAATGGTACGCATCTCACGTTCACTGGCGCCATTTTGCTCTGGCGTGTAAGGTGCAGTTAGTCTTTGCGTGATTCCTTCTTGGCATAAAACGGCACAAACTTCTTTGTTGTCAAATTCACCCCCATTGTCACTGAGAAATTCTTTAACAGAATGCCCTAAGTTTTTAGCATGAGCGAGCATTTGCTTAAGCACATTCTTTACTTCTGATTTTTCCTTAATTACAAAACTATAGCGAAATTTGGTATAACTATCTTTGAATACAACCAAGAATCGTTTCTTTTGAAATGAGTAATCAAAGGGTCCACACTCATCAGCTGAAACCAGTTCACCAGGATGGGAAGCTTTCTTTCTGGTTCCGAATGGTAATCGATGTGCTTTGCCATAAACACATGATTCACAGGGTTCGTTATCTAGGCGAACACTGATTCCCAGTTCTTTTTGCAATATATCTTTGATGTGGCGTTTATCTTGATGTCCCCATCTTTCATGATACAGCTGCAACAAGGAGCTGTCTTCCACAACTGCATTTACTTCTGCTCCTTTCTCAGGCACAATCGGTTCAATAGCAGCCTTGAAGAGAGTTCCATTTTCACTTCGTGTTCCATATAGTACAGCTACTCCATTGACTATTAGCCAACACTCAGTAGGGGATGACCTGAATTCACTATTGACATTCCTATCTTGAGCAGCCAGCACTGAAAACAAGTTTCTGCTTATCTCGGGCACATACCAGACATCTTGTAGTTGAATTTCTTGGCATTTCTCATTAATAGTGGTCTTTACACAAATAGTGCCTTTTCCGAGTGCAGCCAAGGTTTCTTTTCCAGCAGCCTTAATGCAACACACACACACAAGGACTATGGAAACTAGTAAACTCTACAAAATACTCTGGACGATTTGTGATATGACGAGTAACTCCGTTATCAACACAGAAGGACGTTAAATCCATTTCAGCAGCACAGACTTCACCACAGATGGACATCAGGGACACATTGGCAGTCTCCATGTTTCCATTCACTGGTTTTTTCCTGCTCGGTCTTCCATCGGAAATCCACTTTCGGCAATCCTTCACCCAGTGTCCCCTTTTGTTGCAATAGTTGCAGACGTCTCCTTTCCTTAATTGCTTCAGGAATCTACCCTTGCCATCTTGCTTATGCCTGTCTTGGTTAGTAGCTGGCAAAGCTTCCTGAATGGTTCTTTCACTCCTTTCAGATTTTGCAAAATTCCTCTCAAACATGCACAGTTGATTTGTAAGTTCATCGAAAGTCCGGTCCTCATTTTTGGCTAACAACATCCAACTGGACTTAAACGTCTCAAAGCTGCTTGGCAAAATATTTAAAACTTTGCACACTAGCATTAGATTTGGTAGCTTGTTTTCACCTCTATCTTTGAGACCGTTGTTCAGCTCGTTCCACAGACTCCTGAGTTTAGCAATGTGTGTGGAAACATCATCGCAAAGTGACCAGTTAAAAGCAAAAAATTCTGTACAAATTTTGAATAGCTGATCTTTTGAAGTGGCTTCAAACTGCTGTTTTAGAGCTTCCCAAGCCTCACATGCAGTCTCTTTGTCCATTATTTTCTGATACACTGTATCAGTAACCGTACTTGCGATCATAGACTTGGCATAACTATTTGCCTTGCGGTAGAAATCACACTGTTGCTTGTGATCCTTGATTGCATCTGCATTTTCTGAGTTGAGCAAAGGTTCTGGCTTGACTAGCTTGCCCTCAATCACTTCTAGAGCTCCTTCATGGTAATCTAGCAAGTCTCTAATTTTTCTTTTCCAAATTGGCCAGTCAGATTCTCCAGTTAATAATTTAACGTGTCTTGTTAAATCTATTCTTTCTGGAATCGTTTGCTTGAGGTGAAACGAGTTCTTAATTATAATCACAAATACTGTCGAACTAGACACAAGTTTGGCTAAGCAATAGCAGTCTATCGTTAGCGGTATAGCTAAGCCTAATAGCGGTAGCAATTGCTTCCAAATGTAGTGAATCTATTATTCTATTAAAAAACTCATCGATCTACTTACTAGCACAGGTTCCAGCGAGTTGATGGCCCATAACCTGTTTGAATAATTATTTGAACGATGTTATTTAGCAGAGATAATCTAACGTTACTTTAGTGAAAAAAGAAAGAACCGTAACAAAAAAGAGATCATAATTAAAGCTAGCGAAAAACAGCACGAGCCACTTAAAAGATAGAACTAATACAAAAAAGTTACAGTTATAACAAAACACGTTAACACTTAGAATAACTAGTTACAACACAGCTAACTGTGCTAAAACACTACTCAAAGAAGTTTATTTACGCTATGGTCTACCTCGAAGGTTAATTAGCGATAACGGACCGCAATTTGTGAGCGCTGTCATGCAACAGAAGTGTCACCTGTTATTTATCACACAAGATCTCATACCAGTCTATCATCCACAAGCCAATCCATCAGAACGCAAAAACCGGGACTTGAAGCCCCAATCTTGCAATTTTAGTTGGAGAAGAACATACTGCCTGGGAAGACAAGCTTCCTTTGATCCGATTTGCAATGAATACTTCTACTTGTGACACCACCGGTCACACTGCTGCTTACCTACAGTTTGGCAGAGAGCTGAGAACAACGGACGATGTGGTTCATGACATAAGAGGAGTTATTGATAACGACAACTTCATACCCGAGATAACACCGTATCTCAAAAGATTTGCTTGTCTAACCACCCAGATAAAAGATAGAGTTGAAAATAAACAAGACAAACTAAATGAAAATTTTGATCGTCGTAGACGACCGATATACTTCAAACCTGGTGATCAAGTTTGGGTTACTATTCATCCCATCAGCAAAAATAAAAGAAGTCGAAAATTAATGCCCAAAAGAGAAGGACCATATGTAGTCCTCACAAATCGATCGCCGACAACATATGATATTGCCGACCCGGCCAGTCCAGACCAAACTCTTGGAACTTATCATGTGTCAGCATTAAAAACTTACTATGAACCCCAAGTAAAGAGAGACACTGGGCATGTAGCTCCCATAAGAAGAAGGGGTCGCCCTAGAAAAAAAAAATCCTGGCTCATCGTCAGGACGTCATCAGAGCCAGAGGGGGAGTCTGTAACGGAAACAACAACGCCCCCTAGCGGACTGACAAAAACTTTCGCAGTGTAACTCCAACCCTGGAGCAAGCAGCAGCTAGGCTGTAGTATGTGATAGTAAAAATGTCCCTGTCCCTTATATTTTGTGTGCGTGAAAGTCTTGTAACTTCTGTAGTGTATGTGTATGTAAATAAATTCAAATTAAGTGTTAGCTAGCCGTGTCAGCATACATCATTGCTACAAATCTATTTATTGTATCTCAAAATTGTCACTTATGCGGCTGCAATTGGGTCGGAGACACAAACCACCAGAACTAAACAGTCAACAGCTGCACTGGCTGGCAAGGGAGTATTGTATTTTACAAACATGCTTTTTATTGTAGGTAGAGAACATAATGCAGACAAACTACAATCTTTGTTTTGAAAATAAGTGGATAACTCAAAATCGGCAAAACGATGTCTAGTTTTCACTGTCTCAAAAAATTCATCATCACTGCTAGATGAATGTTGGTCATCATTAGTACAATCAGTAGGATTTCAGCTTCATTTTTGTGAGCACAGTATTTCTTTTCCACGATACGTTTGATATTTTCTCTTTGAAGAAATACGTTGACAGTATCCCAATCAGAATCAGTTATGACAGGATCAAACCAAGTACCGAGTTTGAACTTTGGGTGAAGAACACTGGCAGTCACTACGTTTTTATCAGTAAAAAAATGTTTAAATATATTTTTAACACCATGTGATAAAGAAATATTAAGCGGTTTACAATATTTAAAGGAGTACTTTGAGTTTGGTAATGTGTTACTGTAACTAAAATTACTTTATCGAAAATTATGTAACAAATTACCTGTAAAATTACTGGTTTTCAAATGTAACGAATTACCTATAAGATTACTATTAAAAGTAATTATTACAAGTAATGCGTTACTGCCCAACCTTGACTATCATGTTGTTTGGAAATATGAAAATTTCACTGTCAAAGATTCTGGAATACTGTTAGGTTTGCACCATTTTGAGTTGGTTGATTTTTGTGAAGCAAGGGCAAGATTTGGTAAAGCAATGCTTTTTCTTTCAAGTACATGGACATATACCCAGTTACAGGAATTGAATTTGCACTGCCTACAGATCATAGGCAGCTAGTGTGCATAGGACAAATCCACTGAAGTATGGTGACCCCACATCATTTCAGAAAAGATTCCATTTTGCAGCATTTTTGAAAAAATAGCCTCTGGTATGAATATGGTATTATAAATAGGTTTAACTGGCTTAATAAGCATAGATGATCTTTCCATCAGCAGAAATAATTTAATCAAGACATAAATCAAAACTTTAGATTGTTTTGGGAAAATTAACGGCTAGTGATGTTAAGCTGAAGTGCAAAAAAAAAATATTTTGCAATCAGTGGTACAGAATTGTTAGGTTGCTGAAAAGGAATTAATCCTACTTATGTGAAAGTTACAATTAACAATACCCCCAATCCAGATTTTAACAAATAAAACTCAACAGACACTTTAGGCATGTTAAATTTTTATGGGTATTTCATTAAAAACAAAAGTAATTTACTAAAGAACACTTGTTTCGTTTTCTTAGAAAAGATAAGCCATAGAAACAGGCAAAAGTTTACAAAAAAAACCCAAATAATTTAGCTAAAATTTCTAGGATAGGATACTGGAGCATTACAATTAAAAATTATTGTTTATCTTAACTTGTGATGCACCCCCTATGGATAAGGTGCTGTTTGAAGTCATTTTAAGCTGGAAGTGGTGGAAAAGCTTGTTATACTTGAACTTAACAGTGTGAAAAGGAATTATAGTTGGATAGCATTAGTGTCTTTAGTTATTATAGTTGGTGTAAAGAAATATAATCAATACTTAATGGGGAGAATATTTAAAATAGTAACTAATCATAAACCTTTATTGGGTTTATTCAATTCCAAAAAGAAATTCCATTGATTCCATTCCCACCTTGAGTTCTTCATTGGAACCTTTATAATCTTGATGAGCTCATCATGCATTATAAGCGGAAACATCCCAAGGTAAGAAAATTCAAATGCTGATGCTTTAAGTCATCTTCCGATACCCACTAAAATTTAGATTTCAGAAGTCTCATTCCCATTTGATATTTTTTAAAAAATAGAATTGTATAGTTTTAAATTTTGAAATAAATTGCTGTAGATAAGCCAAAAGATTCTATTTTACCTAGAATTTCATTTTTAATTTTAATGGATAACCTAATCAAAACTTAAAAATTTCAAAGCTTGTTATTTTTGTAAAGATGAATTAAGTGTTTATTTTGTGGGATAGTAGTTATAATTCAGAAGTATTTATATGTAAACATTTTCTAACTTTGTTGCATGCATGTCACCTGTGAATCACACATATGAAGGGTTTCGATCATAGATGTGACATTGAGATCATGTCACTTGATGTTGTTTGTAGGTATTTCTGTTCAGCAACGACTTATCACATGAGAGTAATACAAATTTACAATATTTAAAAAAATTAATAAATACATACTTTAGTGGAATGTTCTTTAATTGATGATACATTGTTCATGCATTCTACTTTCTTAAAGTATTCAGGCTCTCCAAAGTCATTTTCTTCAAGAAATAAGATATATACTTCATAAGAAATGTAGGGTGATGAAAGAATGCATTTTAAATGGGTTTCATTTCTTTTAAATCCAAAGCTAGCATGCTGGTATTCTAAATAAAGTCTCATAGTATCACTCCTCAATCTTAAGTAAGGTGCAATTTCAACGGGAAATTCCATATTGCAACCACCAGGTATAGGTCCTAAAATATTTTAAACTGTATCAAATGACAAATTCCAAAAGGCATAATTTAATTGAACAATGTTGATGTATTTTTGGAAAATTTTAAAACTAAAATTTGAAGAATAAAGAGTGCCTTGATATTTTTATAATAAAAAAATATCACAGTTCAAAAATTTAAAAGTTTTAACTCAGCTCTACGAAGTTCATTTTTTATATAGGAAATAACAATAGATAGGGATAAGTATTTGCTTAAGTTAAGTTACAAGAAACAAAAAAGAAAATTTACTTTTACAGATGAAATTTGGACATATATGCCCTCCAGGCAGTGGCGGATTTTAGGAGGGGGGATAGAGGAGATCGCTCTCCCTCAACAAACACCTGATGATTGACAACGTTTTTTCAAATAAATTATAAAATTAAAAATACATTAGGAGGAGACTTTGACCTTGCTCTCCCTTTCTCAGTTTATAAACTGTAATGTTTCTGGTCTTTAACTAGAGATTACACTGGTTACAGCACACACAGTAAACTTTCCCCCTCCCATACAAGGAGCCAAAATACGCCACTGCCTCCAGGTGAAGTTTCAAAGCCAAACTATTAGAAACATACATAACTACAGTGAAATTCAAACGTTTAACTTTCCTAGAGCCAAGAGCAGTTGAAGAAATAATTACTACTTATAAAATGTTCATGATGAAATAAATTGCATTGTGTATCACAGATTTGACATCTTAGTCCAATACAAACTATTTCATGAGCCAATATAAAAAAAAAATCCAATGCAGCATATATATATATATATACACACACAGTCCAGTCACATTAATGTGACCACCACCTACTTTCGACATCAACGTGAAATAACCAATCACAAAAGGTAGGTGGCAGCACATTGCAGTGGAGTGTATATAAAGGATGTCCTAGGGCATCGGAAAGCATTTCAATCGTTGGCGTAATCGTTAATGCAGAAACGTAGCGATTAATCCAACGTCCAAAAGGGCATGATTATTGGCTTTCGGGCTAAGGGTGGAAGCATTTTGGAAACGGCTAATTTTGTGAACTGTTTGCGTGCCGGCGTGGTAAAAGTATATCGTGCACGGAAAAATGGCACTATCCAAAATCAGACGCGTGGCACAACTGACCGCCCAGATGAACCAAGGGGCTACCAAGAGTGTATCCTCAACAATGGTTCAGCAAACGTTGCTGCGCATGGGCCTCCGCAGCAGACGCCTGGTTAATGCACCAATGCTAACTGCTGTTCATCGGCGACGAAGGCTGGAATTTGCACGCCAGTACTGTAACTGGACGTCCACAGAGTGGCGACAGGTGGCCTTTTCCGATGAATCACTTTTTATGTTCCATTGGACAGATGGATGTTGGTGTATACAGCGTGAAACGTCTGAAAGCAAACACCCTGCAATAATTGCCGGAAGGATCCAGGCTTGAAGAGGGAGCATTATGGTTTGGAGAATGTTTTCCTGGCATTCACTGGGTGCACTCATCATTGTGGAAAGCACGATGGATCAGCACAAGTACGCATCTGTACTTGCGGACCATGTCCACCTCTACATGCGAATTATTTTTCCTCAGAATGATGGTATCTACCAGCAGGACAATGCGAGGTGTCATACAGCTCACAGTGTATGTGCGTGGTTCGAAGAGCACCAGGATGAGTTTACCGTACTCCCCTGGCCAGCAAACTCACCGGATTTAAACCCAATCGAGAATCTGTGGGACCACCTCGATCGGGTTGTTCGCGCCATGGATCCTCAACCGCGTAATCTAGTGCAGCTGGCCACTGCACTGGAGTCGGCATGGCTCAACATCCCAGTGAACACCTTCAGAAACCTAATTGACTCTCTTCCTGCACGTCTCACAGCGGTCCGCTCTGCCAAAGGTGGTTATTCTGGCTTTTGACAAGTGGTCACATTAATGTGACTGGACTGTGTATATTAAGAGAGCAGTTGACAGTATAACTCAATCTTGATAAATTTTTAAGTTTGTTTCAATGATTGCATTCTAAATCTATTAACTAGCCACTGAATTTCCCGTGACAGTTTTTATCGAGGGGTCAGGTGTGACCACTGCTCGCTAATCCGCGGTGATTGCTATGCATTCCCATTTGGTTTGCTTAGCAAACCAACCTAACAGGCAATGCCTGAGGTGGCTGGTAATAAATAAATGCCAATAAAGAATGAGTCCCACCTCCACCCAACATGACACAAGTTGCAATTGAAGAATTATTTATTTAAAGAAAATCATATTTAAGGTATCGATCTGGTGTAAAATTTTCTGCAGATTTAAAAACCATTGAAAGTTTTACTCTATCTTTAACGATAATGAAGATAAGAAACCTCAAACAGTCTTTGCCTGTAACAAAGTTGAAATCCCTAGCAAGAATCAAACACTATGATGTCACTTTCCCCGAAAGAAAGGAGGGTGAAAAAACTAATAAATTAATTTTAAAACTCAGGCTTGACACAAGAATTGCAAATAATTACTACTATCTGTGTGCCAGATTTCATTATTGTTAGTGCCATAGATTCGTGAGAACACTGCTTACAAACAGACACGACACAGACAGAGAAACACTTCCTTTTATAATATTAGAGACGTTAGTTTCAATTTTAGGAATATCTATTAGAATCAATGATTTATCTCTACTATTATAAAAGAAAAAGTCTGTTTCACTATTCCTAGTGGCCTAAAAAATCTCTAGCACTTATAATAATGAAATTTGGCACATAGGTATTCAGAATTTTTGCTATTTTTTTGTCCAGCCCAGATTTTAAAATTCAATCTAGAACATTTAAAAATTAATTTAATGGAATTTAAATATTGTTTTTTTTTTAATAGCAACAGCATAAAAATATGACAGATTCTATATTTATTTTTTCAGTGCTTCTGTTTGATTTTGCGGAGGAACACTTTCAGCCAAAGAAAAATACAAATAAAAAAATCTGTAGACAAATTACACATTAGATCGATACCTAAAAATATGATTTTCTTTAAATAAATAATTTTTAAATTGAAACTTTTATATTTTATCTATTACGAACGCGACTACGAAGAATGACCTTTGTTTGATTCGAGAAATCACAGATTTCATTTCCTGCACTTAGCAAAACAAATAAAAAACATTTTTACTGGCATTGTTTAGTTCTTTTTTGTAAAATCGGGATCGTTAAAGATAAATTGAAAATTTCAATGGATTTGAATTCTGCGGAAATTTTACACCAGATACCTTCATTTGATATTCTTTTAATAAATAATATTTCAATTAAATATTTACATTTTTGCAAGAGATAGTGACATCATGCTGATTGGATCTCTTCGTAATTCAAATTTGGCCGAATTTGAGAATGACGAGGCCATTATGGCGTTGCCTGTGGTGTTGGTTTATGAAGCCAAACCATAGTTCATAATATTCATAATTTAGTTTGTAAAGCAAACCAAATGGGAATTCTTAGGTAATTCATTCAAATAGGCTATGAATTTCCATTTGGTTTGCAAAGCAAACCAACAACACAGGCAATGCCATGATAGCTGTTATCTAATAGGCTATGAATTCCCATTAGGCCCCAATGCTTCACAAACCAAATGGGAAATCATAGGTTAGCAAGCAGTGGTCACACCTGACCTCACAAAAAGAACTGTCACTGGCAACACCGTGCTGGCAACACAGTGGCTAGTTCAATATAAAACAAGTTATTTAATTTCTTACTCACAATTACAGCAAGAATTCAGTAATCTTTTTAATTCACACTTCACTTATGAGAACTCTGATAACACAAGAAAATATTCCGTACTCTTAATGATAATTACCACACATTACTTTTGATCAAACTTCTCATAGCGAATAATTTAAACAAAAGGATAATTTTATAATTAAGTAAAATTACCAAATGAATCTAAAGATGAAACTGTTATTAATACTTGAACATCCTTAGGACTTGAATTAGACAGCCAAACTTGCTTTTCTGATTCTGAATTTTGCAATTTCACAGCAATCCCAGTGTTTTGACCAGTAACACTGTTATGAATCATAGCTTTAGGTTGATCTGATATAGTTAGGTTTTCTATTTGGGAATGAGCTTGGTATATCAATACACTGACACTTGAAGGAATATATACAGCATTTATGATAATAGTGTTATTCTTTGAGATAGTGATGATTTTACTAGCTTCACCAGTTTTCAAATCTATACTAATACTACTCTGACCTGCATTCAAGCCTGAAACACAAGATAAAAAGTCAATATAATAACGAAAATCAAATATGACAGTATATTCACTGATATATAAATAAAATTTCTAAAGAACATAAAGAAATAATTCACTAAGTCTGTTGTGCAAGCCCCCATTTGTAGTTTAGACTCCAGTATTTGGATAGATAATTGGTTCCCAAATAAAATTTAAATGTCTATTTGAAGTATCATATTTTTGAAAGGTCGGTTGGGTTTATGGTGCAAAGTTCAACACAGGACAGACAATGCCAAGTAATGGGCCTACACAAATAAGGAAAGTTTTATTGACAAAGAAGAGAGGGAGACACACACTGGGAGGAATACAACCTGCACCAACTGCAACTCACTGTTTGATAACTCAGTGGGCAAATACACTGAGCCACGACAGCTTCTATTTTTGAATGGGCAACACTTGCATAAAACACAAGTGTTAAATTATAAGGGGAAAAATCATGTGTAATGACAACATCTATGTGGGAAATTTTACAAAACGTGGTAAAAGCCTGTCCTAAATATACATTCTTAAATAGATAATCAATAAGGCAAAGAAAAAATACATTTTGGTATGTAGTGGAAAAACATTGTATTGACAGTACTTGTAGTCTTGGGTTTCTTAATTTTTAAACTCATCTAAGCAGCTTTTGACAAAAACTACAGCAATAAATCTCGTACACAAATTCAAATTGGATTAGTTTTCCTTTGTAAACCTATTTCGCACAGTTTTATTATTATTTTTGTTGTAAAAGGTTTTGCTTTTAAATTTAGAAAGCAGACTGTGTATATTAGTGTGGGATAAAAAAAAATCCAATTTCTATGAAACAAATTCTTATTTTGGCAGTTGAAATTTTCGAATTCTGGACCTTTGGCAGGCTTGTAAGACACCCCCTGATATTAATCCAGCCAAAGTTTTCTAAAAATGGTCAGTGTTAAAGAAACCTAAAGCCAATGGTTTTCAGTCACAGAAACTCTTAAACATTATAAGAGGTTCAATTCATGTCAAACATTAAAAACAATCTTAGTTCATTTTCAGTAGAAATGGCCTCATACAGTGGGCTTGTCTGGATGACTTAAAAATCCTAATAAGAGTTTATTCAATTATCTCTCTACCCAATTTTGTGATACAGTGTTTTTATTTTTATGCATTTAGAAGATAATTTTTGATTATTCTCTTGGAGAATATTTTACAAGATTATTATCAAGAAATTTACATCTCTAATTACCATAAAATAATTGCGGAAAAAAGTACATGTTGTGTATTTCTGAATTAACAGGAAGTATGTTTAGAAGAGGGAACATATTTTTATTGAAAGATTTTAAGTCTTATAAATATACAAGAAAACACTTCGAAGTATTTCCTAAAATGCATTTTTCATGTGTCGTGTAGTCCTTACAGAAATATAATCTCACAAACAGTGTGCAGAAATGAATATTTTCAGTTTTGTTTGTTAGACATTGAAAGCACTCCAAAAGATGTCAAATACAGGCATAAGAATGCAAAATTTCAAAAAGGAGGAAAAAAAATGTGAAATTAAATACACGCGAGTCAGGTCTGTGCACAGGATTTTGCAATAGTAAAAATTAACATTGGCCCAGAGCTATAATAGATTTATGAATTTATATATAATTAATGGTAGACCATACATCAGGAAAAACGGTGAATTACAAGCACATGCTAAGTATCGACTATCCGAAATAACAACATCAAGGTAGGTGTCTTTCTATGTTAAAAAAAGTTACTGCCATTGCAGGATTGAAAACTCTCTTTTTTTCGCTCGATTCTTAGATGGTTTCCTGAGAAAGTACAGATAAGAAAATTACGAAACTAATATGGTTTGTTTAAAATTGTACAGGGAACAAGATGAAAAAGATTTTTTCCCAGTGCGGCTATTAGTTTAGGGCGCATTAAGTGTTAAGTCGAAAATGCATTAAGTTCAATTAGTCAAATGCATTAAGTTGAAAAAAGCGAAATTTCTAACGCAAGTGAACAAAAGATGTACAAATTTTCAGTCTTCAGCTGTGATTTTTTTAAGAGTACCTCTAAATGTGAACTTTTGCACAACACTGAGTTTTTTTTAGAACTTTCAATTTGTGGTTCCTGATAATGTTTTTTCAACCCTCTGAATGTTAAACCGCCCAAAAAGGTTTTACGTCCAAACAACCGCTCGTTGGCACAAAACTCATCAGCGTATCTTCCCCTCTGCCGGTGAGGAGGGTAATCAGTCAACCCCACTTTACAAAAGTATCTTGAACATCTACCTGTCACCTTAAGCAATCATCAGGTGTCAGGGGGTCATTTTCTAACTATGCAGATCAGCTTCTTCAGTCTGTCTGCGGATTGGATAAACTTCTGAGAGATTTTTTGCTTTTAAAATGCCTGGGTACAGAAGAACTTTGACTCGAGAAGAGATAAAAAAAAATCCTCTTTAATGATACAGATTAATCAGATTTCGATATGAGTGATGAAGATGACAAATTGGAATTGCCAACTAAACTAAGGAATTGGGAAACAATTCGATAAGTGTGGATAGTGAATCCGAAGACGAAGATATTTCTGGAATTCCTCTAACTGAAAATATTGACGGTACCATTGAATGGGATTCAGAAGTGGTTGAGAACAAAAGCATACACGTCACCCAATTTAATAATTTTTCTGGTCCCGTTCTTATGTTACCATCTGGCTCTTCAGCGTTGGACTACCTAAAGTTATTAATGACTAGCAAAATACCCGACCTTACTCGGTTTGAATTCGTTTACTCTAGATTGAAGAGATAATCAAAATATATAATGACTTACGTTTTTTGTAGAGTAAAAATTTATTTTAACACCTTTCGCCATCTTTATATTTTCTACAACTTACTTTGGACATAAATCCTACACATGCATATCCATTCATGTAATACATTTCACATACATCGCACAATTGCTGTATGACAAAGCTCAAAAAGACGAAAGGTGATACTAAGGTTACTACTATAAAAGACGATTTATAGGAAGATTTGGAATTCCCTTTCTTAAGTTGTTATCATGTGCAACTCAATTAATTAAAATTACGATTTACGGCGAGTGCTCTCGCACTCATAGTCAACAAAACAATATTTTTTTACCTGTGGCACTCTTGCCTCCGGTATGCGACATTGTGAAATTTTGCAATCTTCTCCTGTCATTACTACAACGAATTTTTTAATGTTGGAAAAAGTTCTAGTTTGGATTTTTAAACATTATTATTATTTCAATAACGACATTATTCTTTAAATAACGGCATTATTCTTTAAATAATGGCATTATTCTTTAAATAACGGCATAACTACACTCAAAATTTACTGAAAATTTATACTCACTTACCTAACATTTTCAAGTCTAATACTTTGTGGTGCTGTTGGGTGTGATGAGAAGGAAAACACATTTATTAAAATAATAAATATTTAAAACAGGAAACAGCGAAGTAAAACAAAATAAAAGATGTCGTAAAAAATTGTTCCAAAGATATTAATTTGTGATTCAATTTTATCTCTTGATCTCGCACAGTTGCCACAACTTACAACTAAAAGTGTACAAAATTTATAAATGTAAAATTAATTCAGAGCGAAAGAACCCAGAAAAAATATCACTGCTCGCGCGATCTTGTTCATTCTCGTTTCATTAAAAAATATCGTCTGTCCCAAATTTTCGGAAATCGTTTTCATTGCGCAAAGAATAAAAATAAGACTCGAAATAAATGACGTATCAGAAATGAAATTCCATAAAAAAAATAATTTTTTGAAGAATAATTACTTTTTCAGCAGTACTGGTAAAGCAATCGAATTAATCGTAATATTCAATAGACATTCCAATTTTTCCAAAACTACCAAATTATGGTTGATTTTAGTATACTTACTCAGGTGTTTTAGCATGAAACTCGTCTAAATATAACAATAAAGAAATGTTTAATATTGCATTCACTAAATTATTAGATAATGTATAAAATAAAATACAAAGCAATCAAATATCTGGAATACAATTCATGTGATGCCTACACAAACACACAAACACAAAATCGAGCATAGAACAGAAAGACGGACAGACAGACTTTCGCAACCAATTCCACTCACTAAATCAAGATAAGTACTCTCTGTATGCAAATTTCCATGAAAATATCTTAAACCGCGTGGACGTGTATAGGGCACAACATACAGACACCAAACGAGAAAAAGGCGGATTCGGCATCAGAAGGGTCCAAAACGGATAGAAAACTTGAAATGCGTCAAAAATATTGAATGTACAAACAAACACTCCATTCTTATTTATATAGATTGATGAGATATGTGAATGCATCAGGATTAACACCAATGAGTATGCAGACTTTTGCACCAAAATGCGAGGATGTGCTGATGAGAGATGGGAACGTATTGCGAGCATCAAAGAACTGTGGAATATCTTAACAGTTCTGCTTGTAATGAGTATTGTACGTTTGCCTAGAATCACTGAATACTGGTCTAAAAACGAAACACTTGGAAATACAAGGGTGAAAATGAGGATGAGTAAAAATAGATTTAAACGCATTAAGTACTATTTACATATATCTAGGGCAACTTTTTGCAACAAATGCAACTTTTTTCACTCGTTCTACGTTGCATGTAAAGTAGTAAAACCTAAATTCCTCCTACATGGGGTGTATTGTAAGTGAGTTATAACCGCAACATAAATGCAACTTTCTGCATAAATGCAACTTTTTGTATAAATGCAACCTTTTAAAATTAAGCTTCAAATTAATTCATATGAAATTACTATTTAAATTTTTGCCCTCTGAATCAACCCTTCGATCATGTGAGATCATATACACGAGTGTGTATGATCTCACGAACGTAGAAGTACTACGGATTAAACAAGAAGTTCATGGAAAGAAGGTGTTCGTCTTAACAGAGACGAAAGTGAAATAAATGGCAAGAAGTACTTTAACACATTATTTAGCACTCTTTTGATGGTTTTTGCTGCACTGTATTTAATGATGTATTATAATATTGTTGTACATGACTAAAATTACCAGATTTTAAAGATCAGATTTTTAATTATTAGATTTTAGTGCATCAAAAATAAATGCAACTTTATTTCCATAAATGCAACTTTAGAGAATGATAAATGCAACTTTTCCCATTTTTACTGCAACAAAAAAGTTGCCCTACACATATCTGATAGGAAATACGAACTTCAGAAGGAAAGTGAAAATTTCAATTTCACACAAAAAGTAGAGCCATTACAAACATACTTGCGAAAAAAAAATTCCGAACATTTTAAGCCATTCATTTAATTTATTAAGCCAGAACATTTAATTTCATACACTCACTTATCAGTTGATGAAGCAATCGTTAAATTTAAGGGACGTTTGGGCAATATACAATATATGCCCTTAAAATCAGCAAAACCAGGGATCAAAATTTGGATGGTGTGTATACCTTAATTAGGATACACTATGTCCTTTGAAATGTACTGTGGAAAAAAAGACAACACCACAAGATCAACAAATGGATTGGGATATGATGTTGTAATGCATCTAGTAAAAGACATAGCTCATAAAAGCCACACAATATACTTTGATCGCTTTTTCAGTAGCATCATACTGATGAGAGATCTTCTAAAAATTGGAATATATTCTTGTGGAACTGTGATGGGAAACAGAAAAAATTTGCCCAATGAATTAAAAAATTTAAAGTTAAATGTGAATTATGAAATCAAATGATTTCAGTGCAAGAACTTTCCGAACATGCTGCGTACAACCTGGGTAGACAAAAAACAGATACAGCTTTTATCTACAAAAGCTAAAAATGAGAGTTGCTTGGTTACTAGAAGGAAAGGATCAGAAAAAAATTTAGTACAGTCCCCTGTAGCTTTCGTGGATTGTAATAAACATACGGGAGGAGTTGATTTGGCTGACCAACGCAGAAAATATTTTTCAGTAGTTAGGAAATCATCTAAATGGTGGTGGTATGTGTATTTCTTACTACTTGACACTGCCATTAGCAATGCCTACACATTTTGCACAAAACAACCAACTCTTCAACCATAAAGCAATAATTTCAACTCTGATTTCAAGTTAGAACCTTTAGACAAACCTTTACTTCTTCTAAACACACGGTGAGCATACAAATCTTGAATACATGGTTTTGCTGTGAAGCCCATTTTTGAAGGTTTTTTTATTTTGTGGATGCATTAGGGGGCAATGCATCTTAGAAATGTTTGGATAAATCATATAATAGTTTCATTTGTTAATGCTACATCACATCATCAATGGATGAAAAAAACCATGAGCTTTGCATATTTTCTGTTTGCATGATAAATGTTTCTGCGAAATTTCTAAAATATTTTCTTTCTTCATGCTTATAATATTTATATTTTGTTTATATATTGTTGTCAGAGTGGCCGAGCGATGTCTACTTTGCAAGACAATATGAGTAGTTGTGGCTAAGAACAGAGGGACACTGCTTACCAAATTTAGACATACACATTTATTTTGTACAACATTAAATGAAGTTTTCGATATATACACCGCACCATCCGGTGCCTAAAAAAAGACGTCTACTCCAAGACCGCCGGTTCCATCGTTTCTTTCGAACTACCCTGTCGTTTTCACTCCCTTCTTTTCGTCCCCCGGGGTCGGGGCCAACCACCGAACACTCCGTGGGGGAGTAAATGTTGACTGAGAGAGGAATAGAACAGGAGCCACAAGAACTACCGTTCTTATACATGTCCGTGACAACTGTCCGAAGATCGTAACAATTGTTTTTATTTGATCATGCACGCAGCTCATTCTAATCTTAACCTCATGCCATAAAATCAAAATAACCAACTCTAGATAACAGTTAAGGACAAATTGAAAATGAAAACTTTTGATCGATCAGATGTATCAAAGAGAATTCTATAATTCTTGCTATAAAAGCAAATATACCTTAAAAAGAATTCAATAATTCGTGCTATAATTTTAAAAACACAATTTCCCACTCTACTTATTCTTACCCCATGTTTGGTTTTGGGGCAGTAGAGAATATATCGGCCTGGTTCCTTAGAACCGAGTGCTCAATGGGCATTTGTTTCCAGTAAATTCTTCTACCTTACCCGTGAGTACCTTCTGAATTTGACAAAAAATAAATATTGAACAGAAAATATTCTTTTCAAGTCCTTAAAACGACCCCATCAAGGTGGTCTCACATTTTCATCAGTCTACGACAACGACTAGTTGGTTTACATGCCACAAGGAGTAATGAGTATAGCACATATACATATTTAATTCCATTATTACTTACCAGTTCATTATTAATATATTATGGGTTTGCTTGTACATTTCTGAAGTTGGGTATTTGTAAATATATGGATACTTGGGAAATTAAAACTTCCTACACAAGGAAAAAACTTAGGGGCCCGCCCGAAAATTTGGTCGGGGGGCCCGGGAAATTTATGGGCGGCCCTGTTGCCTATCTTGGTGTTTTTAGGAAAACCTGTATATTTTAAAAAGTTCTCACAACCTAGTAAAACTTTTATTTCAAGGATATAATTTCGGCATAATTTTAGTAATACTTCAGTGATGTATCAAGATGCTTTTGGTCTACAATTTTAAAAGAAACCATTATCAAAAATTCACGTTGCTTTGAGATCTTATTTATAAGGAGGAATTATTGAAAAATAATTAGTATTTTTATCACTTTGTATTATATTTCCGAAAACCATTTTTAAACATCAATTTCAAAGTAAAAGATATATTATTACTTTAAAAATATCACACAAATTTTGATATGTTGCTTTAAAAATAAGGTTAAAAATTGCAAATTAATTGCCGAGAGATAACACAACAGGAAAAAGTATAACTTATATATTCTAGTTGCAAGAGATTTGAAATAAGAGATAAGAAGGAAATAAGGGGAAATCATAAATAAATTGCTGTTTTAAAACAATTAATGAACAAATATGTATTTAAAATTATTCGTACAGCATAATGTGTGTTTATTTAAAATTGAAAAATATTTTCATTGTTTTATTATAAGTAATTTCCCTCATTGCTTTACACATTTCCGCTATATTTCACCAAAAGAAAAGTATTCCTATGAATACAAAAATATGTACTTTCTAACAATTTCGTAATTCCCGATAATTTTTTTCTTTGCGAGATTAAAAGATGTTGTGTAATGTTATAAGTAGGGCAACTTTTTGCAACAAATGCAACTTTTTTTCACGCGTTCTACGCTGCATGTAAAGTGCTAAAACCAAAATTCCTCTTTCATGGGGTGTATTGTAAATGAGTTATAACCGCAACATAAATGCAACTTTTTCCATGATTGCAACTTTTTAAATAAATGCAACCATCTGCAACTTTTTAAAATTTAGCTTAAAATTAAATAAGCAACTATTTAATTTTGCAAATTTAGTTCAAAATTAAATAGGCAACTATTTAATAACTATTTTGTAAAGTGATATTTCCGAATGTATATACATACAGACAATGCAGATTATTGGAATGCAAAACTTTGTTAACCCAGAGGTGCCAAAACGTTTGCTGAAAATCAAAAGCAGCTTCGCATGTTTGATTCGTCTCATAGAAAAATCGAATTAAAGAGTACAACATCAAGACGGCGAATGAAGATATCAGATCGATGGACTTTAAAGAAAATCTTTGCAACCTTAAAGCATATCTTAAAAAACGATTTGAAAAAATAATGACCTGACTGTTATTGCTACACTTTCCCGAGATGATTTCCCCTAAGTCAATATCTGCTGCTGCAACAACGTTAGGCAACATATGTCTCTGTTGAGCTCAGTTTTTCAATGTTAAAGAGATTACTGGCCAAGGATCAGCCATTTAACAACACCAAAGTTCTTATGAATTTAATTATGAATAATAATACTTTCAAATACCACTAAAATTGTCAATAAATTCTGATTTTTTTATGTTTTACGAATAATTTATTTTAGATTTTAGTGTATCAAAAATAAATGCAACTTTATTCCCATAAATGCAACTTTAAGGAATGATAAATGCAACTTTTCCCATTTTTACTGCATCAAAAAAGTTGCCCTAGTTATAAGTTGAAAAGAGCACTTTCTGTATGACCCCCCTCATTAAAACAAGCGGAAGGTTCGTATCTGGGGTACGGTCTTCTGAAGATGAGTAAAAGGGGGAAAGAAATAGTTAGCTATCATACTACTGATAGTCGGGCATTTTGGGTTTCTGAGGACGTGATCTTCAGACCCGTTTGGCTGTTAGAGGGTTAATTCAGGACATTTTTGTTATTTTTTTAATAAAAAACTGTCATATCTATATCTTATTACTATTAGTTTTTAAATTTGAATACATTGCAGGAAACCTTAGAACGTACTCTTTCTGACAGTACAATTATTTTTTTAAATTGGTTCACAAATAAGTTCGATGCGATGAAAAGTATAATTTTGTGATAGTATACAAATTGTTTCTCACAGACGACCTTTATGAAACCGAGGCTCACGGGAATGAAAGCCTCGATAAAACTCCCTGTGACATCAGTGAACGGAGGCGAGCAGGGGATGGAGGTTTCGCAGTCGCAGGAGATTGACTCTGCGAAAAGGGTGTTGGTTTGCGAAGCCAACTAAATGGGATCTTTGAAAGGGGTGTTGGTTTGCAAAGCAAACGGGATTTCGTAGAAATCCCCAGGGGTTGACGAGCAGGGGCGGGCCCCTTTGTAGACATGGGCGATGTTCACATTTTTACATCACGATACATCAGTATTCTAGCGTCACAATATATTGTGATGTTGACGATGCATTTTATACATACCTTGTGTTTATTCCTTTTTATATACATCACTACATATATATAATTTTTTTTCTTTGCTATAAAAAATCATGGTAGGAAAAAAATAACAAATAAAGATCTTCGTTGTAAATTTAAGAAACACGCATGATTTAAAACAAGATTTTGCATATATATGTGTGTACCACACACCATATATGCTAAAGTTTAGAAAGAGAAAAACTTAATCATAAATAGAAATAAAGGGGCATTTAATTCCTCTAAGTAATGATAACGGCATATATGACCTAGATTGACCACATAAGTTCGCAACAAAAAAAGGATGCAAACGGATTGATTGTAACATCAAGAAACAAAATGGGTTTACGGAATTCAACTTAAAATGTGCAAAATCATTTTTGTTTTAAAATTATACTGAATTTCAATTTGACAACAAAAAAATTCTGGAAACGAAAGTCATCTTCAGGATAGAAATAGTTTTGAGAAATTCCTCATTAATTAAAAACAAATGAAAACAGACCGTTAAATTCCCAGATTTTACAAAATTATTTTGTTCTTTTGTACTCTTAAGAAAAAATAACATTGATTATTAAAAAAAATGTAATATAATGACCTAGATAAATTAAGCAAGTAGAGTAGAATTATTCGCTCCCTTGCAGTTTGAAACTTTAATTTTCAATCTTTATATGTGTGACCTGTAACTTTATTCCCAAAAAATAATCAGTGCAAAAATTGTAAAATTAACTGTCACAAAAGATTCTCATTAGTAGGCCTTTCATCGCTGCATCAAAAAGCTACGTACAGTGGTGGAAAATCGCACACACACATGCGCATAAATAAACATCGAAATTGTTGTGTCGGTCTAAACCAAAACCAAATTTCCCCCAAAATGATGCTAAAAAAACACAAAATTTTGGCTGGAAATACTGATAAGGCAACTAAGATATCACTCATGTGTAATGTGAACATATGTCCCGTTTTGAGCCGTCCTGTTTTTAGGTCGGCTGTCCCGTTGTCCCCAAGCTCAGCTTCGGGAAGTCGAAATGTCCAGTTTTCAGAAAGTGATCAACCCACAGTAACAATTTCAAAAAGAGGTGCTAAAAAAATCAGACGGACCTCATCTTTTTGTAAGTATTTATTGTAGATAATTCCGGAAAATGTCAAGCAAAAAAAATTATTGCAATCGTTTTTACGATCAACAATTTGTTATTGAGAAAGACAGAGAATGACTTTTTTCTCTTTTTGACAGAAGAAAACGAGATGATATTGGTTACTTTCGCAACGTTATACGCTTTCAAAAGGCGAACTGTCACTTACGGGTGCCTTGGCCAATTCGGCTTGGCGTACTTTTATTCGGGACAACAAATTGGCCTGGTTTTGTCAACAAACGAGTGCGTCAGTGCATTTATTCAAATGCTATTGATTGAATATTTAAATTTAGTACTTGTAATTACTTTAGGTGTCTAGAATTTTGGAATTCACATTGTAAAAGAACAGGTTGTTACTTTTTCCCCATCGTTAGTCAGAAGCTCGCTCCTTGATTAAGAGTACATGTAGACAGCTCGTGCATCTTTCTTGACAATTGATTGTTTTTTTATCGACGTGTTATTATAGTCAATTTAAATTTCTAGAACGTGGAACCCTCATTTCAACAATGCCTAAACATAAGTGCACTTATAATGTTAATTTATAAACTAAGAATCCCTGTTTATAAAACACAAAAGTAAATTTTAAGAAATACTGTCAAAAATTGCATTCTTATTTAAAATCATCACCAAATATACATGAGCAAATATAAGACCACATAAATTATTTATTTTCATGTGTTCATTCCTGTTCGTTTTATTAATAAATAAAAACTATAAAGAAATATGTGTTTTCTAGAATATTCATACTATTACCTAAAATTAGTAGATGTCCCGTTTTGAGGAAAAAAATAAATGGTCACGCTAATCATACGCTATGAAAGCATCGAATTGTCAGCGCTAAGCAACAACATCGTGACACCGGTAAACCGGGTGATCAGGGAAAATTGCGATGGTATATCATCTTTAGCTTACCTTTCCAGTTAGTTAGAATCGACAAAGCTCTTCACTCATTTTGCTATCTAAGCTTTTATTTCTCAATACTACTTTAAAACACATCAAATTGTGATTAAATACTTAAACTGAAAATTAAAGATGAATTGAATATTTCCAATAATCGTTAACTACCGTTTACAGAATAGTTTGAGAAATACTCCTGGAATATGGTATTTCCCATAACCCAAGATTGAAATGATGCAATTTGTAAATTTTAATAAAAAGGAAAAAATATGCAAGAAAGTAATACCACTATACTTTAAATATGATGTTTTGTGTTTGGGCAAACAAGATGTGCTCTGTGAATAACTGAAATTTAATACAATTAATCCAAATGCATCTCAAAACTGTGCATGTGCTAACAAAGAAAATTCAGAACAAAAAGCATCTTAACAGGTTTTTGTGTTAGTATTTTTTTTGCCCAAATCCATAATTGCTTTACAGTAAAAGTATGTTTAAAAAAGTACAATTTGAATTTCTTAGCTTATTAACTAGGGATTTTTCTAACTTTACAACTGAAGGCCACAGTAGCCAAGTTGGAGGAACAACGGATTAGCAACTTGAAGGTCGGGAGTTCAAAACTTGGTCGAGTCAAACACAGTGATGTACGCAATGGCTGGTCCATGTTAAATCTGTAGGGGCCACCTTAGCATGGTAGATAGTAGCTCATTAACGTCGCTCTGGTGCAACACAGCAGTATATGGGGGATGGTCCAGGAACCAAACCAAAGGGAAACATCCAAGGACGCCACATAAATTTGAGCCACTGTCGTGATGTGGAAGTTTAGTAGGTGAAGTGCCAGGTCAGGTGTTGAACTCATCACTTGAAAATTACAAGGAATTGTCTGTGGATCTTTCCCTTTAGAATGGATCCAGGACTTTCGCCAATAGAACGTTGTGTTGCTGTATGGCGACGTTAACTGCGTACCTACCTTTACAATTGAGTTAATTTTCATCAGGATTTAAAAATGAGTGACAAGAAAAATTTAATTTCCTACTTCAATGAAGAATGCTATTTAATTTACATATGCTATTTTCTGAAATTGATTGGAAATTATGAAATTATTGTAGTTGAAAACAGAAATGGATAAGTGCAAAATGCTCTTTTGATCTGACACTTTGTTCAGTGTTAAAGCTGACAAACAAATTTTTTCTTTTCCAACCAAACGTGAAAAACAGACGACGAAATACCTGCAGAAAAATTTGTCAAACATAGATATAGGACGAGAAAAATTCTCGTCATTCCAGAAGACACTTGAGGATGCATCACGCTTTCAGGAGCATTTGTTTATTTACTTTATACTGAATTTAAATCAGGTTTGATTGTTACTCCCCGCAATTTCGCAACCGTTGATTGGTCAAAAATTTAATGTTGGTAGGTATCTAAATTTAGTCAAAATGGAGCAATTCAAAGACTATTGGCGACGGTACGGGATTAATCCTCGAAGGGAAAGATTAGAGAACGCCACTACGTAATTTTGAACTACGGTCAGATGACGAGATCACACCTAAGCTGGTAACCTATTCATCGAACTTCCACTTTACGCCAACGTTAGGACATTTGAAGCCCCGACAGATTTAACATAATATTGTTGTATTGAGGTAATTTTTTTCATTTAATTCACTTTTATTTTTAATATTAATTAATTCGTCAATTTGTTTTTCGTATTTATTTTGACAAGTGAAAGTTTTTAACTTATCATCTGGCAACTTTATGGTTCGTTTCAGACGAAACAAAACCAACATTCCGAAACCGCGAATTTTAGTTTGAATTTATGATACATTAATTTCAAGGAAGTATGAGTTTCAGAGAAAGACCGGAGTTTTTTAAGAAACTTAGAAAAACTACTAAAAGCATCAGTAACGATGTAACCGAGCTTAAAAATGCTCTCAAAGTTCCGCCGACTGATGACACCCTAGTCTATGCGAAATGCGGTGAACTTCTTGATAAAGTTAAGGAGATGAAGGTTTGTATTCCGGTTTTTCGCTTCAGTACAAGATTTTAAATATGACTTTATTGCGTTCACTGTTATGTTTGCTTAGAGTTTTCTTGGACTTTGTACTGTATAATTCGTATTAATTCTTTTGTCTTGCAAAAAATGTTTGACGAGAGTATACATTTAGAAACTGTAAAGATATATTTCAGTTATTTATATTAAAAACACTGGATGGTCTTTGACTAAGAAATTCTCAAAATGTACTACACAGAGAAACCAAAACGAGGGTGACACTGGACCATATCCATGTGGCACCCGGTACATTGGTTTATACTCATGGAAACTAACAGTGATTGTATCTCGCTGGCAGGCCTTGCGTTATACGTTGTGACTTATCTAAAAATATTTCCTCCCAATACATTGGTTTATACACATGGAAGCCAACAGTGATTGTGTCTTGCCGGCAGGCGAGGATCTTGCGTTAGAGGCTATGACTTACCGTATGTTTCCGAATATAAGCCGATCTGTGTATAAGCTGAGGGTGCATTTTTTCTTCAAAAATTTACCCAAAATTCAAAATTTGTTTCTTAGCCGAGATAAAAAATAAATTATTTTTTTGTGACGCTAAAACATAACACGATGAGGGCATAAATGTCGCCAATAACGTAAAACAGGTGGAATATTTTCAAATCAAATCGCTGTAAAAGTAAAATGACACTCTGCATTGATCACAGTTTTAACCTGCTAATGATTTTCCCCAGTGTCCAGATGGTCCAGCTCCTGATATCAGACCTCTGATGGTGGGGTATAATTGATAGGTGATGATGTATGGGACATTAGGATTCAAAAGGAAAAGGAGATTCATTATTGCTCTCAGTATGCTTGTCTAATTTGTACTCTTTCCACGCTATTACACAGATGACTGCTAATGATCTTCCCCAGTATGCCAGACCTCTGACTGGGTGATTGACAGATGACCAGTTCAACAATAGTCAAGGAGAGTTGCTGGGGCTTGGAAATTTTTCCCAATGAGTGAAGCTAAATTTTACGAACTATTCGGAAACTCGGATTCAGACATGAGATTTGTATGACTTATTTTCAAATCTCGTGTCGGAATCTCGTCTCTTTCTGCTTAAAGGCTGCATTCCAAACATAACTTAAGATTTTTAAAATTGCAACAGGATTCGGATCCGAGTCGGATGGCATGAAGTAAAAAAGTAGGGATGCTTTCCCAACACCCGTTGGACTTGCTATCCACTGGACGGAGATCCGAATCCAACAGCTGTATCAAAAAATGTTCCCTTTCCAATTGTTATTTTTATGTGCTAGTTAATTACGGTAATCAATTATTATTTTGTGTGCTATATTTGGTGATATGTAGCGATTTATCGCTTTCGCCCGTCTAACGGAAAAGTACCTTCGTTTTTTACGAAATTAGCTGATCCAGATATAAGCCTCCCCCCACTTTAGCTTTAGAAAAAGTTCTCATTTTATACAAGGAAATATACGGTGTCTATAAAAAAACTCTTAATTTTAACTGTTATACATTTTTCAGGAGTTAGTGTCATTTTGCTGTGTTTTTTATTTTACTTAAATTACTAAACATCTATGGACTGATGTTGAAAGTACAGTCGAACTCGCTTTTAACAAGCACGAAGGGACCGCAATATTTGCTCGTAAAAACAGGTTCGTGAAAAAAATCATAAAAGTTCATACAAGCTCTTACTGTATTATATATATACATACTTTATTTATTTTTATTTTTGTACAGTACAAAAGAAGTTTGTTAATTTGCTTTGAACTGTCTTATTGTCTCTTTCTTGTGTTATTGTTCATCAGAGAAGACTCATGGCCTGAAAACATCGTCATTTGCTCCCCTGGCTTCAAAAAAAGTTAGAAGTTTTTTTGCACACTCAAAAGCCATTGAGTATGTTGGAGGCAGTTCAGCTTGAAATTCTTCACATTCATCATCATCGTCGCTTTCATTATTATTTTCATCTGCTTTTGCTTGAATTTCAGCTACAATATCCTCTTGAGTAGGTATCTCGGAAGTGATAACATTGGCCCCATCAACAGATACATAATTTTCAAATTCTTCTCTACTCATTTCAAAATTTTCCAAGTCTAGTTCTTCCACAGTGATTTGCCCCTCTTAAGAAATGTCCAATCCAGCCTTCCAGAAGCAATTGGTAATGCATGTCAATGTAACGTTTTCCCATGCGTCGCTCATTAAACGTATCGCTTCGAGTACGTTTACATTAGCATTTGACGTTGTTCCTATTTTTTCTCTTCTATCGAGAAACATAAAAAAACAAGTGCTTTCGAAAGTTTGATTTAAAACTTCTGATGACCACTTGGTCCATAAGCTAGATAGCACGTGTAGAATGTAGTTCTAATAAAGGATTAGCTGAGCTGGAGAGGTAGAAGTCAATAGAAATTTTGTGAATCAAAAAAATATTGCTCCAATAACTGGGGTTTGCTCGTTAAAAGCGAGTTATGCTCCCGTAGACTGAACATCGTATAAACCAAGTATTTCCGATTTCCTCGTTAAATCCAGGTTCTCATTAAATCGGGGCTCATTATAAGCAAGTTGTACTGTAACATTTGATAGAATTTAAATATTGTGCATTTGATGTATCCACTTTTTTACAAACCTTGGCCATGGTTCTAATTATAAAGCTATTGATTTTATACACGATAAAAGTTTAAAATATCTTTCAGTTTTAGTATTGATAAATACTGCTAGAATCATTAAGCAATATTAAAATTTTTTTTATTTAGATATCTGAGAATTAAATTTCGCTGTTTTTACTGATTCTGAATGTTTCAATATTGTTTCGTCGTGATTCTATCTGACTTGTTTAATTTGTATCTTTATTTGCAGAAAGAATCTCTTAAAGTACTTAAAGATATGAAACCAAAATTAGCTATTAGCAGAAACTATTATATTGATGTTGAAGAGCTTATTTGTGAAATAGATGATGAAGTCATTGGGACTGAACGGGATTTAGAACATTTTGGTTATCAGCGAAGTAAGTTTTTCTCTCTATTTAGTTTTTTGTTTTGTGTGTATACCTAATTTTGTGTGTTAAAAGTTCCTATCCCAATTTTGTTACTTTTATATTGTATGTGATAAATCTGGCAACAAGATTTTTCTTTTCTACATGCTTATTTTTTAGAATTGCAAGTGTCAATCTGATATAGAAAGGTGAGGTTTTCATTTGAATCATGTTTTGTGTGATTGTCTTTCTAAATCATCATTGTACCACTTTTTAGCCTCTTAACCTTTTCGCGTGGGCTGTGACATATGCTATCACATGAGTCTACAGTCCCTTGTGAGGGGCATGTGATAATCTTAGAATCGCCAGGGAGGGAAGGAATTTTCACCGCACATGTGATCAGCTCGTTTAGATGGGGACACAACAGGATAATTGGCCGTCCGCTCTTCAGGGGGCACTTTGACGAATGACCCGAAGTCGGAGGGTGTATTTCCGCTTCACACATACGTTGAGGCTCACTGTCATTCTCCCTTGCTGTTCATTTTATGTCTAGCTGTTTACTAAGTCGATTAAGTTGCTTGCTAATATCTTGAAGTGTTGGATTTTCTCATTGACAAATCTGAAGAGAGATGTTGGTAATATCTTTGAATAGGTTGTCTTTTCTCGACATGAAAATGGCTATTCCCTAGTATAAATTACTAAAGCTGGACGACCATAGTTGGGTCATTCAAGTGGAAATTTGAGTCACCTACATTTTTTTTAATGAATTTTATGCATTAATTGATTTTTATACAATAGTAATATATCTTAATTGAGGTATATTTTCATCAGATAGTGTTAAAAGAATAAATATTTGCATATTTATAATTAAAAAGGTAAATTAACCATGAAAAATGTCACTTCCATTGCTGTCCCTAACCCTGTTTCTGGTTTAAGATATAGTTGAAATTTGAACAATGTAAAAAATTCCTTTATTTAGTAGCTCTATTTGGTATTAAAAGTTTTTATTGTTACACAATGCACTTGAAATTATTATATTTTTAATTAAATTTAATGTTGAAAAATCAGTAAATTCCTTTGTCCCTGCTATTTTTGTCAGCTCTGCATAAAATGTAAATAACCTTTAAAAAAGTCTACTAGAAGGCCGCACATGTCTGAAAGTGTAATTAAAAGAAGCTCTAATCAGCTATCTTTACTGTAAGATTTCTTAGACTCAATAGTAAGTATTATTTTGTCCGTTTCTTATCTTTATGTTTAGAAAACTCACGAGTTCTTTTTACAATGTCACCTGCATGGCATTTTTAACTTTATATAATTTCATTTTTTGCTGAACTTTTTTCAACAAATAGTTAGAAATTGTACAAAATAATCTGGAAATCAAAGCACATGGCTGGTATTGTTTTAGGTTAGGCATAAATGTGGTCCAACCATTGAAATGTCACCTCCATGGATGTCACCTCCATGGCTAAGTTCCAACATGGAGGTGACATCATGGTTAAGTATTGATTATAAATGATTATTTATTAAAGTAAAAACAATCTTGGGTAAACAAATAATTTCCAATTGTTTTTTTCTCTAACCTGTACTGATTTAACCTGCCAATTGATTCTGATTTGAACCTGTGGCGTTAGCTACCTGGTTTATTTGATTTACAATGTTTGAACACTTGTAACTTTGAGTCTGATTATGTATGCTGATAGAATCTTTAATTTTTCTTTAAAAATATGGCATTGAGAGTTGGGAGATAATTTAAGTATCCTCATGACTGAAATTCTCTTTGACAAGGTACGATGTCAGAAACTGCAATCTGCCTAGTTGGTACCCTGTATAAGAAATCTGATATAATCAAATTTAGGTAAATCAGGAAAGAGTCTTGAGCAAAAAAAGAAATAGATTTAAGAATGATCCAGAACTGTATGTAGAATTTAAAAGGAAAGAGCTGGAGATATATTACAGAAGAAAAGAAGGAAAAATAAAAGGTATTTCAGTACTTTCCTACATAAAAGAGGGCTAATTAAAAAGGTTTAAAAAACAAGAAAATCTCGATTTGAAGGGGGAAAAAAAAGAAATTAATATTCCACCAAACAGTGAACTAGTTGATCTAGTAGAAGCTGTTGGTGTAGGCCTTCAAAGTGTAGCTGTTATTGGGAGAGTAGTAAGCAACAGGGAAAGAGGCAGAAAAAGGCTAGCTAAAAGAAACAAATCAAAGTCCTACCGAGCGATTAAGCAACTTGAAAAAGAAAAGAAAGAAAATATGAAGCTCAATACAAATAAGGAGAAATATAAGAAAAAATATTGTTTGAAAGAGAAGTTTAAAAATATGAACAATCCACAGCAGAAGGTCAAAAATCTTTAACGAGGAGAAAAGTTTCTCCCAAAGTAAAAGTCTTGAATTTGGAGCTGCGTTAACTACTCACATAGAGAAAAATTACAATAAAAAATAAAGGAAATACCAAAAAGCATTTGGTTTGGTACTGTCTGGGAAAATAATTTAAAAGTATCAAAGTTTGCATAAGATCCCACTTTAGACCATACTGGGAAAAATTGAATAAAATAGATAGTGAGAAATACACTGAAGTAATGAAAGAGACAAGCACATACCTAACAAAAAATAAAATGAGAACAAGATATGACATTGTGAAGTTTTTGAGTAAGATGTGAGTTATATGTAACCAGGCATTAAGGACTAATACTAAAAACAAAAGAGAACCCTAATGGGAAATCTTAAAATCTCCATAAAAAGTTTGAAGTAGAATCTGGTTATAATATTCCATACCACTACGTTCTGTTTATTGACCATTTTAGGTATTGCAATCTGATGTAAAAAACATGTGCATGTGAAAAACATGAAAATGTTTTTAATTTTTGAAAAAATAAAAAGCCTCAAAGTTCTTGATTACTATGATTTAAACCAAATCGTTAAATCTCTGCTGTCAGGATGTAGTAAAAAGTAAAGAAGAATGTCTGGAAAGGAGATGTAAGAAGTGCATTAACAAACACGTTGAGATAAATGATTTTGAAAATGTGATTACATGTGTTGAGCAATGGAAGAGGAAAGAAGTAAAGTTTAGTTAAAGGAATAAAAAAGTCAGCTAAGAAAGTGGTTAAATCAAAAGTATAAATAGAAGTCAAAGAATTAGTTAATAGATTCAATCATATGATTCCTCATACATGAAGCATGTTTGCAAATAGTCCAATACAGGTCAATTTTCAACTTAAAAATAACCTCTGAACAGATGAGAGGCTGATACATGTTGATTTCAGCAAAAATTATTAATGTAAGTACACCAAGGAGATACAAAGTGTGCATTTCAGAGGTTCAGATGACCAAATCACATTACATAGGTAGGGAAATTGAAAACAGTGAAAAATTTAATGTTCTGCTCATTGTTTGAATCTTTACAACCAGACTTGAGTGCATTAATGAATGTATAATTGTCAAAGTATTTGGTTGAAAGAGTGTTTGCTATTATGTGGCAAATGTCTCGGAATGTTTTGAAGCTTTTTACCAGATCCGCTTCATGTCAAGATGACATGACACTAAAAACAAATTTGTTTTTTCCCAAAGAATGTGACGCAACAGTGCAAGATGAGGTTGTGGCCATTTTAAAACAACTGACAATAAACACTCACGAACAGTCCATTTTTTATGAAATACCTGAAGACATTACACTGTGTTAGATGAAACTGAAACATTTTGTCACCTCCTTGTAAACATTGTCACCTCCATGTTTTAAGGAAATAAAAAATTGGCTTTAATTTGCTTAATGCTTTCTTGACCTCTGTTTGATAGTTTTACAACTTCCTTTGCCCTAACAGGACACTAAATGCATAAAATAAATAAAACTTTAATTGTATTTTTCAAAACTTTTGACTGTCATATTTCCACTTAATTTCAGAATGACCCAGTTGTCATTTGTGTTCGATATGAGCACAGCCTTTGTCTTGGTTCGGAAACAATGCTGGGATGCCATTGAACTGTACTGTACGGAAATGGAATGAGAATAAAATAGAAAGATTGATGAAACAATGACACTTATGTTTCTCATTGTATATATTCCTCAATGGTATTGGTGACAGCATAAGAGCAAGAGATTTCCCTGAAAGAAATGCTCTTAAAGTTTGAGTTGCTTTATGTATTACAAATGATGAAGGACTTTTTAAATGCTGCAATGAAGCTAAATGAGACAATAAAATTCTATTTGGGCAGATTGATGAAAATTAGCTAGTGGAGGATATGCCTTTACTGACCTTAAGGTTAATTTAGTAATGCTAAATTGGATTACTGAAATTCTATGAAACTCATCAACCTGAAAAGTTATGAAGCAAACCTGAGCATCAAGGCTGCTAGTAGAAAAGTTAATTTCTTGAAATAAGCGTCATAGCCCATGAGGATCAGAAGAGTCAAGCCCATGAGGATCAAGCCCTTGTACCATTTTTTGACGATAAAGAAAACCCACATTCAAATTAAAAATAGTTATATTATCATAAGAATTATTTAATATTTGTACAGAGGTTGTCTATAAGCTATTCATCACCAATGCAATACAGAAGCCAAAAGCTAAAGAGACCCCACAATCATGTGCCATTCAATCCGTCTGCCACGTCATCTCCAAAGAATTTTGCTTCCAGACAGCCTCCTCCAGTCATCTCCGCAACCAGACCCAGAGAGAACGCCCTCTGTTGAGAGCTCTCAACTTTTCAGGATGACTGGATGTTACAGACTCCTTCCCTCGAAGAAAACTTTTCTGCAGATCTCGGCTGAAGAAAAGTTCTGAAAAGAAATTGAAAAAGTAATGAGCATAAGTGCTTATGCAAGGGGGGCCAGTACCAACTTATCAAACTGAATCAGTGTATCACCGAATTCGGGTTACTGATACAATTTGTACAATAAAATTGAATGTAAGAAAAATATACAAACATAAAACAAAAATAAAAGCTACCTTAATTACGTAGTATTGTTAAGAGCATGGAGTCTGTTTAATGGATTGGCATTTTGATGGTTAAAGCCTGGTCTTTATTTGATCTCAAAATCAAAAGTTTGCAGACCTAACAAGCTCTCCTTCAGAAGTTTTCTTCTTTCTCCTTCCGAAGTTTTTCTGTTTCTGAAGCCGTTCGAATCCTTTCTGGAAGTGATTTAACAAATTCTTTGTCATAATCTTAAGATGTGGGGATTTCTGTTTTCATCTTTCCAATAGTAGAATTTGAATTTACTCGCATACCTACTCGTTTAGAACGCATCATCTACTCTCTTAGAACGACAATGTCCTGTTTTTTTGCTTGCACAATGAAAGTTATGATTCCAATAACGAAAACAATCCACAATTTGAAAAGAACCCAGAATCCACCAGTAATATTTTTCTTACTATCTCTCCTTAATGGTGAGAGCTAAAAGGGGAATTAACTCTATGACTATTAAAGTTCAAGGAGCAGATCTATGTTGGTTCGAAACAAATACGTTTATTTGTTATTCTGGATTAAATGCAATGATAATGATGAATACAGTTTAATAACAATGATGATAAAAGTAATAAACGATACCCATGGATGCATCCGTTACCAAAAGAAAATAGTGGGAGAGAAAACGTTAGTAATTAGAGTTTAAGTGGTTAGTAAAATCAGAGCTCGATGCCATGGTGGCAAAATCGGGGCCTTGGAGAAACGCTAGCTTTCAAGAGAGAGAGAGAAAACCTAGCAAGGTCGTTCTTCAGAAAAACTAGAATACAAGAATGCCTCTTTCGGACTGGGGGTTATCCCCTCCCAAACAGGTTGCCATTCCGCGCACTTAGCGCCAAGCGCATTATCAGGGCAAGTATGTATCTCCCTCTTTGGGATTGAGTCTTACACGTCCCCCGCAAAAGAAGCACATTCGTCACAGGAGTGACAATGTGATACACCATACATATTTCTCTTTCTTAAAACTGCAAAAAGTCACAGTTAGCAACCTGCTTGGCAAAATGAACATATCAATACACTTAGATAAATATAATACAATTTACACCCTATTATCAACCATTTCTTCTTCAAAGTACATTCGAGAGTTCGTTATAAGGTCCTCCACATGGATATACGTTCTAACTGAACGGTTTTCAGTCCTCGTTACTTCGAAGCCAGACCTGAGAAAATTAGAGTGTCTCAGCACACGGTAGTCTGGACAGGGCGTCCGCGTTTCACTCCTCTTCGGTAACTGATTGTTAGATTGTATCTTTGGAGGGCCAGTTCCCATCTGGCAAGCTTTGTACCTTGAGGCACGGACTTCGTGAGAACAGTTAGGTAGTCATGATCGGAGATTACTTTGCCCTGAAGATCCCTGTGTCGAAGTTTCTCTGAGACTCGATCATGCTGTAGGTTTCCCGTTCAATGGTGGACCTTCTCTGTTGAGTGTCCGCTAGTTTATTGCTAAAGAAAGCTGCCGGGTTTTCTCGCTCTTGGTCGGCCCTCTGTGCAAGACAACCTCCCACGGCGGTCGCTGACACGTCAGGGTATAGCTGGAACGGTCTATGCATGCTTGGGGTGTTGAGGGATGGGATCTCGACTAGTGGTTGTTTTAATCTTTGAAAAGACTGTTCCGTACCTTCATCCCATTTTATCTTGTATGGAAGGCGTTTCTTCGTTAAATTCGTCAGTGGGAGAACGATGTCGGCGAAATCAGGTAAGTATTCACAGTTATAGCTAGCTAGTCCTAGAATGCTGCGGACCTCTTTTTTCGTCGTCGGCGGAGTCATCTCTCTAATTGTCTCTACCTTCTGTGGCTCTGGGGAGTGCCGAGCTGATCCGACTATGTGCCCGAGAAACTTTTCGCTACATATTCCTGAGGTAGTTTTGGTCTCCTCTTCGGCTGGCTCGGTTCCAGCGTCCATCTTAAAATTATGCAGTTGCATTTCTTCCATCATACTTCGATAGGCCGAGCTGCTTATCAACATGTCGGTTGTTATCTTTGTTGACAAGGCGCAGACTATCGGGACTGGGTAATGATACAGGTCATCAATTCTCATATGTAGAGTCCTTAATATGGTGGTTTCACTGTCCCCAAAGGCCGACGTAATCTTAATTTGTCGGTCTCCATGACCAGGTAGGTGTTTCACTAAGTCGTATTTCACAACTGAAATTTGGGCTCCTGAGTCGCGGATGCCTCTGATTGTGATGTTTTCACATTTAACATCGATGATCTCCAATGAGTCGATGTGGTCGTTTGGGCTAACGTCAACCTTCGCTATTAACACGTCGTCGTTCTCGGTTGACGATGCAGAGATGGTATTGCTCTGGGCCTTGTGACTCCGCTCTGCTGTTGACCTGATGTCCGGCTTGTTTCGGAAATACTTGGCCATATGGCCAGGTCTTCCGCAACTATAGCATATATCCTTCCTCGGGGAAATCCTCGATCACCCCTTGGCAAAGGAGCGTTTCTCCACATGGGTGTGGGGTCCGGAGGTCGTTGACGTCTCGCTCCCTCAAAATTATCCCTGTCAGGCTTCTCCATGGAGTGCCGCCAAAGCTTCATTTCTTCTTTTCAACCTATTCCTCCAGTCTTCTTCCCTTCCCCTTGGACGCTTTCGTAGGCGTCGAGCCGTTTGACCAACTGGGCTGGCAACGTAAATTTTGCCCAGTCGTCAATGAAGTGTTCTCGGATGTCCGCGGGGGGACTCTTCTCTTCACCAGATCGGAAATGATCAGTTCCTTTAAATCCTCGAAGTCCTTCACCTCGAGGCCCTCAATCCATTCATGGAAAAATCTTGATATCTCATAGGTGAAATCTCACCAAGACTCTTCTGGGGTCTTTTGGTGTGTTACGAATTTCTTACGGAAGGATTCCGCGGTTAATTTGAATCTTCGTGAAACAATTTCCTTTATGTAGGGATAGTCTTCAAATTTGTCTTCCGACTTTCTTGCAATGAGCTGCACAATCTGGGACGGGAGTAATGTCAGTAATGCCGATACCCAATTCTTTTCTCCAATGCGAATCCGTTTCGCTTTACGCTAAAAAAATGATGGGTACAAAACGATATCATCGCTTCCTAGGTCAAACTTTGGCATCATCTTCACCAGTTCATGGCACGAGGTTGTATTTCCTTGAGGATGAGAAAAACGATCTGGACGATATTGGGCTTCTATTTTCAGTTTTTCTAGCTCATGCATCCTATCCCTTTCCTCTTTCTCCTGCTTCTCTCTTCTGATCTTCTCTTCCTGCTCTTCCCTCCTTATTCTTTCTTCATTCTCCATTCTTGTGTTTACGACTGTCTCTAAAATATTTTTTACGGTTTCTTCTTCGTAATGCTCGCTGCTTGTGATCAGCTCTTTCAATTCAATAATTTTTGCATTAGGACTTGGGTCCTGTCCCATTTCCTCTGCGAGGCATCGCAGGTCTTCCTTTTTAGCCTTGGCAAGGAACGCCATAGCTCTCTATGTATTTGGCTCTACTTATTTCTTGAAGGAACTTGAGCACTTCGCTCCTAACTATTCTCGATCCCGTGGTTGTCTGAGACACTTCCTAATCTGTGTTTGTTGCACTATTCCGGTTATACATGTGAAGCCCAAATACTATGAAGTCCTTAGAATTAACTAAACCTAATTTCTACTCTCAATTATACACATACGGGACGTTGAAGCAAAATTAATTCAAAATACAATTCAAAACATGTATAATCACTACCTCAATCACAGAAACATAAATCGAATTAACTTAATTAGCAAATCAAACTTGGGTTCAAATATATATATATATACACCATCAAAATTCTATGCAAGTCAAAACCAATTCAAATAAACGTCTACAATCAAGATTTAAATATACAAAGTTAAACTTAATTAGGCGTGCACTATCAAAATTAAAAAATAATATCCAAACTCGATATGCAAATCAAATTTCCTCTCAAGTAAACATGCACTATCAAAATTCAATACTAATATGCAAATTAAAATTAAACTCAAGTAAAAATGCAATATCAAAATTTTATACGTCTCAAATCAAAATCACAAATAACCTATGACGCTTTCATGTAAAATGCTTCAACTTATAAACTCATTTAACATATAGGACCTGCTCCTCATACGTATAATTTAATGGAATATCGCAACCTAAATAACACACTGTGTGTCAAATTCAAATGCCTATCTTTGGAGCGCGTGGTGCACTGCATAAAATCTTATCGAATACGTGATGTGTCCTATTCAAAATTCTGTCTTCTGAGCGCGTGGTGCACTATACAAAATCTTGTTAAATTTGTGATGTGTTGTATTTCAATTCCTATATTCTTAGTGCGTGGTGCACTAACTAAAATATTATAAAGCACGTAGTGTGCCGAATTCCAACCATCAATTTCAAAGCACGCGGAGTGCTGCTAACCCTTAACTTAACCCTAGTTAAGCACGTGGTGTGCGAATTTTGTTCCAATTCATTC
The DNA here is from genome assembly GCA_947359465.1 of Metellina segmentata. Lineage (NCBI taxonomy): Eukaryota > Metazoa > Arthropoda > Arachnida > Araneae > Tetragnathidae > Metellina > Metellina segmentata. The sequence goes on from OX375884.1 coordinate 30,301,603, forward strand.
TTCCACTAAATCTTATGCTACTCGACTGCGCCAGTAATATTTTTCTTACTATCTCTCCTTAATGGTGAGAGCTAAAAGGGGAATTAACTCTATGACTATTAAAGTTCAAGGAGCAGATCTATGTTGGTTCGAAACAAATACGTTTATTTGTTATTCTGGATTAAATGCAATGATAATGATGAATACAGTTTAATAACAATGATGATAAAAGTAATAAACGATACCCATGGATGCATCCGTTACCAAAAGAAAATAGTGGGAGAGAAAACGTTAGTAATTAGAGTTTAAGTGGTTAGTAAAATCAGAGCTCGACGCCATGGTGGCAAAATCGGGGCCCTGGAGAAACGCTAGCTTTCAAGAGAGAGAGAGAGAGAAAACCTAGCAAGGTCGTTCTTCAGAAAAACTAGAATACAAGAATGCCCTCTTTCGGACTGGGGGTTATCCCCTCCCAAACAGGTTGCCATTCCGCGCACTTAGCGCCAAGCGCATTATCAGGGCAAGTATGTATCCCCCTCTTTGGGATTGAGTCTTACACCACCCTTAAAGCCCACAAAATAGGATTCACAAAACACTGAAAATCAATTACTAAATAAATACTATGATTACCTCAGACAAAACAAATCAATTCTACTTTCGATTTGAGTCCAAATAACAAAAGTTATATTTTGTTAACTTTCACAGTACTTTGTTATATATATTTTCTTTTTAAAAGAAATAACTGTTAGGAAAAACCTTCCTTTTTCTTTTAATTTTACTTAGCCAACATATTTTATTCGTACTTTATGCAAATCTTATCACGATTATGCAAATATTGTCACGTGATCTTCCATACTATCATATAAAAGCGGTTGCAATCTGTTGCACCAGTATTCCCGCTTTAATTCCCATTCTTGTTTGATCACGTACCCGCTTACTTGATCTCTTCGATCAAGTTATTAGATTTACTTTTAATGTAACTGTGTCGAATGTAATATTTTTAACCTTAAACTTAAATTCAATTATTATTTTTTGAATAAACTCTAGTTTGGATTTTTAAAGACTTCGTCATTCGTATTTATAGTAATTTACGTTCATATCAGCCTAATAGATGAAAGTTTATTTCAATCCACTGCGTAGTTGCTCTAATTGATCTTAAAATTCAATCAAAGGTTATGGGCCCAGAGTAACTCACGAAATAATCAATCGCCGGCTAATTTAAAAATAACTTGAGACGGCGGGCCTATTGGTCAACAAGTGTAGAATTAACGAAAAATCCCTTCCCCTTTTTCAACATGGAGGCGTCTGTTGAGAAACTGAATGCCACCAACTACAGCACATGGAAAGAAGACATCAAGGTCTTGCTGATGGAAAAAGGAAGTTGGAGGATTGTAACTGACGAGAAGATCCCTACCAAGGCATCAGCTGGTGACAGCACCGATGATCGTTTATATCAAAAGCTGATGAAGGATTATAATCTCCGGAAAGATCGAGCCTACAGTACCATTTATTTATCTTCAGAGAAAGAATATCGCTTATTGATGGCGGGAAATGAAGACCCTGTAGCTGCATGGAAGATCCTGGAGGAACACTTTAGACCTGATTCAAGAGCTAGAGCGATCGGCCTTACTGACGAATTCTTCTCATGCCATGTATGTCCGGACGAGGACATTGGATTATACGCAGCACGATTAAAGCAGATTTCAGCCCAGCTAGCCGACTGCGGGAAACCCATCCAGGACTGGTATCAGGCGTTCCAACTCATCAGATACCTACCACCAGTGTATGCGGGTATAGTCCAAGCAATATACAGATGGAAGGATGATGACTTTAAAGCTGACAAGGTCCTGAGTGAACTACTGGCTGAAGAAGCTAGGTTGAAGCAAAGTAACAAAGACCAGGAGATGGTTGCATGCCAGATAAGAAGCTGTTATTCCAACCAACCTAAGGTGAACTTAAGAAAAACCCCAATTGAAAAACAAGACCAAAAAGAACAGACAAGCAGAGGAAGACAAAGAAAGAACCAGAGAAGACCCCACTCAACTTCCCGAAAGCATCTAATGACAAGTTTGGTCATCGAAGCTAATGCAAGTGGAACTTCAAGAATTACACCTGGGACCTGGGTATTTGACACAGCGGCGACTTCACACTTCTGTTGTGAAAGAAATCTGATGCTCAACTACAAGTTTATCAAAGGCACAGAGGTAGCTGTAGCAATCGGAGGTGTGACTTGCCCCGTGGAAGGAACAGGCGAGGTGAAACTGGAATTCTACACGAATGGTGAGATTGAAATTATAAAATTAACTAATGTTTTATATTCTCCCAAGCTTAAACAAAACTTGATTTCTGGTAGTGTAATAGATAAAGCTGGTCATAATTTTGTCTGTGATCGAAATGTTTTAACTGTTTTTCATAAAGATGGTCGCAAATTGTTTTATGCCAGAAGGCAAGGTGGTTTATACTATGTAAAGCCTAACTATCCTAAAAGTATAGTATCAAATATACCTAAAAAGGATTTAAAACCTAAAGTTAACCTTTCAACCTCTTCATTAAATGATTTAAATATTTGGCATAAAAGATATTGTCACATTAATACTAAGTACATTGTAAATACTAGTAATAGTGAAAGTGTAAAAGGTTTACCCAAATTTAAGAATGATAATATTAAATGTGAGCCATGCAAGATCGCCAAATCACGCCGTAAATCATTTAAACCGATCGGGAAAATAAGGTCAAACAAACCATTAGAATTAATTCACATGGATCTTTGTGGCCCAATGCAAAATACTGCAATTGGCGGATACCGCTATTTTCTTTCGATCACTGATGACTTTTCAAGAAAAGTTACAACTTACCCAGTAAAAGAAAAGAGGGAAGTTTTCAAATGTTTTCGTAGTTATCAAAATCGAGTTGAACGTTATCTGAATTCTAAAATTGTATGTGTTCGAACAGATAACGGATTGGAATTTTGTAACTCTGAGTTGGAAGCTTTATTTGATGAACAAGGTATTAGAGCCGAACGAACTAATACTTATACCCCTGAACAAAATGGTGTTTCAGAGCGCTATAATTACACAGCAATGGATGGTGTTAAAACCATGTTGAATGATAGCGGTCTGGGAAATCACTTTTGGGTGGAGGCATTATTTTGTTTCACTTATGTATGGAACCGAATTTGCCATGGCCAACAAAAACTGACTCCTTTCGAACTTTTTAGTGGTAATAAACCGTCAGTTAAACACTTTAAAATTTTCGGAACGACTGCATTTTTGGGTATTCCCAGACAGCACAGACGTAAGCTTGATATGAGAGCTAAGAAGGGAATTATGGTTGGCTATGCCCAAAGAACCAGAGGATATAGAATCTGGCTTCCTACTGAAAGAAAAATAATAGAAACTATTAACGTAACTTTCGCCGAGGATGTTGGTGATAGCAGTGGAGCAGTACTGGACACTCCTAAAACTTTTTCTTTAAAATGTGACTATCCAACATCTGACTCCGATACGGATCAGGAACCTAATAAAAGTGATTCTAATTCTAAAGATTCGAGTAGTGAATCGGAATTTAAATTGGAACCTAAACCGGGAACTAGTAAAAGTGAAGTAACACAACCAGTTTCCCCCGTAAAATTTTTACTTATAAGGAAAGTCGTACCTCGAAAGAAGGGTTCGAGAATCGATGTCTACTATTATATTTCTGGGAGTAAAACGAGATTGCGTTCACAAAACGATGTCAGGAAATTCTGTGAAGCAAATAATCTACCGTATAATATGGAAAGATTTGATTTCCAAGGTAGAAATGCTCATACTGAAAAGATTAAATTAGAACCTGAAGAGATCAAACTTTCTCAAACTAATATTTCTGAAGCATGACTAGATATTACAATCCCAAATTGTTATAATGATACTTTGAGATCACCTCAAACTAACGAGTGGCGTAAAGCTATGTTAGATGAGATTTCAGTCATGAATAACCGAAAAGTCTGGAACCTGGTACAAAAACCTCCTAACAATAAAGTAATAGGTTGCCGTTGGATTTTTACAGTCAAAAGTGACGACAAGGGCAATATTGTTAGATATAAAGCTCGATTAGTTGCACAAGGCTTCAGACAAACTAAAGGTGTTCATTATGACGAGGTCTTCAGCCCGGTTGTGAATTTTGAAATTATAAGATTGTGTTTCTCAATTTTTGTATGTAAATTTCAATGGTCACACTGTCAAATTGACGTTAAATGTGCCTATTTATATGCATCACTTGATGAGAACATTCTCATGTCCCAACCTCAAGGTTTTGAAGATCCTAACAAACCTGATTATGTTTGTAAATTAAATAAAAGTATTTATGGACTTCATCAATCAGGAAGAAATTGGTTTCAGGAAATACACAATGTATTAGAAAATCTTAAATTTCATAAAATTGAATGGGCAAACTGTATTTATATTTTTGACGACAGTGTGGTACTTTTAATGTATGTTGATGACATAATTATCTTTGCTATAAATGAATCTTTAATATCTAATATTGTTCAAAAAATAAATCAACAATTTGATATAAAAATTTTAGGAAAGACGCGAAAACTTTTAGGTGTCGAGTTTGAACAAGATGGTAAAACCCTACTGATTCATCAGGGTGAATATATAAATAAAATTTGTTTAACATATAAAAAGTACAACTATCCTCTTGTATCTTTACCAATTGCTGTTGGAACCATTTTATCTAAACAACAGTGCCCGAAATCAAATGAAGAAATTTCATTGATGTCAAAATTACCATACCGTAACTTGTTGGGTTGTTTAGCATTTTTAGCTATGAGGACTCGTCCTGATATAAGCTATGCTATAAACATATTGTCCCAATTCCAATCTAACCCAGGTATTATACACTGGAATACCTTATTAAAATTGTTGGGTTATGTACATCAAACCAGTAACTATAAGTTAAATATTTCTAATATAAATGATATAAATTTAAAATGTTTCAGTGATGCTGATTTTGCAGCCAATCGAGATGATCGTATCTCTATGGGTGGTTTAATTCTATTTATTGATGAATCGCCAATTATGTGGCGTACTTTCAAGCAAAAATGCGTGAGTTTATCAACTTTAGAAGCAGAATACGTTTCTTTAACGGAGGCATCCAAGGAACTCGTATGGATTATTCGTATTCTAAATGAACTGAAAAACTTAAACTTTTTGAAAGTAAACTTTGAAAGCCACCTATTGTGTGATAATCAAGCAGCTATAAATTTTTCAAAATCATCTATAGAGAACCATCGCACTAAACACATTGATATCAAATTTCATTTTATTAGAAACTTGATTCTTGAAAACTTATTTACTTTAAAATATGTAAATACAAAATCTAACTTGGCTGATTTGTTTACCAAACCATTACCGAAAGTAGGATTGAAATCACTAGTTGATAAGATATTTGTATTTTAACATATTTGTAATATTTTTTTGAATGTACTTATTTCTTTTTCATGTCTGACTGGCTACTGGCGAGATATCGTCCACTACTTTGGATGGATACAGCTGAGGCGTACGAAAGGCTCCTAATACCTTCTCGGAAGGAATACAATTGTAATCTGCCATGGTACGAGGATGCTGTATGCAGCCAGGGCGGTGATCGTTATTGAACCCCTCTTTTAGGAGGCCTATTTGGTCTATTTTTATTTTTGTTAGTCCGTAAAAAAATGTGTCCTCCATTTTTGCATAACAAATTTGCATGCCAGCCCGTCATGCTATAATGAAAATTTTTCATGTATTTTTACAGAGAACTGTTTTTACTCTGTTATTACTTTTTGAATTTTTACAACATAAGATATTGTTGTGTGTTTCTGATTATAAGAATTGACTCCAAGTCTTAAATATTATTAATCTTTGTTAAATTATTTTGTTAAAAGGTTAGTACGATTGATATTCAGAACTTTGAATTCTGGTATTTTTTTTAAATGTTATTGGCTAGCAAAAGGCGGGCCATTGTTAGGAAAAACCTTCCTTTTTCTTTTAATTTTACTTAGCCAACATATTTTATTCGTACTTTATGCAAATCTTATCACGATTATGCAAATATTGTCACGTGATCTTCCATACTATCATATAAAAGCGGTTGCAATCTGTTGCACCAGTATTCCCGCTTTAATTCCCATTCTTGTTTGATCACGTACCCGCTTACTTGATCTCTTCGATCAAGTTATTAGATTTACTTTTAATGTAACTGTGTCGAATGTAATATTTTTAACCTTAAACTTAAATTCAATTATTATTTTTTGAATAAACTCTAGTTTGGATTTTTAAAGACTTCGTCATTCGTATTTATAGTAATTTACGTTCATATCAGCCTAATAGATGAAAGTTTATTTCAATCCACTGCGTAGTTGCTCTAATTGATCTTAAAATTCAATCAATAACTAAATTCTATACTCACTCAAATAAATTACCAACTGATAATAACACACTCAAATGACAATTCAAGCATAAAAACCCGATAATATCGTATTTCAAATGCACTTTCGTGCTCAGATGTAATGAAATACTGTTCACTTGTTCAGTGGAATACACTAATGCTAAAGCAAAACTAGAAAATAACATGTTCTAACAAGATCTAAAATTTTGGGCTGAAGCAGCATCCTCATCAGTCTACCTCCAAAATAAATGCCCTCTGGTACAGTTAAAGGAGACATTCCAGAAATAATATGGTCATGCAGAAAAGTTAACTCAAACCATCATAATATTTGGAGGCAGAGCTTGGAGTCATGTGCATTCATATTCAAGGCAAAACAAACTTGAACCCAAAGTTAAAGTATGCGTCCTTGTGGGATATCCAAATCGTACCAATGGTTAATAACTATGGGATTTGAAGGAAATAGTTTCTTCATTGGTTGAGATCTGATTTTCAAGGAAAACCTTTTTCCCTTCAAAGCTGAAAAACATGTAATTCACACTTTGAAAACGAGGGAATGGAGAATGGATTTCAATCTTGGACAGATATTCCAAAAGTTCTGGAAGAGTGACCCCACGGCAACTACCAACAACCTTGTTAAAGTGAAAAATCTAAATCCAGAGCCGGATGATCAACAACCAAAGAATTGCTTGGACCAACTAAATGAAGAACCCTCTAATAATGGAATTGGAAAAGAGAACATTGATCAAGATGCTTAAGAGAGTGATACTCACACAGGAAGGAGACAGACGTGTGGAGTATAACAACAAGATCATCGATAATGATCCCACAATACCTGAGCGCAGCAACCAAACTAGGAGAAGCTTCAAGACTAAAGTAGTCCTCAGTTTTACATGATTATGTACTGTATAATACAATAGAAACAGAATGTTCCATAAAGACTAAAGCACTATACAAAGATTCAACAACTCAAAGAAGCTCGAACATCAGCTGAAGGAAAAATGTGGCAGTGCCATGGTTGTGGTGGTTGAAAACCTACAGCATGCCCAAACTTTGGAACTAGTGTGAAAAAATCACAGCATCAAAGCAATTTCATCGTGATGGTTACGTTGGAAAGATGAAGAAAGGAACTGTGTGAAGTTCAAAGCTCGACTAGTAGCAAAAGGTTACCTATAAGTATAGTGTTTATTTTTCACAAAACAATCTTGATAGTTATTAAGCTGAAATCCATATTTATTTTTCTTGCTATAGCTACTTAAATAGACTTTTAGACTCACCAAATGGGTATCACAGAGCAGCTTATCTGAATGGAGTTCTAGAGGAGGATATATATGGTTCAGCCTGAAGGATGTATAGGAAAGAACATTTTGCCTGCCAACTAAAGAGAAGCCTTTATGGTCTTTGAGAATCTGGCTGTATGTGGAGCTCTCATTTGGATGAAGTCTTGACCCAATATGGGCTGAGGAGAACAAATGGAGACCCTCGTATTTATTATAACTGACAAAGAGATATAATTGGGGTCTATGTTAATGACTTCCTCATCATTGGAAAACTCCAAGAAATGAACAACTTCAAGCAAAGAGATCAAAAGAAATTCAGATGACAGTGCATTCATTACACTAGATCAAACTGCCTATATTGACGAGATCCTAGAGCAAAATAACATTTAAAATGTTTGAAGCCAAGGCTGCTGCCACACCACTAGACCCAAACAATATCAGAAAGTAGATCAGCAGTGGGAGAACATGAAAAAAGAGAGTACAAAATTTAGACAGGCTATTGAAAGCCTCTTGTACCTGGCTCATGGTATTAGTCCTGGTCTGGCATATGCATCTGCATATACTGAATCAGTTTAATGAAAGACCCAGAGGGTATATCCACTGCTCTAGCAACTTTTGAGGTGTAGGTGGTGCAGGTTTGATTCCTGTCAGATGCATTCCTCTCTGGGCGTGTTTCTCTCTTCTGTGTCAGTAAAACTTTCATTGTCTGTGTCTATTACTTGATGTATGTCTTGTGTCTAGCGTAGCCAAATATGGCCCTTGCGCCATATAACCAACCCAGTAAAGAGTACTGGAGAGGAGTGAAGCATTTGCTCAAAGCAACCAAGCACATGAAACTGAAATTCCAGAAGACTGCAGATGGGCTGTAAATTTCCTGACTCTAATTAGGAAGAAGACAGAACTGACCAAAAATATTTTAGTGAATATGTGTTATTACTTGCAGGTACACCAGTCAGAAATAGGACAAATTTGTGTCTTCCTGCAGATAGTGTCAATAACCAAGGAGCAATCTTCAATGGCAAAAACTGTCACATTAGAGAAGCAAGTATATTGATATTGTCACATAGAAACTTGGAGTACCTGTTATGATGGCTTCAAAGAACATAGCCGTTAAATAGATCTAACAGTATGTATTCACAGCAAAGGAGTGTTGGGCGATCTAGCTGATCAAACATCAGAAGCACTGCCGAATTTGTATGAAAAAGTTAGAGGATTGCGGCTGTGTTGACTTCTAGGTGACTTCTGTAGGCATCGAAAATAGCTCGTTGATCTGTAGTAACGAACCACATGGCCTGGTCTTCCACAATGGAAGCAAACAGGTCTGTTGTTTTCAATTCTCCAAACGTCTGTCTGCCTGGGGACAGATGAAGGTTCAACAGGGCGTCTAGGTTGGTGTACAGCTGTGGCATATATGTCATGGGGTGTCTTTTTTTTTTTTAATTTATTTAAAGCACATGTGGAAATTCCAGTGTGATAGGCAAGAGGACATATTAAAATTACCTATCCCAATTATTGTTACTTATATATTGTATGTTTGATAAATCTGGCAACATGATTTTTTATGTACATCCTTCTTTGATTTGAAGTGGCAATCTGATAAAGAGGCGAAATTATCTTTCGAATCATGTCTTGTGCAACTGTCTTTTAAAATCAACGCCCACATTTTTTAACCTCTTAAATGCATATCACAATCAAAAGTTGTAGTATATTTATTTGTAAATCAATCATCTAACAATATGGACATTTTTCTTAAATTTATCTTGTCTTTGATTTAATTAGCCACGTGTGAAATATGGATTTTGAGCTACAAACTGTATGTTGCCTTAATTTATTTGATAATTGGTCATTTAAAAAAATAATTAGATTCCATTTCAGATGTAACCATAATGAATAAAATCTGTCCTTGAAATTTTTTTACTCATTCTAGTAATATTAAATTTATGTTACTAAAGTTGCTAATTTTATTTTTACATTTCCTTCCTATCAGGAAATGAAGTTGGTGAATTTTACATGATGCATTCCATTATTTGTAATTATTTTCTTCCAATAAAAGAATTGTGAAGCATTTTGAAATAGGCAGAAAATATGTAATATTTGATTCCTCCAATTGATGTTAAGACAAATTTCGACTTGTTAGAATGTTTTAAGTGTCTAAATACTGTTTTGAAAATAATTTTCAAATATATTTGTCTGTCTCCTTTCTATAAATGGATTTGCAGTGGCTCAGTGAGTTCTCTTGCTGAGCTAGCAACCTGAAAGTTGTAGGCAGTATAGATGTGATTAATCCATGGGTGTATTTCTCTCTTCTTTGTCTGAAAAGCTTTTTTTTGTGTGTATGTCCAGTACTTAAATTTTTCTTGTGTGATGCAGCTTGGCTAAAAATATGGCTTTTTGACTATACATCGAAGAGCAATTGAATTAGGGATAGCTAGCGTGCAAATTTGGAGCTGTGCACAGACCTGGAAGCGACTTGCAAATGATGTTAGCAACTGTTTGGCAAGTTAGGAGTGCTGCTCACGGTATCAATAATAGTCGAAAGCAGTATAGGTAAGAATGAATCTAAGCACATTTGGTTGTGGGCAAATAGTCGGAGCATGATGAATGGGTCACTCCATCTCGGAAGTAGTGCAGACACTCGGACTTTCATGCACTGTGTCAAGGGTGTACAGTGAGTACGTCGATTTCTGTAAAACCATCCCTGCCTGGGCAAACTGCAGCAGACAGCAGCATGTGGATGAGTGAGGTCATTGTTAATTAGCGTGCATTGTAACAGCAGATAGACGGGCCAAAGTGCAACAGATCACCTGTTGTTTTAACGCTGGTGCACAACTACGTGTAAAACTGCCATACCATGCAAAACCATCTCTACTCTATGGGGTACAGAAGCCATCATCCCACGAGAGTCCCACTGTTGACTGCACAACACAGGGTACAACGATTAGCATGGGCACCGGAACATTGCCAATGGACCATCGAGATGTGGAAAAATGTTGCCTGGAGTGATGAGTCGAGATTCACTTTGGTACATGCTGATGGCAGAGTACATGTACGGTGTAAACCACATGAAGCGTTGGGTTCTTCTTGCCAGCAGGGGACTCTTCAGACTGGTGGAAGTGGCATTCTTGTCTGAGGACTTCACATTGACTGAAATGTGATCCCTGGTAGATGTGACATCGTTTCTCACAGGTGAATGTTACAGGGATATCCTTGACGACCATCTACTCTTGTATGTTTGACAGTCTACTATATAGATTCATTCAGCAAGACTATGTACTGTACCATTGCTCCCGAATTGTATCCAAATGGTTGGATGAACATTCATCAGACCTGCACGTGCTTTTCTGGCCATCAAGGTCACCTGACCTCAATCGAATCGGGCACATTTGATATGCAATTGAGAGATGTTCTAGCCTCAGACTACCTTCCATCTAATCTTTGTGAATTGTTGGAGAATGTTTAGGAGTCTTGGATACGTATGGCTTCCCATCGCTTCCAGTACCTTGTCAAGTCTATGCCGACGAATCACGCCATCATCAAGGCGAAAGGTGGTGCTATGCGCTACTAGAAAATTATCCCTAATTTAATTGGTCTTCAGTGTAAAACCCCAAAACAAACAACCATGTGATACATATTCATGAAGCTCTTTACAGAATGAGTATTGATATTCAGTTTATAAATACAGTATTCTTAAACCAAATATACAGCTTTATTTCTTTTATTGATGATCTCAAATACAAATAAATACTGAAAAATTTCTAAAAATATGTTTAAGAAATATATATATACATATATATATAAATAAATAAACTACCCTACAATAATGGACCTGACGCCAGCGGATTTGTATAAAATCTGACTACTTGTTTGAGGGAGGGGGTGTTTTTCGTGGTATGGCCTGGCACCTTTGCATGTTGTTCCAGGTAAATTTGAATGCTGATGCCTACATGAACATTTTGGACAATCAGGTTCTTCCTATGCTCTGGCAATTTTATGGAATGGATGAATGTTACTTCCAGGACAAAAACGCTCCATGTCATGTTGCAGCTTCTGTGAAGCAGTGGTATCAAGGTATGGATGTGAAATGTCTTCCCTGGCCTGCTTAGAGTCTCAACCTAAACCCTATAGAACATTTGTGGGATGAGTTAGAGCGACCCTTACGGACCAGGGAACTACGTCCAAAATCTACAGCTGAGCTGGCAACATTCTTGCAGCAAGAATGGATACCAATAGCTGTGTTTCAAAACCTTGTTGAAAATATGCCCAGGAGGGTTGATAAGTGTAATTTCAGCATGCGTGGGGACCATCCCCCATTAAAGCATGTATTATTTCCCTTATACCATCATATCTTGCTGTTCGATCCATTATTGTAGGGCTGTGCATATGTACAGGGTGTTCCGAAATTCGACCGACAAATTAAGAGGGCCGATAGAAGGCATCAAGAGGATGAAAACCTAAGATAGAACATGTGGTCGCAAGCCATGTTGAGAGGGTAAAAATCACGAAAAACGCATGCAGGCTCTGAATCCAGAGGAGATGAAAGGTGGATGTTAGTTGATCACTGAATCCACGTACTGCAGACTGTTGGAGTGTCTGTCCCTGACTCCGTGGTTTTTGTTTTTCACTCTTAGAAGAGATATGCAAATGTGTATAACTTAACTGGTAAGTTAACTGTGTTAATTGGTAATTAGTAACTGTTCCAACATGGACGACGTAAATTAGCGCTATTGAGGTAGTAAGCATGTGTAGCATTTAGTTGTATGTTTCAATGAGTATCATAATGGGTAACTACACGAACCAATAATACGCTGATATGCATTTGATGTATGGTCGAGCAGAAGGCAATGGGTGTTTAGCGCAGCGGTTGTACAAACAGTAATATCCGAGGAGGCGTTGTCCGCACCATGCTACCTTCGCCACGATTGATTGACTACTACGGGAGGCGGGGACCTTCCACTCGGTACAGCCTGATGCAGGGAGACCGCGCAATGTACAGACTCCTCAAATGGAAGAAACCGTACTGCAGCGATTTGTCAATTCCCCGCTGACAAGTACAAAGCAGTTGCAGCTGAACTCGATATTCCGCACATGGCGGTCTGGAATGTTTTGCATACTCTAAGGATGTACCTCTTCCACATCCACAAAAGGTACAACTTCTAACTGAAGACGACTATCCCCGTCGTGAACAGTTCATGCACTAGATGAGGGGTGGCCAACCTTTTAGATATCATGCACCAATTTTATTTCACATACGAGTTCAGATGAGCCACATGTCACGCACCTATTCTACCTTCTTACATTCAAGATTGGGGTAGGATCTGCTTCACTTAGGGGAAACTAAATTAGTTAATGTGCGCCAGTTCAAAAGACACGCATTTATTGGAGCACCAACATACACTAGTGAGAGATGATCTCTTGGACGTGAGGGCGATCGCAGTCATGTAGCCCGGTGCTACAGCTGCCATCTCATTTGGTGAAGATAACTCTGAACCACAGTAGAGAGCTCTGAGCGAGATGGAGCTCCGAGAGCGAGGTCAGGTTGGAACTTGGAGTCATCTGTTCTCTCTACTTGCTAGAAGGAAACTTGGCATATTCTTTATATCTTTTTATATAAGTATGTTTATAGACATAATTATCATTTTTAAATGATTCAATTATTGTACGTATAACAGCACATAAACGTTACTTACCATTAATAAGAATTTTGAGCCTGTTTCGATTTTGCTAGTCTTTTAATATTTGGTGTTAAGTTTGTTACTGAGAGCAGCGGAGAATTCTTCAAATTTGAATAAGGTCATTCGCAAAATTGTTTTGTTTTTAATAAATTTCATAGATGAAAAAGTTTGTTTGTGTATGTATGTCGTTCCCAAACAGCATATTTTTTTTTGAAAATTTTCTTAGTTCTGGGGTTTTTCAATGTTTGCAGAAATTAATCAGGTCAAAAGTCATTTAGATTTAAAAAAAAATCAAATCTGCTTGTCAAATTTCATTTTCAAAAATGGATTTGCTTTTAAAAAATTGCTACAAACTGATGAGTAAGAAGGCTGTATGAATTGAACTGAGAGCACTCTGATGTTGAAAGTGTAAAGATGGATTCAGTTTTGGCGCCTTTTCAAAAGAATAAGTAGGCGAAAGGATGCAATGCACCACTTGTTTTCATCCAATGCGCCACGTTTGGCGCATGCGCCACAGGTTGGCCACCCCTGCACTAGATGCTTGACGTCAGCACACATTCTAATCCTCAATTTCCTGCCACTGTTTTATTTACTGATGAGGCCAGCTTTACACAAAAAGGCATTGTGAAAACACATAATGCACACATGTGGCCGATGGATAATCCCCATGCCAGTGTATCGTGGAAATCTCAACAGAGGTTTAGTGTCAACATGTGGGCAGGAATCTTCAGTGATTATCTCTTGGGGCCATACTTGCTGCCTGAATGGAGCAACGTACCTTGTTTTTCTGCAACACGTCCTCCCTGAATTGCTGCAAAGTGTGCTGTCCTCAGTGCAGCGAGGCATGTGGTTCATGCATGATGGTGCCCCTGCACATTTTCCCTTCCAGGTGCGTAATAATCTTGATGTTACATTCCCGAGGAGGTGGATTGGACGCGCAGGACTCGCTGCATGGCCTCCGCATTCGCCGGATCTCGATGCGTGTAACATTTCCTATGGGGTCGCCTTAAATCGATCGTTTATGTAATGCCTGTGGACACCGGAGGATCTGATAATGCTGATTGTCTTCGCTGTGGGAGACATCAAAAGCATACCTGGCATCTTCGAGCACATCCGGGAATTGTTTTTACGTCGTTGTAGACTGCAATGACTTCAGCGGGCGCCACTTCCAACAACTCTTGGAATAATTAATTAAATAAATCTTTTTGTAGTTAGTATTGTACTTTTGTCGTTCCAGTGTGACATTGAAACCTGCATGTGTTTTTTGTAATTTTCACCTTCTCAACGTGGTTTGCGAACCCATGCTCTATGGTAAGTTTTCATCCTCTTGATGCCTTCTATCTCCCCTCTTAATTTGTCGGTTGAATTTTGGAACACCCTGTATATATAATTTCAAATTTAAATCCAATTTAATTTTTAAGATACTATTTTTGTATATTTATTTCAGTTTCAAGAGAGTACTCATTAATACCTGTAGAATCAGCTGAAACAATAGCTGCAAGATTTAGGTATCCTTTACATGTTATGTTGAAAATGAGTTTGCTAATTTCATAGTCTCGTATATATCCAAGAAAGAAATGGCAATTTGTTTCTTTTGTCTCAATGTTTGCTGCTTTTTGCTTCTGTTCGTAGGAAATTCAAAATTATAATAGAGTATCCTATAATGTTTTTTAAATATGTGGATATGTGTTATCTTGTACAAGCACTGTATCTCAAATATCACGACACTATCTAACACTAAATACCTTTTATTTGGCCATGTAGTAATCCAAAAATTTATATTCATCTGCATTATAATATGGTATGCTTTTCTTCTCATTGTTATCATTGGCAGTGGCTTGGTAACAAAAATTGAAATCATGCATATTGTTTAAGTTATAATTGATAGTTGCAGGTGAATCAGGTTCTACATTCAAGCAGGCTTCTGTATTGCTTTAACCTGTATTGGCAGAGAATCGCACTTCACAGATATGTAGTTGAGAAAGGCAGCAATATTAATTTTGCTTTCTCGGACGATTTTGAATTCATCTTGTAAAGTCAGCCAAAACTCCAATATATTTTAGTTTTGAAGTGCGATTTTTCAGTTCACTGTGAGATTTTTCCTTTTACTTTCAAAATTTTGTTCAGAATGCAATTTCCAACTTTCTTATTTTGTTTCTTATACTTTATTTTATTTTATAAATTTTCGTAAAGCGGCTGCATGCTAACAAAGTTTCTGTTCAGAATGTAATTACTAGTTTTCATATTTTTACTACTTTTTGTTTCTTATACTTTAATTTAATTTTTATTTATTTTATTTTTCTGGAGCAGCTGTGGAGCTTAGTTTGGGTTGGTTTTTGCCAATTCATTTTGTTTCAGCGATAAAATTGCTACTAAAATAAGGGAAATGAGTGGACTGTTTGCTACTATTTCACAAGTGCTTTCGGTATGGCAGCTGTGAAAAAGTTAAAATTGATAAATATCTTCTAACCTAGTATATTATTTTGGTATTAACTTTAAGATAAAATACAATCTGGCCCTTGTGCCGTAAAAATTCTATCAATCAGGCAAAATAATCTGGGAATTGCAAAATATAAGATGACAAAAATATGGTGCACACAATATGAGATAAAACACAACTATTACAGTACTTATGCATTCTCATAATAAATGACCCTCTGCTCTTGTATTCAATATATTTTCTTTTATAAAATTATTAATTTGTTTTTGTATTCATTTTCCATTTCTTTATCATTTACAAGCTAAATGTAATTGTAACCTCTTTTCCGATTGTTTAGATTTATTAGAAACGATTATGAAAAAAAATACAAAAAAGTACCTGGCTGCTTGCACATCAAGTGTTTTACTTTATTTCCTTAACTACTTTTCTTAGATATCATAAAAAGAGTGGCACACCTGTATTGTTCACTTATACAGAAATGCAAGCAAGACGCGAGTTAGAAATGAAATGTTCATTGAAGTAAATGGATCTTTACTAATTTCATTATTTTGCGTTATGAATATTGTACATCGAATGCATATCTTTTTGTATTTTTTAGTATATCGCCACCTGCTGTAGAAACTGAAACTGAAACTGAATCAGAATTTGGTAAGTTTACATTATTTACATAACTAAATCATGGAAAAATTAGATGTATACAGGTTCAATTTTGACTACCACAGTAACTGCAAATACCCTTAATGGATTTATTTAAATTATATTAAGGCAGTTCTCGAAATACCCGGGTGCACAGGTGCACTCTGCACATGAAAATAAAATTTTGCACCTAATTTTTTCCCGCTAGGCGCACCTGTGCACCTAATTTAAAAGCTTATGTGCACCTGTATTAAAAAATATATTTCAAGGCCTGTATTAAGGTGATATTTACTATGGTTGTAGCCCAGGTTAGAATGTATGCTATTACGAGTCCTTTTGTACTATTTAAACAAACTTGTTTTAAATTGATTTCTTGACCCACTTTTAAAATATTAAATTGTTTATACCTTGTGTTTTTCAAATTCAAAACTGATTTTTTAAAAATAATTTGAAAGATAAAAGCCAATTTTCGTTTTGTGGTGGCTGGTACATAACACAAGAGTATGCATTTACACCCTGGCACTTTTGTGTCAATAATTAAGAAATAAATACACACCTCATCCAAACATTTTATTGTGATTAATTCTGTTTAATAAGTTTGTAGACATTTTCAGCCAATCAACAAATAGAAAAAACTTGCTCAATTTTTCTATACATCCTTTTGTTTAAACTTAGAGGCCATTAAATCTGAAACAGCCTATCAACTGCAAGCTTGAGGTACCAGTAAGAAGTTTTAACGAGTTTGTAAGGCTACTTTTTATAAGACTTTTTGAAAGACAGCTGGTTCTATGGGAGTTTAAAATAGGCTTGGACAAAGCTTATGCATATTTCACTTCTGCAGTGGGCTAAACAGGAAACAAATTATTATCTAGGCTACTTACTAGGTTTTTTTTTCTCAATGTGTATGAAGTATGGTCAGTGGCTAATTGTTTTATTTTTAGATTGACATGATGAATATTCAAATGCTTAGTGTGTACACACAAGATTTAAAGTTTTATTTCTTTGACTTATCAACTGGAAAATTGAAGTGAGATGGAGGGAGACCAAAACTCGTTATCCATTTTGAACAAACTACAAAGAATAAAAGCAAACTCTTATTTAGTAACATTAAATCAAAATTTGATCACCATTGTAGAAATTACAAAATATTCTACTTGACAATATCCCATGTTTTCCCACTTGTCTTGAATTTGATTTTAAACATCTTAAAATATTGTAGACTAAAAATTAAGGCAAAATGCAAATTGTTAAATAGCCCTGATTACAACAGAATTGATGTCACTTTAAGAGATGTCTACCATTCAGGATTTTCTGCAATAATCGTGGATTTCCATCTTTCATTGTGATTAATGCAAATGACAGAAGTGTTATGAAAAATTTCACTATTGATTCAAAATCTTTTTGCATCCTGTACTCAAATAATTATATTGCAATTTGTACTTTTCATTACTGTTGCCAATTAACAAACAAAATTCCTCCTTATGCACTTTTAAATATTGAAGTTTTCAGTAATGCCCTCCATTTCTGAATGGTTTTCATTTTAGAAGCCAAAACAGTTTAATTTTACACTCGGTCTTATGTCATTAAAAAAAAGTTTGCATGCAACATTGCATCATAAGGTGTAGCTATTTGCTGTGCCTAAAAGAAAAATACTTGTGGTTTACTGTGTTTTGAAAGGAAATTATTTTTCCATTCACCTATCTTTAAGTAAACACTACAGCTTTATAACTGCTTATGGTAGTAGAAAAATCTTATTTTAAAAGGCTGAAATTTGTATTGGGAAACTTCTCTAAAAGTGAATGGATTCAGTCAATCGAGCAATAAAACTAAACATATAACCATGTATTGTAGTAGTAGTTATGTATTTATATTGAGTAAAACACCATTTTTATAAAAAGGTTGATACTTCCTTAAATCATGTATTTAATTGCTGAAACATCTGCTGAACATCTGCTGAAACATTGCTGAGTGGTTGGGCATCTTTACTTCTTAAATCAATGCACCAAAAATTATCAATTGTGAAAGGCACCCTGTGTATAATACCATTTATCAAGTTATATAAACTTACTCTTACATATTAAACTATTTGCAGATTATATAAGACTGTTTACTCAATATGTTCCAATTAAAGTAAATATTTCCATTTTAGATATCACACCAGTGCTAGATTTGGATGCAACAGCAATAGAATATGAGGCAAGTCCTTTCTTTATCTTAACTGTTTATGTAAAAAATCCATATTGGGGTATTGAATTTTCCTTAAAAGATTTTTGAATCGTGATTTCTTATTTATTCTTTGTTATTTTAATTTTATTTGTAATTTGTTTGAATTTATTCTGTAAACCAAATGAGACTTCTAATCTAAATATCAATCTGATATCTTTCAATTTGTTCATTAAGTCTTGTTTTGCAATTGTTGTTTCGAATCGTTCTTGCTTTCTTTAAAATATTAACTTCCTGCAAACATTTAGTTCTTGGTTTTTTAAATTCCTCTTTTGTTTATTGTCGACTCCAGAATAACAATTAAGAAACATTTTACTTTGTTCATTTGTTGTTTTCCACATTTGTTGTCCATGAGGATGTAGAAAACTACCTCTTTTCAGTAACCTTAGAAATGACCACACTTCTGATTGACATGGGGAAAGAAGTAAGAAACTGATATAGAAGAATTATTGCATAGGAAACTGTTTTTATCTTGCTATACTATTTTTAAATATTCGTGCTCACTAATTAAAGGCTCATAAGCTAAACATTCTAGTTTGAATGACAATTTTTTTTTCATAGATGCTAGGAGATATTCTTTCGTAAAAGTCATAAAATTGGTTTTATTTTTAATCATTATGTTTTAAAATGTAGCTCCTGGTTTACTTTATTTACAGATTCCTGAAAAAACTAAAGATCCAGTACCAACAGTCCCATCTAACAGACATGAGTACAAATTTCGCAAACTTGCTCGTAATTTAGAAGACGATTTTTGAATTTGTTACTTTTCAATTGTATTCTTTAAACTGTTGCTTAAAAAAAGTTTGGAACTTATAAAGTTATTAAAGTATTAAAGGTTAAAATTATATTTGTTCGTCTTCAATGTTTTTTTGTTTGTGTAGAATACTTTGTAAATCTTGGACTATTCATGAAAACGTAGATACTCGGCATCTTGCAAAATGTGCAAGCTGAATTTGTCTCAATCAACCCAAACAGAAATTGTAATTGCTCTTCATAAATATCAACATTGAAATTGAAACTTGTTTTAGTTAATCATTAAAATTGAAAGAAAATTGACTTTTAGTAAACATTCCAAGCGTTAGAAATTACATTGACTTGTTTCCTCGTTTTTCATTACAAATACTAAGGCTTAACAAATATCTTACTGGTTGTAAGTCATATTTAATGTTACAACTGTCCGTTTATAGTGAGTTATCAGCTATTAAAATAATTCCAACCAGGGTATTCAAAATAAATATTGAAAGTTGGTACTATCTACTTATTTCAGTTAAAACAAATTGTGTGATTAAATATAACTGAATTTATTGTTCATATTTGCTTTGATATACATTTCTCAAAGCATATTAGGAAAAGTTTATGGTAGTTTTATGGTGCAAGACCCAAATTTGGCCAAGCTGCACCAAACAATGGGCCCAGACATACAAGGAAAGCTTTACTGATACAGAAATATGTCCAGGAAGGAATTGAACAGGATAGAAATTGAACCCATGCCGCCTACAACTCACAGGTTGCTAGTAGAATTATCTGAAGATATTACTTTTGTAACGAAACTATTTCAAAAATTTGCTACTGGGATACTTATATTAGCATTTTTCTAGTACTAAAATATGATACGTTTGACTTGCATTCCTGGTCTTAATGATATATAAATCGATCCTCAAATATATTGAAATACTACAGCTTGTTATCTTTTCCAAATGACCCTTCCAACATAATCTAGGTCGAGTGAGAAATCTTTAGTTTTTGACCCAAGCTATGTGCTAATTTAAATCAAATTATTTTTATTCAAAAATTATTAAAATCTGACTAAAACATTTTTGTTTATTGAAATTTATGATATTGAAAAAGAAATAGCTCCTGGCCAATAACTTCTTGTACCAAACTTCAGTATGCAAATACAAAAATTCCTTTTGAATACCTTTAACATAATCTATTACATTTCTTGATCAAAGTTGAGTTTTGAAATACCCTTATGAATATTCACATGCACTATTTTTAACATATTTTTCAAGGTTTGGGTTAAAGGTGATTTAAATGTGCTTCATAAAACAAATAGAAGAATTAGCACAAGGTATTCAAGTTATTTTTATTGATTTTTAACATAAAAGTTTCACCAATTTCTTATTTTTCTGAATCAATGTAAAAAAAGTACAGGTAATACAGGTGGATAGTTGGTACTTCTGTTTTGTAAAATAGGACTTGGTAGTTGTCTAATAGTGGATGAATATCTGGAATTTAATCTGTTTCTGTAATGGAAAAAATATAAATTGAGCATATTATTTAATATAAAAGTCAGTTTATATAGGATGACTACAAAAAGACTAATCTATAAAAAAAATTAAGATGCCTTCATAAAAAAAAATACTAACCATTAGAGAGCCCTCGTGAAGCAAAATATGGTGGAGGGCGACAAACAACTTTAAACATCTATAATTTTTTTGTGTTTGTATTGGATAAAGGTCTTGTACTTTTAATTTCAATTTGAATACTTTGTTTCATTTACATGTAGTAAATATTAGAATGCATAATATGAAAAACAACAGGTTTATTTCCTGATTGAAGGTGACTCCAAAGAGTGCCAGCACCATGACTAATAGTTTATTAACTGATTATTTCCTGATTAAAATGTACTAAACTCGAAAGTTGAACCAACTTTTTGTAAGTTGTTGGTTTTTTAACACTAGAACGTCCATCGGTGTCGATTCGACATCGGAGCCTGTTTATTGTGTTCTTTCTGCATTTGTGTATTGAATTTTAGAATTTCTGTTGACTTTCAATCATTTTCCTAGATAAATACACTAGAAATTGTGTTGGTCTAGATTAATTCAAAAATTTTACAGCTAAATTGTTCGCTAGTTTCATTTTGACCCCAAGCAAATTTATCATTCTAATTAGAGATCGTCTAGCAAACATTAGTAACAAAACAAACAAATTCTTATTGCTCATTTGTTTGACCTTGAACACAATGTTATGTTCATAGCGGAAACTGTTAAATTATACTTGTGTGATTGGGTCTAATTTTATCGTTTGCATTTGTTTATCTGCTTGTGAAATAAACAGATTCGATTTTCGAACCTTGTGTAGTACAGACACAAAAACGATGGCTCGTTGGAAAGGTCAAAGTCCTGAAGAAATTGCTAGTAATTTGTTGTGAGAACATGTTGAGAATGAATTGGATGGTGGGGAGCTCTCATTCGGATTTAGATTCTGATGCCCCCAATTAACATGAAAGAGTGCGAAGAATCTGAAGAAAGTGCAGATGTAACTGATGATATCCCAACTAATCCGGATTTATATGTTGCTAGGGGCAGCACAGAATGAATACTACATAATGACAATGTCTCAGGCAGATTTGCAGCTAGATTTGTTTTACGTCAAAGTAGTTGTCCAACTGACTTTGTGAAACAAAACATCAATGAATACTTCATGAGTTCGTGGTTGCTTTCCATTGACAGTTACATATTAGAACACATAAGAAAATGCACAAATGTTGAAGCTAGAAGAGTTTTGAACGATATCAGCTGGTCTGTATCCATTGATGAACTATGTGCTTTTCATGCGATATTCTATGCTCGCAGAGCAGAGTGCCAAGAACATTGAACTGGAGTCTCTATGGTCTTACTTTTGGAGCCTAAACTATTGTAAAGAAACAATGAGTCGAAATATATTTAGAGAAATCCTTAGATTGTAAGATTTGTTTTAAAATACACACGTTCTCAGAGAATTCGAACCAACAATTTTGCTATGATTTCGGAAGTTTGGGATAGATTCATTGACAATTGTATAAATAAATTACAAGCCTGTGGAGAACATAACAATCGATCAACAACAATTATTAAGATAAAAATTAAGATTTTGTTTATCTTAATAAAAATAATGTTATTGTTTTTATTTGTATTTTATAATAATATTTTGTTTTGCTGCATGTTTCTGATATATAAGGTCATATTCTATGTAAATTTCATAAAATAATCTTAAAAATTAAATCAATTGAAAATTTGTCTTGGTAATATTTAGTTATTGTAATTAAATTATTTTATACGATTTATTTACCAGTGTCGTAAAGACACCAGTGGACGTTTAAGGATAATCACAATGGCAGAGGTTCTAGAGTTAAGCCACTTGGCTGTTTATTAATCTATAGTTTTAGAGAAAATGAGCTCAACAAAAAGTTTAGTTATTACCAATGAATAATAGCCTGCTGTGTTGCCCCATGGAGGAAATATAAATAAGTGAGCTGTGGTAACCTTTATATATGTACCCAAATATCATGTGACCAAACAGTAACGTGATCCTTGGACTACTTTCACTGCTGGGTGGAAGCTGCTATTCATCATATGATTTGTCCAAGTAACGTTAGAAGACGTTGATCCATTGTTTCATCTGTTTGATCATATGATAGATTGGTGATTTCACCACTTTTATGGCCACTATAGGTGGGTATTTTAATTAATGTACTGGGGCAACACACTGGTTATTGACGACGGTCCGAGATCAACCCACAGGATAAGGTATCGCCACTATAAAAATGAGTATTTACACACGTAACCTGTCATAGAATATTACTCCTATATAATCCAACGAGGTGATACTTGGGGATTGATACCGGACCATCATCAATAGCCTGTTGCGTTGCTCCAGTATCACGTTAATTAAAATACCTACCAATGAGGTGATAAATACCAAATTGGCCAAACAAGTCTGTTTTTTACAAAGCAGTCACGTGACTGCTAGTCAACATGTTGGAGGTCACATTTTTTGAAGATATCAATAGCAGGGGTAGCCAGGTTGGAAGAGCATTGGATTAGCAACCGGAAGGTTGCGAGTTCAAATCCAGCTAAAGACGGTTGTGTACAATGGGGGCTGGTGCACGTTAAATCCCTCATGGCCTCAAATGTCCTCACGAGGTGTGGAAATTTGTAGGTTGAAATGCCAGCTCACACACAGATGTTGCCTTGTCATTTGACTGGTTCAAAATTACGTGGTGTCCTCTAATCTTTCCCTTGGGGGATTGATCCAGGACCGTCATCAATAGTTCATTGTGTTGCTCTGGCACTACGTTAATTAAAAATTACCATTGTCCAGTCACCTTATAATTTCATGCATATAGTTGTCTCAGTGCAACGTAGATTCTACCACTTACCTGGAATTCTTTTGCATCTGACAACTAAATTCGGGAACCAAAAATCAGAAACCAGAGTATTATGTTTTGTATATCATTTACACGTATAAATCAAATCAATTCTTGCAATATTTACCTTGTATTGGTAGACTGATACCACTAACCCCTCCTACCTTAAAAAGTTCGGGGTAAAGGGAATGCTATCACTTACCATCCATCTCCTGACAACTGTTAAACAGTCTAATGAATAAAGGTATTTGGTTACAAACTGTAAAGTATTAGCGCCAAGTGTCTGGGTTAAGTGGATCTCACAAGTTCCCTGTCTCAAGTGCCTTTGATGCTCAAGTGTACGCCCATGTTTAAAACTACAGTTATTTAGCTTTCGGACTCTGTCTTGTTCAGACGTCTCTAGCAACTGGATAATTTTCATAATTAAGCATTCATAATACTTTCCTCATTTTCCTAAATGTTGTAAGTTCCTTGTTTTCCATGTGTTGTAATGTCTGTGTCCTAATAAATGTTAATTTAACTGTCCAAAAAAGTTTGGAGTAATCAATTCAGCTCATCATGTGCATATTTATACTATATATCCTATGTTTAAGGGGATTAAGGTATCCAAAGACCTTAAAAATGTCATTTTTGACCAAAAATTCCAAAAAAGTTTTTGGATCTTATTGATAGTATTTATTTGACTTTCCATAATATATTTGATTTTTCTCTAAGTTAATTAGTTGAAGAGATATTAAGATTTTAATCATTCAAGGTGAGAAAACCGGAAGTAAGGATGAAAAACACCGAATATGATCGTTAAGACCCAAAACATGTCAAAATTTAATTTTAAAATATATTTTCCTTTGAAAATATATTATTTAAGAAAGTTTTTCATGTTTTTAAGTGGTTTCTCTTTTGGAAATATTGCGAACATTTTTAAAGAGAAGTGAAGAACAAAATTGTTTGCACAAACAGTAAAAGTGAGAGCAAACGATACACTTCAAACTATTTTTTACTCTTATATTAGTATTTATGTATTATTTCCTCACTTTAAATGTTGTAACACAAAAAGTTATTGATGGATTCTCGTAAAACTTTGAGAACTTGCTCTTTATAATGTTGTCTAGGGAATGAACTAGAATAATTGTGCTGAATTGAAAAGTTTTTAAATTATGGCCATTTATTTAATAATAGGACTAAAACTATCAGAAATTTTGTATCATTTTTCGATCGCTTGTAAAATGTTTGTTTAAATATCCTTTTGATTCTATTTCATTCCCTTAAAAAATGCTTGTAGTTTATTTTCGTAGCATCATTTTTCAAATTGGTTGAATAGATTTTCATGTAGCACATTTGAAGTTTTTGACAAATTTTTATAAAATTTCATACATAATTATCATTTTACAAAATTATTAATCTATATATTTTAAACATTTATAGCCCAATACTGTTGTTTAATAACACTAAACATAAAGATATTAAGAGGGAAGTGGAAACACTTTTAAGAGGCATTAAGTCTCATGGGGTAGATGTAACAGTATTAGGATTACTACCTAGGTATGGGTTAGGTAATGGGTGGTTAAATCAAAGGGCCAATAAGATGAACGGGTTGTTAAGGGATTTGTGTGAGAGGGAGGAGGTTAGATTTTTGGATGTTTGGAAGGAGTGTAGGAGGGATTGGGTATGCAGGGACAATTTGCATTTAAGCCTGATAGGTAATAGGGAGGTTGGCAAGTGGGTTTTGAATATTCTGGAGTCAAAAAACTAGAATACAAGCAGGGATGGGTAGGATATAGAGGGTTGACAGTACACAATAATTGCTTAGGAAAACTAACAGCGTCTAAATTACAGGAGACAAACAATACAAAGGGAAAGTGCAATGTAAGTGAGAAAAACAATACCATGACAAATAATACAAGGGGAAAGTGCAATAAAAGGGTGAAAAACAATACAAAGACTAATACTACTAAGGGAAAGTGCAATATAAGGGTGAAAAATAAGCTAAAAGTATTTTATTGTAATGCTCGCGCGCAGTGTGAGAAATAAAATGGATGAGCTCAGGGGAATTGCACAAGCAGAGGATATAGATATCATTTGGATAACTGAAAGTTGGGCAAGCAGTGAAGATGCAAAAATTTTAGAATTGAGTGGATTCACAATGTTTAGGGAGGACAGAGTGAATAGGGAAGGGGGTGGTTAAACTGTACGGATATAAAGTGAAGTAGTAAAATTGAGGGTATAGAATCAGTCTGGGTGAAACTGAATACAGACAAAGGCAAAGGACTAATTCTGGGTATTATATATAGACCTCCTGTTTGTAGTGAAGAGCAGGAAAAGGGCATGTGCAATCTGATAAACGAAGCATGTCAAAAAGGAGAATTAATTTTAATGGGGGACTAAAATTACCAAAATATTGACTGGACAAACAATCTAGCTACAAATGGGAAAGGAGCAGAATTTTTGGAAGTGGTACAGGATTATTTTTTGTACCAGATGGTGTATGAGGATACTAGGGACAATGCAATATTGGATTTGATTTTCAGAGCAATGATGAGGATAGGGTGCAGGATTTGGTTATAGGTGAGCCACTGGGAGAAAGTGATCATAGAAGTATCAGATTAAGTATAAATTTTCAGTCAACATACACAATCAATAGTAGGATAATTCCAAATTTCAGAAAGGTAAATTTTCATAGGATAAGGGAAGAGTTAAAGGAGACATTCAAAGAAGGATTATTAGCACCGCATCATTCTGGACAATGGGAGGAATTCAAGAATAAGTTAGACAGGGTGTTAAAAAAACATGTAACGTTCAGGAAAAAAGGAAAATCTAGAAACTTGCTCCCTATGTGGTTTTCAGGGGAAACACGCAAAGCTTTAAAATTAAAACAAAGAACATACAGGGTATATAAAAGCACTGGTAACGACAGGGACATGGAGGTATATCTGAAAGCCAGAAAGGAGTTTAAAACTATTAGTCGGAAGCAAAAGGTGTCCTTGGAGGAAAAACTAGCAAGGGAAATAAATACAAACCCAAAATAATTTTTTGCATATGCAAGTGATAAAAATAAATTTAGTACTACACTGGGCCCGTTGGAGGGGAGGGGAGGTGAATTAATTCAAGACTAGGTGGGAATGGCAAACCTGTTAAATGACTTTTTTTCTGGGGTTTTTCAATGGTAACTATACATTAAAAAATGATCCCCAGAATGGAGCCTTTGCAGGGGGTATAATTAAATAATGCAAATTTAACAGGGAAGAAATAGTACATCAGTTGAAAAGTATTAAGCCATCTAAAGCACCAGGCCCAGACGATATTTATCCGAGAGTACTAGTGGAATGCGCGGAAGAATTGGGGGACGTAATTCACATCATATTTAATTCAACATATACCACGGGTTTGGTACCAATGGATTGGAAGTTGGCCAACATAACTCCAATTTTCAAAAAGGGAATACAAAGTGATCCCGGCAACTATAGACCAGTAAGTCTAACATCAGTAATTTGCAAAATATTTTAATCTCTGTTAAAAAAGCATATAATGTTATACTTGGAGGAGGGGGGACTGTTATCAGATAATCAGTATGGGTTTAGGAAGGGCAGATCCTGCTCTACAAACCTTTTGAAGTTCTATGAAAAAATTACTTAGGAGCTGGATAATAAGAGCAGTGTAGATATCATGTACATAGATTTTCAAAAGGCTTTTGATAAAGTACCTCATGAGGCATTACTGTTTAAATTGGAAAGGTTGGGGATTCAGGGAAAAACATTGATATGGATAAAGAATTGGTTATTGGGTAGAAAGCAGAGAGTGCAGGTAAAAGGAAATTATTCACAGTGGACAGAAGTTATAAGTGGAGTGCCTCAGGGATCAGTTTTGGGTCCAATTTTATTTATAATTTTCATAGATGATATAGGTCAGGGGATTAAGAATAGAATCGGTATATTTGCAGATGACTTAAAAATATGGGGGACAGTGAATACCAAGTTACAGATAGAGAATTTACAAGGGGATCTTGATAAGATATCCGAATGGGCTGTAAAATGGGGTATGTCATTTAATGTAGGGAAATGTCAAGTTCTGCATATGGGTTACAGGAATAGTGGAGCCGAGTACTGTCTGCAGGGATTAAAGGTAAAGGAGGGAGAAACAGTCAAGGATCTTGGGATGATAATTCACAGGGATTTTAAAATGGGTCACCAATGTTCAGCTGCGGGTAAAAAGGCTAATAGGTTATTGGGGTATATTAAAAAGACTGTAACTTCAAGGGATAAGAATATAATCTTGCCGTTATATAAGGGTTTAGTAAGACCACATCTAGAATATGCTGTACAATTCTGGGCTCTATATATGAGAAAGGATATAGAATTAATTGAAAGGGTTCAGCACGGAGCTACAAATATAATAAAGGGGATAGCAAATCTCGATTACAATGAACGTTTAAGTAAACTAAACATGTATACACTGGAAATAAAAAGAATTAGGGGGGATTTGATTCAGCTTTTCAAGTTGGTAAAACAAGGGGACACAGAGGGCTTAAATTTCAATAGGGATAACAGAACAAGGGGCCATGGGTATAAATTGAATAAGACACATTTTAATCGGGATTTAAGGAAAAACTACTACTTTAATAGGGTAATAGACAGTTGGAGCGCGTTGCCAGAGAATATAGTTAATTCAAAGAAAGTGTACGAATTTAAGATACAATTGGATAGTCAGTGGGAATTGGGGAGTTCATAAGCAAAGGACCAGCCTTGTTGGGCTTGAGCCTGTAGCTGGTCGTCAATATTTGTATTTGTATATCATTAAAATGTTTATTTACTACATTAAAGAAAGATCTCGAATGTGTTCAGATACCTAAGTAGTACAATAATTTATGTGAATCATCCATAAAAAGTTTGGTGCTCTATGATGATGGGACCCTAGGTTGGTTGGAAGTTGCACAACAGGCTATTGGCGACG
Source organism: Metellina segmentata (assembly GCA_947359465.1). NCBI lineage: Eukaryota > Metazoa > Arthropoda > Arachnida > Araneae > Tetragnathidae > Metellina > Metellina segmentata. The sequence goes on from OX375884.1 coordinate 30,330,310, forward strand.
ATCGGGGATCAATCCTGAAGTGAAAGATCCAAGGACAATACTTCAGAATTTTGAACAACGGTCAAAGGACTACACCAACGTGAACAAACTACACTACACCAACGTGGGAACATTCCAGGCCGAGACATATTTAACGTGCACCCCCTCACCTACTCAACGGTTGATAATCTACGACACTAACAACTGAGCTATCGTATTACCAAGATCCTAGGATTTAGCGTTGCTCCAGTGTAACGATAATTATAAAATATCAAATACATTTTGGTTTGAGTTTTTGTTGAAACAACTTATTTGGTTGTTCATTGGCAATATTTTAATATTTACTCCTGTTTAAGGGGAAATTTCAGGGAAGGTAGGTATTTTAATTAATGTCGTACTAGAGCAACACGACGACCTATTGACGACGGTCCGGGAGCCATCCCCAAAAGCAATTTCAGGGAAGTGCCAGACATTGGTTGGGAATGACGGCTATTAAAAGAAACATGCTTGATGTGTACCTATGCTTTCCTTTGGTGTCATGTAGGTAGCAGTTTTTATTCTTGTCAACATTGGATCGAGATTTAGGTGATCGCACTGACACCCACTGTAGTCCAACATTCCCACCAGAATCGTACGAGTTTGGCTTCACTCTGAAGAACAACTTTCTTCGTATGATGAAAATTATACTCTTGAATAACTCAAACACTTCAAGTATTGTTATTAAAGACACTCCTATATAAAGTCCTAAACATCCTCCTAGGTCAGCAAACAATTGAGAAGTCTGGAAAAGAAATAGAATCCAATAAAAAAAAAGTTTTTACATACACTAATGGAATAAGCTCT